>JAQQTP010000089.1:77110000-77710000 GCA_029884605.1 Ormosia emarginata
CTTTCAATCTGCTATTTCGCTGCGTGGGCCACGTGTCGCGATTTTGTTGGAGGGATGTGCCAGAGCTCCGCGAGCCATGATGAGCACCTTTTGAATTTGCATTGGAGGGACGGGAATGCCCCCTAACCGTTCATCCTTGATAGACCCTTTATAAATAAGGGTCGAGAGATTTGTCTTCTTTACCCTATTGTTTTCAAGCACCACTGCAGCCTTCGCCTGAAGGCTTTGGCTCCCCGTAGCTTCTCCATTGTTCTAGCGCAGTTTCTCTGCTTTCTAGTTTCACACAGTAAGTTGCTTTCTCTCTATTTTCTTGTCATTTGCGCTTTTCAGGAAGTAGAGTAGCTAGATATTTCTGGTTATGCTTGTTTTCAAATAGGGATTAGTAATTTAGGTGGATGCGGTCACCTCCCTGAGGCACCATCTTCGCCGCGCCCCGCGCGGTGGAGGAGTTCCCCTGAATGTTTTATTTCCGGTGGGACAGAGGGTCGGTAGGAGAGGTTAGGGTTACCCCGCTCTCCCTGTGTCTGAATCTATGAAACTATTGATTCTGACAGTTTTTTCACCGACTTCTTTGGATGTTCTCAGGGTTTCCATGGCCAAAGGGAGAAAGGCTGGGGTTCAGCCCCCACTTCACGACGCCCATGACCCGTCGGAGGACGATCTGGTTCGAGTACGGCGGGGTCCCGAGTTGGTATGTACTTGGGTGGTGGACGACGTATAGGACCGTCAATCCAGGTTTTCGAGAGAAGCCGTACTCCGAGAGTCCCTCTTTGCCTTGGAGTTAACCGTGGACAAGGCTCGAGATGACGAGTTCGAGGTTGTCTCGTCCGAACTGGAACGAGAGAGTATGTTCTGCCCGGAAGAGGGTTCGTATTTCATGTTCCCGTACGAGCCACTCTTCCTTAAGTTAGGGACCGAGGATGCCGTTCTCGACTTCCAAATGGACATACTCCGTACTCTCCAAGTGGCCCTTCACGGATCCATCCTAACGGTTGGGGCTACATCATATCGTTCGAGAGGTTTTGTCGGTTGATGGGCCTCAAGTGCTCGGCGAATACCTTTTTTATTTTTATACAAGAATAAACACCCAGGGGACGCTAAGGCAAACGAGGCGGCTTGTCATCCGATCCCGGCTTGGTCGCAAGTCCTTTGACGTTTTCGAAGAAAGCTTCAAGGGTTTAAGATCGCGTTTTTCAAGATAAAAGCCAAGGAGGATGTCATCCATTTTTCCTTAAGCTTAGGATAGGGAACCGAGTTTCTCTTTATTGGACGCCGAGGAGTCTTTGGGCGTGCCTCTCGGCATGATTGAAAAAGAAGAAGGAGATCTCGACCCCGAAGAACTTAGGACCACGAAATTCATAACCCGATATGCGGAGAAGCATGGGAACATCAACATTAGAGATGTCCTTTGTGTTCCTGGTGATGATCTTCTTTACTCTTTGTTAGGTAGGAATTAGGACATTTATACCTCTAATGTGTTTCTAGGAGTTTGCTTTGTCTTCATATATCAATGTTTCGAGATGTACTGACTGAATTTGTTTTTGCTTCTTTTCAGTTAGCAACATGACGTCCGGATCTTCTATGGTTACACTGCGGTCTTCAAGAAACCGGAGGAAAGGGAAGAAAACCGCGACCTCTTCCTCCACAGCCATTCCGGAATCATCCGACTGGGGCGCTGCCATTGGGGAGCAGGATGAGCCAGGATCCCCCACCCCTTTCTCGTGTCCCGAAAAGGCAGGCCGTCGAAGAGCCGTCTCGAGCATGATGGCCGGCCGTCGGAGGGCGGCGAGAGGGAAATGGCGTACTTTCGCCGATCATCACGGGAACTCGAGCCCGGCCCTTCATAGATGGGCGGCTTTTGAGTGGCGAGGTGAGGCAACATATTGCCGACCGTGTCCGGGCCAAACCTTAGCCGCGCTCCGAGACAAGCTCTCGGGCGGCACCGAGATCCGTGTCATTGAGGTTACCATCGAGAATGCTGATCGCCAGGCGTCGGCAGAGCTGAGGACCTTGAAAAAAGAAAAAGAGGAGGCCGAGCAGAAGTTGGTCGCGTCCCTAAAAGCCAGTGAGGACAATAAAGTGAGAGCCGTCGAACTGGAGGATAAAGTCACTGAGTTGGAAAAGGCGCTGGCGGACTCTGAAGCTGCTAGGAAGGTCGAGAAGCTTGAAGCCGACCGAAGCATTGGCGCTCTTAGGGCCGAGGTGGCGGAGCTTGAGAAGGAGGTAGAGGAACTGGACGGAGTGGCTGGAAACGTTGGGGAGGAGCAGTTCCAAAATGCTGTGAGGCAAATCCAGCACTTTAATCCCGGGGTCGACCTTATCTTGGAGGGTGTATCCTCGGAGAAGATGTTTCATGAAGGTCAGCTTGTAGCTGTCGAAGCTTTAGCCGTGAAGGCTCCTGGTGGCAACCCAGAGGTTATTCAGGTCCCGGAGGAGGAAGAAGCGGCGTTTGAACTGCCCCCTTTACTATTTTTTTTTTTTTTTTGCCCCCTACGTGGGGTTTTTTGTTTGTAAGGACAATTACCCCGTGTTCGGGGTTTTATAATTGATTACTTTGTTTGGTCATTCATTTTCGTTTTTTATGGTCCGACACGGGTCCAACGCCCTTTTTCGTAGTTGTTATGCTTAGGGCTTAGAAAAGCTCAATTTGTAAAACCATGGTCCAGATCCTTCACTCATGTCATTAATTGAGTGGTATTCCCGGGACTTAGGTAAGAAAGAGGCCTTGGTCTTTAATCTAACGCTTATAGAAATTTTAGACTTAGGTGAAATGAAACCTTAATCCGTATTCCAGTGCTTGCTACGGAAAGCGTTTGGAATTTGAACATAGGTGAGAGTGGCGCCTGGTTAGGGCATTTTACGCGAAGGCCCTTTTGTCCAGGGCGCTAGCATTGCTTTCAACCTCGCCCGGGGTAAGTATCCTAATAATCGTACAGATTTTAGGATCCCTTCTTGGCTTAGGTATAAGGAAGGAGTGTGTACATATGATCCGTACTGTCTCTTGTCGACTTTTTAGAGCAACGCGTTAGATCGAACATGAGTCTATACATAGCGTGCTTATTTAAAACAAGAACGGATCAAAGATAAATCTTCTGAAGGGCTGAGCCGCTATGGGCTTTTAGGTATAGTATTTCCTTAGTTTGTCCGTATTCTAGTAGTTCTTGACCGGGGTCCCAGATAATGTTTCCAATGTGTGGGCTCCTTTACCCGTACTGGTGACGACACGATAGGGGCCTTCCCTGGGTTGGGGGCCGTTTTCCACGGGAGGCATTTTTCCCTCCTATGTCGGCTCTTTCGAGGACTAGGTCGCCGGCCGGAATTTTCTCGGGACCACTTTCTTGTTGTACAGCAAATTGTCTTCGCGAGGGCGACATCCCGTATGTGGGCTACGTTTCTTCTTTCCTCGAGCAAGTCCAGGTCCTCTCGATTAGACCGGGGTTCTTTGTCGGATGAGAGCGTTGGTATCGCCGACTAGGTTCCCCTATTTCCACAGGGATCATGGCTTCGCAGCCATAAGTCGCCTTGAAAGGGGTTTCTCCCGTCGTGGAATGGGGGGGTGGTCCGATATGCCCAGAGAACATGGTCAAGTTGCTCGACCCGGTTCCCTTTGGCTTCGTCTAACCTTTTTTTTCAAGCCTCGCATGATGATTCTATTGGCGCCTCTGCACCGTCCGTTCGTCTGGGGTTCTCGACGGGCTGCATAAAGTGGTGTTTTATTTTCGAGGCACCGGCTAGTAGCTCCTCAAAAGCTTTGTCTTTGAACTGGGTTCCGTTGTCTGTGACTACAGATTCCGGTATGCCGAACCTGGTGATGATGTGGCGCCAAGTAAACTTCTGAATTCAGGCCGAGGTGATGGTGATCAGGGGTTCGGCCTCGATCCATTTAGTAAAATAGTCTACTGCTACCACCAAGTATTTAAACTGCCCTGGGGCCTGGGGGAACGGACCTAGGATGTCCATACCCCACCGGTAAAAGGGCCATGGGACCGACGTCGTGGACAGTTCTTCAGAAGGGGCTTGAAAATGAAGTTCGTACATGCACATGAGAGTCTGCTTCCATCGTCGGCCAATAGAATCCTGCCCTTAATACTTTTTGGGCTAGGGCTTTGGCTCCTAAGTGGTGACCGCAGCTTCCTTCATGTACTTCAGCTAGGGCGTACTCTGCTTCTTCGGGGGTTAAGCACTTTAGAAGAGGGGAAGAGAAGCCACGCCGCTATAGTCGACCGTTGTAAACGGTGTATCTTACCGACGTCTTTACTAACTTGGAAGCCTCCTTCGGGTCTGTCGGCAGTTTTCCATGCTGCAGATAGTCCAGTATAGGAGTGATCCAAGATGGCTGATGATCCTCCACTTGGGATATGATATGATCCGTGATGGAGGGTTGGGAAAGGGTTTCTTGAATTACGGACCGGTTGTTGCTAAGGCTTTTTGTGCTGGCCAGTTTAGATAAGAGATCGGCTCTGCAGTTCTGTTCCCTTGGGATGTGCTCTATCCTGACTTCTTCAAAACATTTTAAAAGTTCTCTGACCTTGCTCAAGTATCTCTGTAGGAGGGGCTCTTTGGCTTGATAGTCACCTCGGATTTGAGAGGTTACTAGCTGGGAGTCACTGCAAAGTTTGATCCGTGTTGCCTCCAAATCTTTTGCCATTAGCAGTCCGGCGATACAGGCCTCATACTCGGCCTGATTGTTTGAAGTTGGGAATTCAAACTTCAGGGAGTGCTCCAAAGTCAAACCCTCTGAATTTTCGACTATCACCCCGGCCCCACTTCCTTTGGGGTTCGACGATCCGTCAACAAAAATGGTCCAGGAGGCTTTCTTTGGGTCGCCGTTACCTGTTGTGAGTTCTGCCAGGAAGTCGGACAACGCCTGGGCTTTTATTGCAAGTCGTGGTTCGTATGTAATCCCAAATTCTGAGAGTTCGATCGACCACGCAATCATTCGCCCGACCAGATCCGGTTTGTGTAGTACTTGTCAGATAGGCTAGTCAGTTCTTACTACCACAGAGTGGCACTGAAAGTATTGCCGAAGTCTTCTTGCAGTAATGAGGAGCGCGAAGGCGACTTTCTCAACCTTTTGGTATCGGAGCTCAGGCCCCTGGAGGACCTTGCTCACGAAATAGCAGGGCTTAGCCTCCGTCCTCGTCGGTTTCTCGATCGATCGAACCGAGCTTATAGCTTCGTCGTGGACGGATAGATACAAGTAAAGTGTCTCCCCGCTGTCAGGCCTTGTCAAGATAGGGGGGAGGACAAAAGGTTTTTCAGAGATGTGAAGGCGTCCTCGCACTCTTGGGTCCATTCAAAGCTTCTTCCCTTCTTGAGCAATTTGAAGAGGAGGAGAGACTTGTGAGCGGCTTTGGCTAAGAACCTTGTGAGGGCCGCTATGCGCCCCGTAAGCTGCTGTACTTCTTTGACGTTGCGGGGACTCCTCATGTTGAGGACGGCCTGACATTTATCCGGATTGGCCTCAATTCCTCTATGCGTTAGCATGAAACCCAAAAACTTACCGGCCTGGACCCCGAAGGCGCATTTCTCCGAGTTTAACCTCATATTGTATTTCCGGATTTGGGCAAATACTTCTTCAAGATCCGCCGTGTGAGATCCGGCGTGTGGGGTTTTGACTATCATGTCATCTATGTAGACTTCTAGCATTTTTCCCACTTGGTTTTCAAAAACCTTGTTCATCATCCTCTGGTAGGTGGCTCCTGCGTTCTTTAGGCCGAAAGGCATGACCTTGTAGCAGTAGCTCGCCCTATCAGTAATGAAAGCGGTTTTATCTTCATCTCCAGCGTACATGGGAATCTGGTTGTATCCGGAATATGCATCCATAAATGATAACCATCTGAAACCGGAGGATCCGTCCACTAATTTGTCCACATTGGGGAGTGGATATGGGTCCTTGGGACAAGCTTTATTCAGGTCGGTATAGTCTACGCACATCCTCCATTTTCCGTTGGACTTCTTTACCAAGACCACGTTGGAAAGCCAAGTGGTATAGGAAATTTCTCTGATGAAGTTGTCGTTTAGTAGTTCTTTAACCTGGTCTTCGACGACTTGTTGTCTCTCGGGTCCGACCTTTCTCTTTCTCTGTGCGATCGGCTTAGCGCCTTCTTTAATCGACAGCCGGTGGCAAATAAAGCTGGGATCGAGTCCGGGCATGTCGGAAGAAGTCCAAGCGAAAAGGTCTTTGTTTTTCAACAAGAGTTCTGAGAGCTGTTGCTTTTCTCCTTCGCCCAGACGAGCTCCGATTTTAGTTACCTGTCCAGGATCCTTCCCGAGTTGAAGGGATTCCAGTTCGCCTTCGGGTTGCGGTCGGGTATCCGGATTTCTTCTCTGACGTCCAACTCGGTCATCAGAATATTGACTTGGTCAATAGTCGGGGTAGATATAGGGCGGTTTGATGTCCGGGGTACTTTGCAAATCTTCAAACTCTCGTTATAACATTTTCGGCTGAAACATGGTCGCCTTTAATAGTGACGACGTCATTGTTCTTATTGAGGAACTTCATCACGAGGTGAGTGGTGGATATTACCGCCCCGAGAGCGTTGAGGGACGGACGGCCCAGGATAATGTTATAGGCCGAGGGGCAGTCCACGACCAGGAATTTTACCTTCACAGTCCTGAAGAGTGTTGATGATCCCAGAGTTAGAAGGGTTTCGTAATATCCTACCGGAGTGATCTTCTCACCGGTGAAACCCATCAATTCACCAGCGTGGGGAGTCAAGTCGGATTACAGAAGTTCCAATTTTTGGTAAAGGTCCAGGAACATAATATCGGCTGAGCTCCCTTGATCGACGAAAATCCGGCGGACTTCGGCGTTAGAGATTACTCCGGAGATGACGAGTGGGTCGTCGTGATCCGAGATTATTCCGCCGTAGTCTTCGTCTGAGAAGGTGATGGGAGACGTTTTCCTCTTTTCGGCATGTGTTCTTAATCCTGAGTGGGCTACGCTAAAGACTGCCATTCTGAGGGCTTTCTTTCGGGCTCCGTTGAAGGATCCTCCTCCGGCGAAACCACCGGCAATGGTATGGATCGTCCTGTTGGGCTCGGCGCGGTGATCATCATTACCGGCGGGGGGAGCGTTTCTGTCCCTGCCCTGTCGGTCGCCGTTATTACGTTGAGGTGGAGTCCGGGATCTTCTCCTCGGGCTTCTTGTCTTTCTTCTGCGCGGAGGGGACGGGCTCCGTCTTTTACTGTCTCTGCGTCTGTCACTACCTTCGTTGTTTTGGGCACGGAGGATATACTGCTGCAGGCGCCCGGCCTTGATTAGAAACTCAATGGCATCACGCAGCTGATGGCAATCCTCTGTATCGTGGCCATAGGCTTTGTGCCATGTACAATGCTTGGAGTGATCTTTTTGCCTCTGCCTTCTGATAGGGGTGGTCTCGGGATGTTCGGAACTCCGTGTTCATTACTTCCCTCAAGATCGTTTCCCGGGGTGTGTTTAAAGGAGTATAGTCTGCATAGTTTCTCCGGGGTGGGCTACCCTTTGGGGGTCGTGACCTTGAGGAATTTTGGCCGGGCTTTTGGTGAGAAAGTTCACTTTTGTTGTCCCACCTCCTGTGGTCTTCTGTTGCCTCTTCCAAATAAACGTACTTCTCGGAACGTTTTTGGAAGTCGGTCAGATTGTCTGGTTTCTTCTTTGCCAGGGACTTGAAGAAGTCGGAGCCTATCCGGAGACCGCTTCTGGCGTAATGCAAGGCTATTCTGTCTTCAAAGTTTTCTACGTTGGCGCAAGCAGCTATAAAACGTCTGACATAGTCCCGGAGGCTTTCATCCTTTCCCTGGCGAATCTTGGCCAAGGATTCGATGGATTTTGGCTGTTCCTTGCTCGTGGTATATTGCAGCAGAAAACGCTGCTTGAGGTCGGCCCAATCCAGGATGGTCCCCCGTGGCTGACTGGTGAACCATTTGAGGGCCCCCTTTTTGAGGGAGAGAGGGAAGGCTCGGCACAACAGTTCCATGGATCCGCCGTAGAAGCATAGGGATTGCTCATAGGCATTGATGTGTTCCTGAGGGCCCGTGGTCCCGTCGTAAATTTCAAGGTTTGGGGGAAACTTGAAGTTTCTCGGAACCCGGAATTCCATGAGCTGGTCAGAGAAAGGTTGTTCCACGGTTCCTTGGTTCCTGTTGTTGTCCCTATTATGAGGAATTTCCTCATCGTCATGGGCCCTTGTCCTATTATTTTCCGCATCGGTTCGTCTGTCGCGTCGGTGTGGCTCTGGTTGACCTTCATGCATGGCGCGCTGCAAGTCTTCCAATCTTCTAAACTGGTCATTGAGTAGATCCATATGCTGTTGCAACATATCCTGGAGTTGACGTTGAGAAGCCCGAGATTGGTGCGTGTGTTCGGAGTGTGATGCACCATCGTCGAACTCGTTGCTCGGGTTTCCTAGTCGCTGGTGTACAGGAATTCAGCGTCCTTGAAGGCTCTGGCCGCCTTTCTGGGTTGGGAATTCAAGTCTATCCCTGACAGGAATCCTGCGCGATGGGTTAGGAGACTCCTCAGAAAAGGAGGTGGAGTGCCCATCACGTCGGCTTCCTGGTCGGGGCGTTTGGTTTCTCACAGCGGAGGTTTGAGCCATAAGCGGAGGTAATGGTGGTGGTGGACGTTGCATGTCAGGATCTTGTCTTTGGTTGACTGAGACTTGAGCAGCGTCTCTTCTGGAGTTTTGCCTCGTATTCACCATGGTTGGGTGGGATTAGAATTTTATAGTTTCCCACAGACGGGCGCCAATGTTCAAGTAAGTTCGGAGGGGTACCTGAGATAGGCACGACACGGTGGATTCCTCGTTGCACGGCGGCGGTGGTGCGAGCGGGTGGATACCCGCAAAAGGCACTCCGACCCCCTCGAGTTAGGCCGTGCGGTAGGAATAGTTTGTATATCAGAGGAGATGCCTACCTTTAATGCTTGGCCTGGTATTTATAGGAGCATACGCGGAATCCTAAAGGGATTCATCTTGGATGCGGATAAATCTGGATGGATATCTTAATGATGATTATCTTTTCTTTATTGTTGGGTATATCCCTATAAATCTGGGATTAATATAAGGAAGATATCTAGCCATCTGAGATATCTATAAATCCTACAATATCGTGAGCTGACGATTGACAGTTACGCATATTTAGGGATTTATTCTCAGCGTAGATTAGTCAGTCGTGGTCATCTGCTTATGCGTTTTGACCCGTGGTCCGAAGCGTGTCGTGAGTCTTCCTCCACGACGGCTAGGGGGAATCCGGTAACGCGCATGCCGGGTTGATCCCATGGGTCGGGATCCCGGATCTCGGTCCAGAACAATGACATTTTGCATTCTCATCAAAGTATCATTATTCTTTTCCTCCTATATTAGCCAAAATTAAGATTATTACAATGTGACCTTTCCAACAATACATTCATAGCCTGCTTTTTGTAATGAGCATTGTCAATATCGAATAAGATTCACGGTGAACCTTATATCAATATTTTTAAAATCGGTTGAACCAATGGTTAAACTGGTAATATCATAATCATATAAGCTTTCTTTTTTGTTTTGTTTTTTTAAAAATTAATTAAAATTTTTAAATTAAAATAGACCAGTTCAATCGGTCAATTCATTGACTTTCACTAATTTTCGTGGATTTTTACTGGTTTTTGACAATTCAACTACTTATCCAATTGTTGAGTAAACTAGAACCGTTGAGGTGATCGGTTCATGGTTCAACCGGAACCAACCAGTCTGGTTAAATTAATTTTTAAAACACTATCTTATACATGTCAATATATTTACCATCAAAATATAATTTAAGATTTTATATTTATATATATATATATATATATATATATTAAAGTTTAATAAACTCTAATTTATATTAACATTACTTTTTGATCATTTAATAATAAATAAAATAAAGTGATAATTTTTCATAAAATAATTCGTCCTTTTTACTATATTGGTCCGGTTCTACTTTCTATAATTTTACCATAAATAATATATTTTGTTGGTAGTAATGTCTTTTCTAATTAAGAGCCATATGTCCATATCTAAGCATGAAAGAGATGTTAATAACACATTTTTTAGATTTTTTTATATTTATTTTATTATTGATTTAAAAATAAGTGTTGTTAATATTTTTTTAATAATTTTTTAAATATAAAATAGATTAATAGTAAAATAAATATTTAAAAAAATCTAAAAAATATATTACTAATCAACAATGATATTTTTACTTATTTTTTTTACATTATTTTTTATATTCTTCTTAATATTATTTATCATACATATTTTTTATTATTATTTTTTCTCATTAAATCATATATCATTAAAAAAAATATTGATAATACATATACTTTTAAAAAAGGTGTATGATTAGCATTTTCCATTACTAATACTTCTCATCAAATATTCCATTGATTCAAACCATAACCGTAATTAATAAAGCACAATCAGCCATAACCGTAATTAATAAAGCACAATCAGAAATAATTATCTTCCCAAACTAATTGCCATATGATAGACAGCGAATAATGATATAAGAAGCTAAGGTCGTTTGGTACGGAAGGGAGGATTTCAAGTCAGGTTTATAGTGCAACAATCACAATGAACTGAAGAACTTTTTTTTTTTTAAATGAGATTTATGACCTGGTATAAAGAGTACTTGTGTACATAGAATGGGTTGGGACGTGTGTGAGTTAATCGCAATCTGACTTAATTATAGTTTGATAATGACTGAATTTAAATTAGATTAATTTGATATATAAATATGATGTCTAAATTTAAATATCATGTATAGTTAAATTATAAATTATAAAATTAAAATTAAGGTATATTTTATAATATATATTTTAAATCAAATAATATCAATATAAATATATTATTATGTTATACAATTTAAGTAAAAAAATTTATTATTTATAATTAATTGTGAAAAAATATAAATTTTAAAATAATTTGAAATATTGAGTCAGATTAAGACAATTAAAATATAACCCGACTAAACTAAAAATATATCAAATTTAATTTATAGAACCCGAGACGATTATAATTAATTTTGAACCATAATGTATTAGTAGGACGGGTCAAGTTTTGAACACTTCTAATAAGGATAGGGAAAGTAGGCTAAAGTGGAGTCAAAGCAGCTTTAGTGGAATTGAATCTTGGGATCAAGCAATTTTCAAAAAGAACTTTTAAGTTATGTTTGGGTAACTTATGATAGGTGGAATGAAATGAAATAAGATGAGATAAAATGTGAAGAAATGATATAAAATTTTCATATTATTGCTTGAATATTAATGATGAAATAGAGGAAAAATTTCATTATATTGTTTAGAAATTCTAGTGTAAATAAATGAAATAGTAAGAATTATAAATTTTTTTATCATATTACCCTTATCTCAAAAACACTAAATTTTAATTATTTTTAACTAAAAAATGACTTAAATTACTTTCACATATTATCTAACCATTTTAGTCATTAAATAATATTTTTTCTTCATTTTAAATAAGCAAGACATACCCAAAAAACATGAACATGAATAGGAACATATATCGGATGTGTTCGTTTGTTGAATTGCAGCACGATCCAAAGTTGGTTGAATTGCATGTTATTCGTGACTATTTGTTCTAGTTAAAAATCCCTTGATCTTCAGGGCATTTTTAAAGTCAATCTTTTTTTATTTGTTTTGTTCCCACTGGAGGGTGTGGCATGAGAGAAGTGATTAGAATTTTAGATATTAATAGATAGACTTATACTCAAACACAAACAGTGAAGAAATAGAACTCTGCTGCTAGCATATTTTGTAACGAACGAGAAACAAGCGAGGAGGAACACACTCGTTTATGATGAAAGGAGGCAGAAAGTACTGCTTTATTTGGATTGGTGGTAAATGATAAAATGAAATAGAAAGATACATTGTTCTATTGTTTGAATTTTAAAAATAAGAATAAAATCATATGATATTGGATGGAATCCATTCTATCATATTTTACTTTATACTCTACTTTTTCTTTTGTTTCAAACTGGGAGTATGGGATAGAATGACATTTTTACTCTATTAATTTTTATCATTTTATTTCATTTTATTGTCTTTTTAAATAATGAAATGAAAACTTATTTTTATTCCATTATAAATTATCCAAACAATAATACGAAACATTTGTTCCATTCCATTTCACTTAATACTGTACATGTCTATAGTCCTACCATTCCATTTCACTCATTCATTTTTCTTCTTCCGTTTCAGGCTTTTAGCATTGAGTAAACTTCTCCACTGTATGGTGCATCATGATAAGTATACTGTTGAAGAACAAGAAAGACAACCATCTCTAGACATATCAAAATATTCCGCATACCTTCCTCAATGTGCTCCACATCTAACCAAAAATGAAGATCAAATGATGCCCTTTGCCACTAAATGTCCAGCAGCATTCCCTGCATATGGTTAAAGAGAGGTCATTATTAAAAGTAAGAAGTTGATACAATACTATAGAAATAAACCTATGAAGCACAGATACTTCATAATGTCTGTCGTACTCTTGTCTACATACCCGTATCTATATCAGATACTTGAATACTTAATAAATGTTAAGTTAATTTTTTAACAAAAGTCGTATTCCCGTACCATACACGTGTCATATCTAATACCTGTACCTGCATCCGTGCATCATAGAACTAAAGAAAAGGAAAAATAAGCTAGATGGACAAATGGATGAAGCAAGCAAATTGAGGGCAACATGTAATTGGCATATCTGGAAATGGAAATACCCTGCCAGTAGAGATTTTTAACTAGAATGTAACTGGTAGGATACCCCACATCTAAAGTCAAAACTATTTCGGGTTTCAAGTTTCATTTCAAAAGAAATCCCAAATAATTGAGAAAACTGTTATAGGTTTTGACTTGATGTAAGTAGCACACCACTTCAGCAAGTATCCAAGATCAATTCAAGAGGAATTTGACGGGCAGACATCTGACTCCAGTCCTGGCTTCTTGGATGTGATGGGTCACTTAGACCCATACCCAGGCACAAGATCCAGCAAGTCTACTCCAGCAAGCCCCAGATGAAAAGAGGTGCCAACTAATGGTCTGTTAGTGGTGTGTATGTTAGAAGAGAGAGAAACAGAAAGGGTAAATAGATGGGGGAATATTCACTGGGGATTATGTGATTGTTTTTTTCTATTATTGGCTTAGGCCTTGGGACTAGGAGAATTCCTCCATAGCTGGGAGCTTAGTCTCTGGTTTCTTTCTTTTCTTTCCTTTATAGACGCTTACAGTTTATATTAACAATACTATCTCCCTCATCAAATAGGAATTGTTCCTATCAATTAGTACTTCCATTGAGAGAATTGGAGAGGGAGAGATCGGTGTATGCAAACTCGGATGGCTACTCAGTGAATTGACGCCCTGGATGCACGCATGGTGCCAGTTTAGTCCATTCTCAAGAATCAAGAGGTATTGCTGCGTGGTCACGAATCGACGTTGAAGGAGCATATAGTACAACTGAACGACCATTTGGCTAAACTGAGCTCCTTGAAGACTAGCGTCGGGGACAATACCAAGTCCCTCACAACATTACACTCTGAAATGCGAGAAGGATTCCAGTACCAATAGCGACAATCCCCATCGTCCGGAGATGGGCCAAAACAAAGTAGAAAGTCATAGAATCTTTGTGGCAGAACATCGAGCACCACTATGGAAGAATATCGCCTTAACGCCAAGCGGATTGAGCTTCCCCTTTTTAACGGCGATTACCCAGTAGGATGGGTGTCCCGCACCGAGGCATATTTCGCGGTGCAAGACACTCCATCGGAGTTATAAGTACAAATGGCTCAAATCTACATAGAAGGAATGACATGACATTGGTTCAATGTATTGAGGTAACCCGAGCTTGACTTAAACTGGGAAAGGTTGAAATGGGCCCTGTTCGATCGATATGGGAGTCAACATTCGGAAAACCCATTTTCGCTGCTGAAGGTGCTTAATCAGGAAGGAACAATGGATGAATACGTGGAAGAGTTTGAGATGCTTGTTGCACAAATTCCACCCATGCCTGACAACCAGTACATGGGACTCTTCCTCAGAGGATTGAGGGAAGAGATTCGACTTGAGGTGCTAGCTCTCTAGCCCCAAAGCCGTCGTGGAACACCTCAGAAAAGAGCAACAAAGGATCCCCAATAAGTGTGCGAAATATATCTTACCAGGAGCTCAAAGATAGGAGGAGGAAGGGATTATGCTTCAAGTGTGTACAAAATTATAGTGCGACCCATATAAGCAATTGCGTTTGCTTATTTGGGAAGAAGAAGAACTTGATGTTGATTCTTTATTAGATGTGGAAAAGAAGGATGAGAAAGAAGATTGGGAAATGGTTTGCCAAGTTGCTGATTATAATGGAATGTGCTCTCAAGATCATGCCCAATCCAAAACTATTAAAATTGAAGGCCAGCTAGCAGGATTTCCCATTTTACTTCTTATTGATAGTGGGGCAAGCCACAATTTTATTACAAGGGAGTTGGTTAATCCCTTGGCACTTCCTGTGACTACTACTAGGCAATTTAGAGTTAAGTTGAGTGATGGTACCAAGCGTTACTCTCAGGGGATATACAATGTGCTTATTGTTATGGTGGGAAAGACCAAGCTGCAATTGGATGCCTACGTTCTGGAACTGGTTGGTATTGATTTAATTTTGGGAGTGGATTGGTTAGAGATCTTGGGTGAGACTAGAACTGATTGGAAGAGGAAGACCATGTGCTTCGAACAAGATGGGCATACCATAACTTTTATGGGGTACCAAGTCAATGACAAAAGGCAAACAACAACCTTATAGGGAGTGTTATAGGTGGCTGCCAAGGAGGAAGATGAGGTCCAACCTAATGCAAGTATGGTCAAACTCCAACATTGGATATTGTGGCTTCCATGTGCTGAATTTTGGTATAATACTACATTTCATTCCACTATTGGCACAACCCCTTTTGAGGCAGTGTATGGACGCCCACCACCCATCATTACACATTACCTTGCAAGGGAAACAACAGTTAATGTTGTAGCTCGGGTGTTGAGTAAGAAGGATGAAGCTCTCCGATAGTTGAAATTTAATTTACAACATGCATAAGAAGTTTGGAAGGCTAATGCTGATCTTCATCGAAGAAACATCACATTTGCGGTGGGGGATTGGGTCTATGTGAAGTTGTGTCCTCACCGACAGTTGTCGGTGGCCAAAATGATTAGTCCAAAGCTTTCAGCTCGCTATTATGGCCCTTTTCAAATCATTGCTTGAGTTGACACAGTGGCCTGCAAGTTGCTGCTGCCAGAGGCAGCGAAGATACACCCTGTTTTCCATGTTTCCCAACTAAAGCGAGCTATATGTAACCATCCGGTGTAACCTGAGCTGCCTCGTGGCTTGGAGGCGGAGGATTCTATTCCTGCAGCTCCAGAGGTTGTCCTAGCCATATGTACTAGCACAAATTAGGGGAGGAAAATGACTAAATGACTCATCTTATAGAAGTAAAAACTAGCAGAAGAGGCTACTTGGGAAGAGGAGAGTACCATTCGGGGACAGTACCTTAGTTTCTGCCTTGAGGACAAGGCAACAATTGAGGAGGGTGGCATTGATAGGTCACTTAGACCCATACCCAGGTCTAAGATCCAGCAAGTCTACTCCCGCAGGCCCAAGATGAAGGGAGGTGCCAACTAATAGTTTGTTAGTGGTGTGTCTGTTAGACGAGGTCTGTTAGTCGTGTGTCTGTTAGAGAAGAGAGAAACAAAAAGGGTAAATAGATAAGGGAATATTCACGGGAGATTATGTGATTATTTTTTTTCTGTTATTGGCTTAGGCCTTGGGGCTAGGAGAATTCCTCCATAGCTGGGAGCTTAGTCTCTGGTTTCTTTCTTTTCTTTCCTTTATAGACGCTTACAGTTTATATTAATAATACTATATCCCTCATCAGATAGAAACTGTTCCTATCAAGATGTCTAACTAAGAAGCCAATGTTTAGTACAAGGGTATGAGATGACCACAAACATCTCAATCTCATTTTCAAATGCCATTAGTAAGCTAAAATGTCCATTGTGTGTGGGTATGAAATGACTATTTTTATGAATTGTTAATTTTATCCTCATTAATTTCTTTTCCTTTCATAGATAATAATAATAATAATAATAATAATAATAATAATAATAATAATAATAATAATAACCAGAAAATCACTAATAAGTTTTTAATTATTAACACTTTATTATTGTTTTTGTTAGCAAATAACCACACAATATTTTGCTATAAAGTATATGGATAAGACTCTTTTAAAGTGAACTTGTCTCTAAAGTGAGTAACTAAGGATGTATCTACCATTAAATTTTAGTGAGTTGAGATTACGATACACTTTAGATTAAATTAAAGGTAGATACACCCTTACTTACTCACTTTAAAGACAAGTTCACTTTAGAGAAATTTTTTCAAAGTATATAGAATAATAAATTGATTAGAATTGCACAAGTTTGAGCAAGTATACAAAGAAAGTGCTATATTGGGCCAAAATTTTAAGTTCAATAAATTTGATTGTTCAAAAAGTTAAGAAAGTTAGTTCCTATCTTCGCAGGTGGTCTTTGTTGCTTTGTTTTTTCGTAGCATTATGTCTAGAAGTCATCTTTCTCATAGACCTTATGCTCTAATCTTCCCTATGTGGTCATTGAACTCAGCATATCACTTATCAGATAATTATAAAGGATAATATGTTTACCTGCCAAAAGCAGAAGAAAGCAAATTCTTTGATGCACATGAACTTCACAAGTGATTTGTGTGGTGCCACTGTGCCAGTTCTTTAGCAAACACTGTTGTGAAAAATGTATTTTCAAAAGAATAAGTCTCACATTGGTTGGAAGTAAGTCTTTTGAAGAGTTTATATTTCAACTTGTGTTTTGGGCTTTGTAAGAAACAAATAAGGTGGTGGTCTCGCGCGCACAAAAATGGCCTGAAAAACTCATGGTTAGTGCACAAAAATGGCCTGAAAAACTCATGGTTAGTGCTGATCATAGTGCTGCATATAAATTTTTAGTTTTAAAAAGTGATGTGCTTGATTGCAAGTGTATAATTGAGACAAAAAATGCTGAATTTTTTTAGCATGTTCTTCCTTTAAAATTAGATAATTTTTCTGAAGCTCTAGCACAATATTTATCTGATAATTTATATGAGGATCTGAGAAGAAGTAAAAGACAAAAAAAAAAGAAATTTCTTTTGGAAATGATTTTTACATATATCTTGTTGATGATGACACTTTAACTATTTCTGAAGTTTTTTCTTCACCTGTTGCACCTTTTTGGAAAGAAACCATTAATTCTGAAATTAATTCAATTACAAAATATAATACTTGGGTTTTAGTATATTTACCTCATGGAGCAAAACCAATTGGTTACAAATGGATTTTAAAAGAAAATGTAACCTTGACGGATCAATTGAAAAAAATAAGGCTAGATTAGTAGCAAAAGGTTTTACTCAAAAACAAAATGTTAACTTTTTTGATACCTTTGCTTCTGTAACTAGAATTTCTTCTATTCGAGTTTTGATTGCTTTAGCCTCTGTACATAATTTGGTTATTCACCAAATGGATGTTAAAACAGCCTTTTTAAATAGTGATTTAGAAGAAGAAATTTACATGGTATAACTTGAAGGGTGTGTAGTTCCTGGACAAGAAAATAAAATATGTAAGCTTCTAAAATCTTTATATGGTCTAAAACAAGCATCTAAGCAGTGACATGAAAAGTTTAGTCAAACTTTAATTTGTGATGGTTTTTCTTCTGTTGAAGTTGATAAATGTGTATATACAAAATTAGTAAATGATGAATGTGTGATTATTTGTCTATATGTGGATGACATGCTAATTTTCGATACTAGCCATGACATAGTGCATCAAACAAAATATTTTCTTGCATCTAAATTTGACATGAAAGATATGAGTGAAACTAGTGTAATTATAGGTGTTAAAGTCATAAGGAAGTATGACAGTATAATACTATCACAAGAACATTATGTTGAGAAACTTCTAAAGAAGTTTGGACATTTTGATGTCAAACCTGTTAGTACCCCTTATGATGCTAACACTCAGTTAAAGAAAAACAGATGTGATCCTATTGTCCAGTCTCAGTATGCACAGATTATTGGGAGTCTATTGCATTTGATGAATTTCACTCGACCTGACATAGCGTATGCTGTATGCAAATTGAGTAGATATACACATAATCCTAATAATGATCACTGGGCCGTTTTGGCTAGACTAATGAAATATTTGAGCAGTACCATGAACTATGGTATTGTTTATAATGGATTTCCCGCTGTATTAAAAGGATACAGTGATGCTAATTGGATCTCAGATTCAGATGAGATTAAATCCACTAGTGGCTATGTGTTCACCTTTGGTGGTAGTGCGGTGACTTGGAGATCAGCCAAACAAACAATAATTACAAAATCCACCATGGAGTCAGAGTTTATTGCTCTGGAGAAAATCGATAATGAGGCCGAGTGGTTGAGAAATTTCGTAGAAAATATTCCATTAGGAATAAAACTAACCCCTTCTGTGTTTGTGCGTTGTGACAACAAGGCGACAATATCTATTGCAAGTAATAAAATATTTAATGGTAAGAACAATCACATTAGGTTGAGACATGAAGTGATAAAACAACTGCTGAAAGATGGAATTATATCCATTGATTATGTGAAGTCAGAAGTGAACTTGGCCGATCCTCTGACTAAGCCTTTGGGAAGGAATTTAATATATACTACATCGAAGGGAATCAAACTTAAGCCAATTTGAAACTAACAGTAATGGTAACCTGACTTTTATGAGTGGAGATCCCATGAAAAAGTTCATATGGGTAATAACAAGTCACTTGTTAGTACTGCTAGCACTTTGTTTGTCCTTTCCTATGGTGTGAGAAACATGAGAAGTACTAGACTGCATTTATTGTGAGGATAAGTTAAATGCTTTTAGTGAATTTCATATCCCTTATGGATAGTGTATAAAGTGCAGTATACACTTGATGAAATTACCTATATGAGTGTGAAGTGAGGTCGCTCCTATGAGATAATGACAGTCTCTAGAGCACTCATGAACAACCAGGCATGCGCATGGCCGAAAAGTGCAAAACGACGTTAACACAAGAGATAAGTGAGGGTGTAAATATGATCAAATGAGATTCTAATTTACACGAAAAATGTTTTGATTCATAGAAGTTTAAACTTCATTAATTACATTGTAAGTTAAAGTCTTATTTATCTAGGTCTGGTTCATAGTCGAGAAGACATTAGATTCGAAACGTTTGCACTGATGATGTGACCCAGATTCTGTCTTTATTTATTATTTTTATTTTAATATTCTTTTGAAATATATGGGGGATTGTTGTGAAAAGTGTATTTTCAAAAGAATAAATCTCACATTGGTTGGAAGTAAGTCTTTAGAAGAGTTTATATTTCAACTTGTGTTTTGGGCTTTGTAAGAAACAAATAAGGTGGTGGGCTCGCGCGCACAAAAATGGGCTGAAAAACTCATGGTTAGTGTAAATCATCGATTTGTCTCCCCCCTGCACGTGATATCTTGAGACACGAATCTTTTTGTCAAACATTTAATTAATTTTGAGCTTACCAGGAAAATGAGGTTTTTGAAGAAGTCAAAACTGACTTACTCGTATTTGACTTGGTCTTCTCAAACGGGCAATGAGCAAATTAGTTTCAACAGACAAATTTGTTTTTACAACTGTCATATTTCTAACGTTATTATTCCAACGTCATTATTTTAATAGACCTAACGTTGCTTTCTGTTTCTAAACGGCTCTTTTTTTGCCTTCTATAAATTCTGTTCATTTCTGTTGTTTTACACGCTTCTTTTATACTTCTATACTTTTATACTCTCTTCTCCTTCTTCATATGGGTTACTTACTGTTACATAATCTCTTGTAGTTCTTGAATCTCTGTCAAACAGGAAGAGTCTGCTGTACCCTAGAGGATTTTTGTTAATACCAAAATAATCCTTGAGGGCAGTGCTTAGCACGCTATAGACTTCACGGTTTTACTGTTTCATTTCATGTCACGTATACCAACAAACACATGGTAAAAGACCACCAGAAAATACAAGGCCAATGAAACAGAAATTTTGAGAATGACAAATGAATGTCCAGCTCAACCAAGTTGGATACAGCCCAAGTAGTTGTAATGTAACAACCAAAATGGAACATAATGGGCGGATGACAATAAACTGCCATGTCCAATATTTTATAAGCTTCAGAGTATGGTGACTCAGCCAAACACTGCAAGGCTGCAGAAGGTCAATTTACACTATTGTGAATACCATGACATCACTTACAAATAATACACACACACACACCCGAGACTTGAGGATATTTGATTAATTATGTTTTCATCATAAACAATAGCTAATATCAATATTCAGATCTTGATAGTTTGAGCTCCATGGACACAAAACTACAAGGAACTATTCAAGTAAGTGCCTCTGAAACTGAAAGTTATTTGTAAGTAGAACAAATTAACACATGAATCACACCATTACATATTTACATGTAGTTCAATGAATACTCATTTCAACATTTTTACACTGAAAATAAGCATGCAAAAGTACTTCATACCTGAAAAAGTGTCTCTGGAAAAGAGTGGTGAATTTCCCTCCCTTTAATTTCATCAGGCTCAGGCACACACAACGTTTCTGTTGATTGATATGTTCAAGTAACTGTACATCTAAGCCAAAAATTTGGCAATCACCTTATATAACAACATAAGGAGGGTCAGATAAGCTGAAGAAGCATATGACAAAGCCATATACTTGCTCAGCTGGGGGCACTCACCAGAGCATCATAACATTCCTTTTTTACCGAGTCCAAAAACATGAAAAATGCTTTGCTTCCTCTAATGCCCAACAGACCCACAAATGAGTCAGCTGCATACATGGGAGCCATAAGGATGATAACAATGATTGCCTTTTGCTCCCTGGGGTTCTTCCAATAAAAGAGAAGTTGTGACAAATTGACAATAAGTGCACTATGAAATGCATCAAAAGCATTACGCAAAATGCTGATCCCAGCACAGTTAGCTGTGCAAGATTCAGTGTACTTGAATACTAGAATCTGCAAAATAATTTTAGGAGGACTTAAAAAAGAGAAATAATTAAGCCACTTAGCCACATGACATTATACATGCTGGACAAAACCCAGAAAGGGAGCATTAAAGATATCGGTACCATAGTCCAATCTATGACATGAGATATAAGTTAAATATTTGGACACAACTAAATTGTTTAAGACAAAAGAGGCCTGGGGGTCACACTAATTTCGCTTCTGAAGGAAAGCTCATATTTTGAGCCAAACCATCTATATAAGGCACTAACTTTCTCCAATATGGTACTTGCACAAGTAATACATAGCAGATGTACTAGTATTGGATTTACCCACATTGACCAGCATTGGATTTTAGTTTGAGCATCCATAAACACACAAACGGGTTTCATAGTTTACTTTCACTTGGAATCATTGGCCCAATTTGTCAAGCCAACTTTTTGTCTACAGAGTCAATTGAATCTAGTTTCTCTCAAAATTCACACAAATAAGGTCCCGGACAAGAAAGCAAACTTGTGATTTGTAAAACAAGGAAGGCACTTCAAAAGTGAAATGAGAAAACTCACCTTAATCACAGCGATCCAGCAGATCGAACTGGTTTGACTCAGCTTCTTTTCAGTAGCAGACAAACACGAATTCAGCAGGACAAAGTCCTTTTGTTGATGTTTGCGACCGTTTAACTAACTTGATAATGGCAATCTGATAACTCAAGCGAACCAACAGATCTTGTCACCATAGCAATAAGAAGAGACACCTGACCTGATTGATTATTAATATTGTCTGATGTGGCAGGATCTCTGTGCCTGTCTGGTTGGTAAAAAGAGAGATTATTATTTTAATGAACTGAGGGATTATAGATTATTAGATATATGTTTTGTTTTGGTATTATATATTCAAACTTTAAGTAAGAGAAGATAACACTCACTTATTAAAGACATAATGACAAATTATTGGATAGATTTGGTATAATAATAGTATTATTTGAGGCTAAGTTCTTTTTATTAGAATATCAAAAACATATATTGAGATTAAATTATGTTTGATTTTATATTATCTTAAGAATCTAATTTTTACATGTTAGATATCTTATTTTGATTATATTTAATTGTATTTCTTTATTTATATAGATTCTCTCTTATAAATAAGAAATTCTCTTGTATACAACAACAACAACAACCAAGCCTTTTCCCACTAGGTGGGGTGATATCATGGATCGACGACAATTTTTGTGTCTATCACGAACCAAGTCTTGAGAAAAGCCATTCAAATCTAGATTTTTTTAACCGTTTCACCTATAGTTTTTCTTTGTCTTCCTCTACCTCGTTATTGAAATAATCCGATCTACTCTTCTTACAGGGGCTTCTAAGGGTCTTTCCTTACGTGTCCAAACCACTTAAGGCGAGATTCTCCCATCTTTTCCACAATAGGTGCTACCCTACTTTCTCTCTAAAATTCATTCCTAATCCTATCTTTCTAAGATGGCCACACATCCAACGCAACATCCTCATCTCCGCGACACCGATCTTGTGCTTTCTTGTTGGCTTTTTACCGCCGACATTCAGCACTACCATACAACATTGCGGGCCTTATAGGTGCGGTAAAATTTACCCTTAAGCTTCGAGTAGGCACTTTCCTATCACAAATAACTCCCGAAGACACCTCCATTTCATCCATCCAGCTTGAATCCTATGGTTTACATCTCCTTCTCTCTCCATCATTTTGTATGATGGATCCAAGATACTTAAACCGTGTAACTTGTGGTATGGTATGATCTCCAATTTTACCGCTAAGCTAGCATTAGCATGTTTCTTAATGAACTTACATTCCATATCTCCGTCTTACTCCTACTTAGACGAAAGCCATGTTCTTCCAAAGCCCGTCTCCATAACCTAGCTTCCCGTTTATTTCCTCTCTCGACTCTCCAATAAGACTATATCATGTCGCAAAAAATGATATAAGCTCTTGGATATGCGTGAAGCCACATCCAAGACCAAGGTAAAAAGATAAGGACTGTGACCAGTGACATCCCATAGTTATAGGGAACTCACACGTGACCCCACTGAGGTGTTCTCACACCTGGTTTTAACCTCATCATACATATCTTGATTATCGAATATTCAGCAATACGAACTCTTTTCTTCTCCAAAGCCTTCCACAAGACTTCTCTCGATACTCTATCGTAGGCTTTTTCCAGATCAATGAAAACCATGTGTAGGTCTTTTTTGCTTCCTCCGATATCGCTCCGTCAATCTTCGTAGAAGATAGATTGCTTCCATGGTTGACCTCCGAGCATAAAACCAAATTGATTCACACGAAATATGAGTCTCTTGTCTTAGTCTCCTTTCAATGACTCTTTCCTATAACTTCATAGATGACTCATGAGCTTAATCCTCTAGTTTTGTATATCTCCCTTATTCTTATAAATAGGGATTAAAGTTTCTCCTCCATTCATTTGGCATCTTCTTAGACCTCAATATCTCGTCAAACGTTTCTGTTGACTTATACCTTTCTCTAAGAGACTTCCATAACTCAATAGGTATATTATCCGGTCCAACCGCTTTTCCATTATCCATCCTCTTCAATGCTTCTTTTACCTCAAACTCCCGAATTCTACGATAAAATGTTTTATTTTGGTCTTCCTCTCTAGTGTTTAGAATGTCCGAGTCCCCTAACGCCCGTGTTCCTCATTAAATAACTGAAAATAACCCTTCCATCGATTTTTGATGTCTTGTTCCGTAACCAAGACTTTACCCTCTTCATCCTTAATGCATTTCACTTGATCCAGGTCTTTTGTCTTCCTTTCCTACTTTTAGCAAGCTTGTAGATATACTTTTCTCCGTCTTTGGTGCCCAACGATTGATATAACCCGTTGAACGCTTTGCTTTCGAATTCGCTCACCGCTTCTTAGTATCTTTTTTAGTCGCCTTATATTTTTCCCAATTTTCATCATTTTTACACACTTAAAAGCTTTATAACATTCCCTTTTAACCTTAACCTTATCTTGTACACTTGTGTCCCACCACCAAGATTCTTTATCCTTGGGTCCAAAGTCCCCTTGATTCACCGATATAAGTGTTAATTATTTTGCTACCTTCCTAATCCCTTTAGCCATCTCGTTCCACATATCATTAGCACTCCCTTGTACTTCCCAAATCTCTTCCTCCATAATCCTCCTCCGAAAGAAAATTTGTTTTCCTCCCTTTACTTGCCACCATTTGATCCTTGGCTCTCTGTCTCGACAATTTCTCCTTACTCTCATCTTAACTCGTACATCCATAACCAAAACCCCGTGTTGGGTAGTCAAGCTCTCTCCAGGGATGACTTTGCAATCCATGCAAATCTTTCTATCGATTTCCTTAAAAGAAAGAAATCAATTTGAGAGAAAGAACCCCGCTTCTATATGTGATAAGATGTTTCTTCCCGCTTCCTAAAACAAGTGTTATATTGTAAGATCAAACGCTACCGCAAAATCTAGAATCGCTTCGCCCACTCGCATTAACTACTCCTAGACCATAACCCCATGCAAACCCTCATACCCCTAGATTCGCTCCCCACATGACCATTTAGGTCCCCACCTAGAAAAATCTTAGGTCCCCAAGAAGGCAAACTTGTGATTTATAAAAAAATCTTCAAAAGTCTCCCAATGGTATTCTCTCGTACTAAACTTCTAAATCCTCCCAAAATTTAATCTTGTAGTGCTCGTCTAGCTTCTTTTGGGGTGCATACGCACCGATAATATTAAAAGTCTCTGTTCCACAACAAACTTCAAAGCTATAATCCTATCTCCAAGTCTTGTCACATCCACAACATTATTCTTCCAATTCTTATCTACTATTATGCCTACCCGTTTCTAGATTTTATCACCGGTGTACCAAAGCTTAAAACCCAAAGTGTCGAGTTCCTTTGCCTTTTCTCCAACCCACTTAGTTTCTTGTAGGCACATAAAATTAATCCTCCTCATAATCATGGTGTCAACTATTTCCATTAATTTAATGTAAGTGTGCCTATATTCCAAGTTCCAAAACGCAACCTACTCTTGTGAACTAATTCTTTACCCACTTCACGAGAATGTGGGAACCTTGCTTATTTTTCACTACACCCTGTGGGCGATGCGATAATAATGCGGCTCTTGCTCATTTGACACTATACTCGAATATACAAATTACAAGCGTTGCTTAGGGGCAACGACCTAGATTAACACAATTACTTCTTTGATCCATGTCATAAAGATTCGACAAAGTTTTACGTTGGTTTACATGCCTAACACAACCCTCCTCTTTATTATAGGGCTTGGGAATTATATTTGTAGGAATTTAATAAATTCTCGGCTTATAGTTAAGAAATTCTCTTGTATACATTGATTAATTTAAAAATTCAGATATAATTTAGAGAATATATAGAAATCTTCTTCAAACTTTTTTCATGTCTCTGTTTATCTATTTCTAACATAATATCAGAGTGGTACCATCCCCCGTGACTTCTCCCATCACTATTCTGCTGTATAGTTCTCGAAAATCTGGAATTCTGATTAGTCATATCTCATGCCATGTTCTAGATATTTTAACAATCCTTCCTCTCACCTTCATCATTTTTCTATCACTCCGTTCCAGACTCAGTTGCCACAACCATCGTCCTAGAATTCAAACTCTATTCCAAACTCCGATTATTGTCCTAGATTCTAGACTCTGATTTTTGTCCTAGATTTCCATACTTCGTTCCAAACTTCGATTATTGTCCTAGATATAGTTTGACTCCGTTTTCATTGTAGATTTTTTCAAATGCAGATGATTATATCTCAAATGCAGTTTGTGCATCGTAGCTTTTCTAAGATCTCGACGTTGTGTTTTTAGAATATTTTTAATTTATTTTATTTTCGTGTGTCTAATTATAACAAGTTAAAGCTATTAAACTTTAACTTGAGAGGAATGTTAAAATATCTAGAATATATATCGAGATTAAATTAGGCGTAATTTTGTATTATCTTAAGAGTTTGATTTGCACATAATTAGAGATACTATTTTAATTATATTTAATTATATTTCTTTATTTATGTAAACTCTTTCTCCTATAAATAATGAATCTTCTTATACACATTGATTAATTTAACAATTCAAAAATAATTTAAAAAATATACATAAATTTTCTCCAAATTTTTTTTATCCCTATTTCTCTATTTTTAACACTTTTCCATTCAATTTTAAGATCACCCCCTATAAGCATGTTTGTTTTACTGATTTGACAAGCTCAATCGTCCTTTTGGCCAAAGTAAGAAAAATTTACTTATCATAAAATGAC
The DNA here is from genome assembly GCA_029884605.1 of Ormosia emarginata. Classification (NCBI taxonomy): domain Eukaryota; kingdom Viridiplantae; phylum Streptophyta; class Magnoliopsida; order Fabales; family Fabaceae; genus Ormosia; species Ormosia emarginata. The sequence goes on from JAQQTP010000089.1 coordinate 77,136,375, forward strand.
CTTAGAGAGTGTATTATAAGGTCGATTCTGTGAGATGAATGTGAACCAACGAGTTCAATATCAACGAATGCATGAAAAAGTGTTGACATAATATTAGAATTTGAATAATTAAGATAAATAATACATCTAGTTACTCATTAGACTAATCATTTCTTTCATTTTTCAACTCATCTCTATTTGTTTCATTCGGTTTTATTGATATAAAAAAAAAATCCGAATACAAATGTTAACCAAAAGAAAATAAAAAATATATCGAGTTTAAGTATGATCCATTTCAAGAGAAACATTATTCCTGGATAAAATTAAGAAAATACATTATTATTGTCGTGATTAAGAATTTTTACTTTTAATAAAGTATTTAAAATAAATAATATAATAATAAATTAAAAGAATTTAATTTTAATATATTATCATGTGTAAAAATTTTTATATTATCAATTAATTATATATTATCACATATGTTACTTTTAAGATAGTTATTGTGAGAGTCAAATATTTTTAATAACATTGATAATGCAAGATTAAATGACAAGTACAACTTTTTTTTACATTGTTAATGTATTTAAATTAAATACAAATAAAAATTAAATTTGAGTAAATAATCTTAATTTTTTTTAATTTTTTTACATTGACAATACATTCAAATTAAATATAAATAAAAATTAAATCCAAATAAAAAAATCTTAAAAAGAAAATTTATTTAAAATAGTTTCTTGATAGTAATAATACTACAACTAGTAAAAAATAATATAATTTTTTTTGGTAAAACATAAATAATATAATTGTAATTATAATTTTTAGAGTTAGACAAATAGACAGAATTACAATCCTATATCTTTTCAATCATATCTTGGATCTCTTTTTCTTTCTTGAAGTCGTTTACGATGTTCCTAAAAACTTTTTGAATATAGATGTTCCATTGACTTTACCCATTGTTGCAGGTTAAAACCTTTGACTCAATATTTTTTTTTAAGTGTAAGTTTTTCAACAACCTCTCCGATAATATTCCGGCCACCCTCAGCAACCTCCAACAACTCCAATCCCTCAACCTCGTCTACAACTTCCTCTACAACCTCGTGGCTTAACATTGGAGTCTGCAGTTTATGGGGAATTTGGGTGAAAGGAGATTACAGCAAGTAGCTATGGTGACACGATTCATGGGTCCAGGTGATTCACGACTGAAGCTCGACGACGGCGACGTTGTCTTAACTGTAATTCTACGATGATTCTAATGGGTGTCGCAGGTTGAGGTTTACAGGTGGTATCCCAGTTCATGGTATTGCGACGATTTCTCAGGTTTTTATCGAGTTTTGGGTTCGCCCATAGAGGCTTAGTGAAAACTGGTGGCAATATGTTGAATGACAAAATAAACATGGTGGTTTTCAAGTTTGAGCTGTTTTTAGTTTCAGCAAGTGGCATCCGGCTGATCTGAAGACCATTGGAGATCTGAAGATTCTGTATGACGAAAAGATTCGACCACCTACGACCAACCACCACCGTGCCAATCATTATCTTTCCCTGTGTCGTCACCGGCAAGGATGTTGCTGACACTTTTTTCCGGCGAGTAACTACCCCCACCACCACCACCACCATCCTCATCTCATCCCTCAGTCTTTGATTTTTGAGAGATTTTACCAGTCCAAGAAATTATCAATATTTAATCTTAACTTTTGATTTTTTTATTAATAAATTAACGACTTGAAATTGATGGTGTTTTTGTTGTCGTAGTAGAAGTCATTTGGTGTTCATGAAAGTTGGACAATGAAGTTGCTAGACAAATAAAAAAAAAAAAGAAGGAAAAAAAAAGAAAGAGAAATGTAAGAGTAAAAAATAATAATAAAAAGAAAGATAAAAAAATGTAATCGTTTATGAAAATTACCGATAATGAATACTAAGCATTGATCTATTTTTATTACAATATTAATGATTTAAATAATTAAAACATGAATACTTACAAAATTTTTAGAAACATTTAAAACTTCTCCTTCTTTCTTTTCCTTTTCTCACCTACCCCAAGTGGTTGAGTACCAACCAAGACATTACCGAAACTCGTACTTCCACGTCCCAACTTCCCACCCAACTACTCCCCCCCTTCCTTCCTTTATTTTGGACAGTGGCAGTGGCACCTACCGCCACAACCGCAAAACGCAAAGCAAAGCCCATTCTCACCTCTTATTATCTGCTTCTTCCTTCTTTCCCAAACCAACCTGCAATGGACTCTTCCAACGTTCTGGTAATTCTCTCTTCTTTTCTCATTTTCTCTTTGTTTCCTTACAAAACCAATTCTGTTTCATTTCCTATTTTTTTCCTGATTTTCTCTGCAACCAAGTCAATTCCATATAAACTTATGAGGATGCAGATTCTCTTTTCTATCCAAGCTTCAATCTTAAACTCTGTTTTTGAGATTTTGCTTTACCTGTAATCTAATAATCATTGTTTGTCTTAGTAATTTACAATTCCTTTGTAATTTTCAGTTTGCATCTCCATCTTCTTTCGGAATTAGGAAGAGTGCAACCTTAATTTGTGCCCCTATTATGGGGGATTCAGTTGGCAAAATGAAGATTGATATGAATGAAGCTAAAGCAAGTGGTGCTGACCTTGTTGAAGTACGATTAGACTCTTTGAAGACCTTCAACCCCGTTGAAGATCTCATCACACTAATTAAAGACCATCCTTTACCGCAGTTGTTTACTTACAGGTTTAACAACTCACATTTCTTGTACTTTTGTAGCTGTTCTGGCTGTAGCTGTATGCTTAAGTGCCTAAGTCTGAATTTTTGTTGTTCACTATGTATGAGCATTGTATTGTAAATAATGAAATTCAATATCTTTTCTAAGGCCAAAATGGGAAGGTGGTATGTATGATGGTGATGAAAAGAAACGTTTGGATGCGCTACGATTAGCCATGGAGTTGGGAGCTGATTACATTGATGTTGAACTTCAGGTTGTTTTCCCCTTGTCTATATATAATTTGAGCATTCCACTCCAGTAACAGCTTCACTATAATACAAATTGAAATTATAACCCAAAATAAATCTTACTCAGTTCAGACAAATTGGAGGAGTTCTCTTGAAAAGAACAAATACTTGGTGGGTTCTGTTGGTGTGATAATTCTGCTGTACTAAATTTGTCTGAATCTAGTACCTTAGTTTTGTCAATCATGCAATACTATGCTATGGACTAAAAATGGCGACATTGTACTTGTAATTGCTTAGTTTGATATATATGTGCAATACTGTGCTCTTAGTTTACCAGTTCCATGCATTATGAATCAGTCATTCATCTTGATGATGTTGTAGAAAATCTATATCCCAAAGACACCTTTGATTGTTTTCTCACAGTTTCTGGTTAAATTTCAGTCTTTGCATCATTCTAGTGGAAATATTAGGATATATCTCGCCATTCAAGCATGCTGCATTGAGCTTTTCTTTAGGAACTCAACTGCAGGTTGAATGCCTGTAACTTCTCTCATATATTGATAATCAAAGTAGTGTCTAGAAATATAAGATAATGAACCTGAAAGCATTAAACTTTTTTCCCCTCATTTGATGAAGCCAGATACTGTCTTCATATTATTTACTATCTGATGTCTGAACTCTGAAACTTACTGTAACATTTCCTATTTCTGCCACATCTCCAAAGGTTGCTGATCAATTCTATGATTCTATACGTGGGAAGACACTTGATAAAACCAAGGTCATTGTTTCATCTCACAACTATCAGCATACTCCGTCAGTTGAGGATCTTGGCAACCTTGTAGCAAGAATACAAGCAACCGGGGCAGACATAGTGAAGATTGCAACAACTGCCTTGGAGATCACTGATGTGGCATGCATGTTTCAAATAATGGTGCATTCTCAAGTAAGACGCGTATGTAACATTTTGGTCCGTGGTAATTTTATTCTTAGATGCAAACTTAATTTGGTGTAAAATCCATACATTGTTGCTAACATATCATCTCAGCTGGCAGAAATGGACGTTGAACAGATAGTTTTACAAAATTTAGAAGGACAAGTTCTCAGCTTCTCATGAATCATTCTAGCAATGGAAATTCTGAACAAAATTTTAATTCCATATAACTTCCTTTTCTATCTCCTATAAGCTATTGACCTTATACATTAATGAATTTAATTAGTGTATGATAAAGATAAAAATACTTAAAGGTTGGTTAGGAACTGAGTTTCTTGTGATTGATAGACAGCTCAGTTGAGGAAGGGAGGTCGAAGTTTTTGTCAAGGTGCATCTCTGAAGAAATAGGGACCGATTCAATTGCAGCCAATGTAAATTTAATCAAATTTTGGCCCCAACCATTTAAAACCATGTATTGAGGGTAGTAGAAAAAATTTCTTGAAGCACTCTGCCTTTGCGTCTTACCTATCATAGAAAAGTATACAATAGGTTTGGACTGTATGAATGTCTCATATGTTAATGCTTAAAACTTTATGTTGCTAATTTCTAGTCCCATGCCAGTTCGTGCACTACTCCTCTGGTTCTAATTATATTTTGATTGGCAGCACTGAAATTTATGATTACTATGTTGAGGCTTTTTATATGATAATAAATAATTTTAGCATAACTATTGTTGGAATTTCCAGGTTCCATTTATTGGACTTGTTATGGGTGATAGGGGATTGATTTCACGTATACTTTGTGCAAAATTTGGTGGTTACCTCACTTTTGGTACCCTCGAGTCAGGAGTAGTTTCAGCTCCTGGTCAACCTACACTTAAGGATTTATTGTATCTATACAATTTGAGACAAGTGGGACCTGATACAAAAGTATATGGGATTATTGGAAAGCCTGTCAGTCACAGTAAATCACCCATATTGTTCAATGAAGCCTTCAAGTCAGTTGGTTTTGATGGAGTTTTTGTATTTTTATTGGTGGATGACCTTGCCAATTATCTCAGGACTTACTCATCAACAGATTTTGTGGGATTCAGGTTCTAACTCGTTATGAAGATTGTTTGAATTTCTATAATCTAATGTGGATGCTTCTTGCATGTCTACTATGGTTGCATGTTCTAGATTCTTTCTGCGTGCTAGTCAACTTTCCTGGGTTTGCTAAAGTGCTATTATGTATGGAAAATAAGCTATTAGTTTACTGCTTGTTCTTTTGTGACTTTGGTTATTAATATGATGTTATACTTATTGTTGAGGATACTTAGCAACATTTTAGAATGATAGGAGCCTAGGCCCAAAGATAATTAAAGGCCCAGAAATAACTAAAGTGTATGTTAGAAGGAGGCACCATAAGGCAGATGAGGGGGGAATTGGGAGTGAGAACAGAAAGGTGCGATTAGTTGTAACCACCTGCTAAGCTGGCAGGTGAGTGGGGCTGGGATCATGGGTGGAATTCAGTTGAGAAGTATTTAGGTGAGGGAAGGAGGGAAACGTGGGTAGGCAAGGATTGGCTTGGGCATTGGGAGGGACTAGGCACTCTACAATTGTCTAAAACTATTTTCTTTTTCCTGTATTCAATTTTATTCCTATATTTCCAGAATATACTCAGTACTGGCACTGATATCATCTTGATATCGTCCAGACATTCAATATCTTGCTGTGTTATTCTGTTTTTCTTATAAAATCTGTTTGGTACCTATCAATTGGTATCAAAGCTGTACGTTATGGGATTCTGGATGGTCAACACCAGATCAAACATGGAGTCACGATTAGAGACAATGGAGAGGAGCTTACTGGAAAGTCAGACTAAGCAAGAACGAGCGGAGGCCATACTGGACGCCAAACTGGACGAATTGACGGGCTTGCTCAAGGTGCGTAACAAGGGAGATTCCAGAGGACGGTCTAGGTATAGGAGGCGAACCTCACTGCGTGAAGAAGAAGGTGATACTGAAGGAGACCGGAGGAGCAAGGCTAGACCGGAGAAAGCTCGAGATTCTCCCTACAAAGACCGGTAGTGGTCTCGGAGTTCAGGGGAACACTCGTCGGAAGGAAGTCGACCACCCCAGAGAAGCGAAGGGAGTCGGAAACTGGAGGTTCCTGTATTTTCAGGAGAGGATGCTTATGGGTGGGTCAACAGGGTGGAGAGGTACTTCAAGGTGAATGGAGTGACTGAATCGGAGAGGATGGAATCAGTAATGGTGGCTATGGAGGGGAGAGCATTGAATTGGTATCAGTGGTGGGAGGATCAAACTCAAAATCCTAGCTGGACCCAATTCAAAGAGGCGGTGGTCCGCAGTTTTCAACCTAGAATTATCCAGAATCCTCTTGAGCCTCTGTTGAGTATCAAGCAAACCGGGACTGTCATGGAGTATCGGGAGCAGTTTGAATTAGCTTCAGGACTTGTGAAGCTGGCTGATAATACAGTTATGAAAGGGATCTTTTTGAATGGACTAAAGGAAGAGTTGAAGGCTGAATTGAAACTGTACAATTTACAGTCTCTGTCAGACCTCATGGACAGAGCTCAATTGATAGAAGAGAAGAATTGGGCCTTGAGAAAAGGAGGGATGACTGCGAAAGGAATGGTTCTAGTCAAAACTAACCAAGGGGAAGGTGGATACAAAGTCTATGGAGGATTTGAAGGAGGGAAGAGTTATTATCAGGCAGTTCCAAGAGTTGCTGCCAGCCAAAAAAATTCAGTAGAGCCAAAACCCCTCGGATGGAGCTGCAAAAGAGAAGAAAAACTCAGGACCTAGGAGATTGTCACAGGAAGAACTATAGGAGAGAAGCAGAAAAGGCCTCTGTTTCAAGTGTGGGGAGAGGTGGGGCCGGGAGCATGTATGTAAATTCAAACACTACCAACTATTTATGATGGAAGGGGAGGAGGAGGAAGAGGGGGAATCATCTAGAGAAGAGGAGAATTCAGAACAGGAGCTGGAGGATAGGGCCTTACAGTTATCTATGAAGAGCATAATGGGATTGACCTCCTCAAAATCCTTGAAACTATGGGGTAAAATTGGAGAGCAGCAATTGGTGGTGTTAATTAACTGCGGAGCTTCAAATAATTTCATTTCAAAGGAATTGGTGAAACAGTTGGGCTTGGCAGTAGAGGAGACTCCTGAGTATACAGTGGAAATAGGAAATGGCTGCAAGGTGAGAAGTAAGGGAGTATGCAGAAATGTGAAAATGGCTGTCCAAGGGGTAGACATACAGCAAAATTTCTTCCTTTTTGGCTTGGGAGGAGCTATGGCAGTCTTGGGAATGGATTGGTTGGAGAGCTTAGGAGACATACAAGCCAACTTCAGAGATCTTACACTGTCGTGGGAAAGAAAGGGAGGCAAGATAACATTAAGGGGAGAACCATCCCTTTGTAAGGCCCATGCTTCACTCAAAGTAATGCTAAAGGCTTTAAGGGATGAAGGAGAGGGATACTACATAGAGTACCAGGAGCTGAAACTCGAGGGAGAAGTAAAAGGGGAAGTGGCAGAGGAAATTCAGGTGATACTACAAGAATTTCCTGATCTGTTCCAAGAACCACATGAGCTGCCTCCCGGCCGAGAACAAGACCATGCCATCAATCTCAAAGAAGGATCCCAAATCCTAAACATTCGCCCATACAGGTATCCCAATTACCATAAAAATGAAATAGAGAAAATAGTGGATGAAATGATGACTGCAGGCCTGATTAGGCCTAGTACAAGTCCCTATTCCAGCCCTATGATATTGGTAAAGAAGAAGGATGGGGGATGGAGATTTTGTGTGGACTATAGAGCATTAAACAAGCTCACCATACTAGACAAATTCCCAATACCTGTGATTGATGAGCTGCTGGATGAGTTAGGGGGAGTAGTTATTTTTTCTAAACTAGATCTCAAATCTGGTTATCATCAAATAAGAATGAGGGAGAGTGACATTCCCAAAACTGCCTTTAGAACACATGAAGGACATTACGAATTTCTGGTGCTGCCTTTTGGGCTGAAAAATGCCCCTTCCACTTTCTAAGCCTTGATGAATAAGGTGCTGAGACCTTACTTAAGAAAGTTTGTGCTAGTATTTTTTGATGACATCCTAATTTTCAGTAAGGATCAGCAGGCTCATGGAAAACACCTCAGGATGGTGCTGCAATTGTTAAGGGAGAATAAGTTGTTGGTGAATAGAAAGAAGTGTTCCTTTGGCCAGAAGCAATTGGAGTATTTTGGGCACATCATTTCAGCAAAAAAGGTGACAGTTGACCCCGAAAAGGTGGAAGACATGCAGAGCTGGCCCCAACCAATAGATATCAAGGGACTCAGAGGCTTTTTAGGTCTCACGGGATATTACAGAAGATTTGTGAAGAATTACGAAAAGATTGCTTGGCCCCTAACACAACAACTTAAGAAGGACAATTTCAAGTGGGGATTTGAAGCTCAAATTGCTTTTGAGGAGCTCAAAACAGCTATGACATCATTACCTGTCTTGGCTATATCCGATTTTGACAAAACTTTTGCGTTAGAGACTAATGCTTCAGGAAAAAGGATAAGATGAGTTCTCATGCAAGATGGCAAACCAGTGGCTTACATGAGTCAAACCCTCTCGAAAAGAGCTCAAAATAAATCAGTTTATGAAAGTGAGCTAATGGCCATAGTGTTGGCAATTCAAAAATGGAGACATTATCTAATGGGTAGGCACTTTATGGTCCACACAAATCAGAGGAGCTTAAGGTTCTTGGAGGATCAGAGGATATGGGGGAAGGAACAGCAAAAATGGGTCTCCAAGCTCATGGGATATGATTTTGAAATCAAGTACAAAACTGGAAGAGAAAATGGGGTCGCAGATGCCTTATCTAGGAAGCTTCAGTATTCAGCCATTTCTGCTGTACATTTCACTGATTGGGATGATCTTGAGGATGAGATACAAATGGATGACAGGATGAGGGGCATCATTCAAGATTTGCTAAAATAGCCAGACTCACATTCTGGGTTTCAACTTAAGAAGGGTAGGTTGTACTATAAAGGGAGGATGGTAATTCCCAAAAATTCCAGAAAAATTCCTTTGATACTCAAGGAGTTCCATGACTCTGCTATAGGGGGACATTCTGGGTTTTTTAGGACCTATAAGAGGATCTCGGGGTTGGTGTTTTGGGAGGGAATGAAGAGAGATATTCAGAGATATGTACAAGCTTGTGAGGTTTGTCAAAGGAATAAGTACCAAACTCTCACTCTTGGAGGTTTGTTACAACCTTTGCCCATTCCAAACCATACTTGGACAGATTTATCTATGGATTTTATTGGGGGACTCCCAAAAGCAGGTGGGGTGGATACCATAATGGTGGTGGTGGATAGGCTTACTAAATATGCTCACTTTATTGGGGTCTCACACCCCTACACAGCCGAGGATATTGCAGAGGTATTTACAAGAGACATAGTCAAGCTACACGAATTCCCCTCTTCAATTGTTTCAGACAGAGACAAAACCTTTCTCAACTCTTTCTGGGCAGAATTGTTTAAAATGGTAGGAACTTAGCTAAAGTCAGCCTATCACCCGCAGTCCGATGGTCAAACGGAGGTAGTAAATAGATGCGTGGAAACCTATTTGAGGTGTCTCACAGGATCTAAACCGAAACAGTGGCCTAAATGGTTAGCTTGGATAGAATTTTGGTACAACACAAATTATCACTCAACCACTAAGATGACTCCCTTTAAGGCCTTATATGGGAGGGATCCTCCAACACTAATTCGAAGAGATGGAGTGCAATCAGCCGTGGAGGAGGTGAATCAGTTGGTGAATGATAGGAACTTGATGTTAGATGAGTTGAAGGATTGCTTGGCAAAAGCTCAAAACAGGATGAAGGTGCAGGCTGACAAACATAGGAAGGAAGTGGACTATCAGCCGGGAGATGCAGTCTACTTGAAAATCCAACCTTACAAGCTATGAACATTGGCTAAAATAGCCAATCAAAAATTGAGTCCAAGGTTCTATGGTCCCTATGAGGTTTTGGAAAAGATAGGGCCAGTAGCTTACAAACTGAAACTACCTCAAGGCAGTTTAGTTCACCCAGTGTTTCATGTATCCCTGCTCAAGAAATCTATTTCTCCCTCAAAAGACACACAACCATTGCCAACTTATCTTGCTGAAGACTGGGAATTGCAGGTTCAACTAGCTGCTATTATTGACTATAGGCATAATGAGGTAGGAGAGGTTGAAGTTCTGGTTAAATGGAAAAATTTACCAGATTTTGAAAATTCTAGGAATTGATGTCTGGCATACAAACAAATTTTCTTGATTTCCACCTTGAGGACAAGGTGCATCTTTGGGAGGGAAGTATTGATAGGAGCCTAGGCCCAAAGATAATTAAAGGCCCGAAATAACTAAAGTGTATGTTAGAAGGAGGCACCATAAGGCAGATGAGGGGGGAATTGGGAGTGAGAACAGAAACGTGGGATCAGTTGTAACCACTTGCTGAGCTGGCAGGTGAGTGGGGCTGGGATCATGGGTGAAATTCAGTTGAGAAGTACTTAAGTGAGGGAAGGAGGGAAACGTGGGTAGGCAAGGATTGACTTGGGCATTGGGAGGGACTAGGCACTGTACAATTGTCTAGAACTATTTTCTTTTCCCTGTATTCAGTTTTATTCCTATATTTCCATAATATACTCAGTACTGGCACTGATATTATCTTGATATCGTCCAGATATTCAGTATCTTGCTGTGTTATTCTATTTTTCTTATTAAATCTATTTAGTACCTATCAAAACTTAGGAAGGGTTGTCAAAGTAATTTAACAGCTCAAGCATCGATTTGACAAATCCAACAAGGATGTAAAATCTTGTTAGGCCTTTTCATAAAGTCATTTCATGATTACTTTCATTTGAAGTTTGGAATTTGTAAGGTATGTTTCATGTTAGCTTACATCACTGTTTAGAGTTGATGGATCTTTCTTTAATATTTCCAACATGCTGGCCAACTACTGTTGTTGGTATACATCTTTTATGATACTTTTGGTATGCCATTCAGCTATATATATGATATTAGTGTTAATTTATTTGGTTTTCTAATTTTAATACAAGTCCAGGACAGGAGTGTAAGTTCTCCTGAAGCGTATACATATAATTGTAATCCTTTCAAATCTAGGGTAGGGGTCTAGGCCCTATAGGCATACAAGTAAGAAAAGTTAAGCAGTTGTGAAGCTGTATCTTTATATTATGTAATACAATCAAACCCTTTCTTCAATGCCTAAGGAACCCTATGTGTGATTCCTAGTTTTCTTCCACTTCTTTGAATATCTTCCCATTGTTGAACTTATGAAATTATCCTTATAATATCTTTTAATTATTTCTGTTGTTGCTCCTTATCTCTTTTTCATTGTTCAGGTCTCCAATACATCATTCTATTTCAACTAATTTTCTGTGTTAGTTAGTTAAACTTCTCACACAACTACCAGAGTTTGATCTTTAATATATTTGTATTTCAGTGTTACCATTCCTCACAAGGAGGCAGCAGTTAAGTGCTGTGATGAGGTTGACCCAGTGGCTAAGGTATTTGGTTATTAACTTGTATTGTGTTACTACGCATGTTTGACAATCTTGGATCAGTATTTGGCAGAGTTTTTATTCCGTTTTTCCAAATTCTTCAAATTGGTTATGAGCGCAGTCAATAGGAGCTGTGAATTGCATTATAAGAAGACCAACTGATGGGAAGTTGATTGGATATAACACGGATTATGTTGGTGCTATTTCTGCAATTGAGGATGGACTACGAGGTAGTTGTCAAATTTAGTGGTTAAGCATTTTATGCTGTCATTGTTGTTGGTGACTTTTCTTCTGAAGATGTTGTGTACTTCAATTATTTCTTGGCAGGTAAACATAATGGTGGTGGCACAGCTGTTTCACCATTAGCTGGTAAGCTGTTTGTTGTTATTGGGGCTGGTGGTGCTGGGAAGGCACTTGCTTATGGTGCAAAAGAGAAAGGAGCAAGGGTTGTGATTGCAAACCGCACCTATGGTAAGCTCCATGATTTGTATTTTCCTGCTTAAAGTTACAACATATTGAATTGTCAGAGGTTCTTCCAGGATAATGTTGACAAAAATCCATATGTGGGAGATAGCTGACAATGTGATAAATTCTTATAATTGATTTTAAGGATGAGAATTGTTTTCATGAGACGTTTCTGGACTAGAAGAGAAAGATCATTATAGTAAAAAGTTACATGGTTTTGGAAATAATTATAGTGGTTTTGAAGCATCTCAGTTGTTTGCTTTGGGTTGTATTTCTTGTGATATCTTGATCACGAGCTTGAGACAACAACTTGCATTCTGTGAATGTTAATGTCTAACCCATTTCAATTTTCATCTTTGTTTACCCTTGTGTGCATTACTCTCCTTTTTCTTTTTAAGGAAAGGAGTATGCATCTCCCTTGAACTTTGACTTTTTTATAAATCACCACTACAAACTTTAAAACATTCTCAATTAGTCTCTAAACTTTAATTAATGTCCCAATAAATCTTTATGTTTAATTTAGATCCATTAATTCACTAACTATAAAATTGTATGGTATCGCTTTATTTGTATTTATATTAATTAAGAATTATTTATTAATTTATTTATTAAAATTTAATTTTAAATATATTTTCTTCCTTACAAAAAAATAAAAAACAAATTTATTTTAAAAAACAAATTTATTTAATTTATTTTGTAAGGCAGAAAATATATTTAAAATTAAATTTTAATAAATAAATTAATAAAAATTTCTTAATTAATGTTAATACAAATAAAATGATAACACGTAGTATTATTGTTAGTGAATTAATGAATCTAAATTAAACATAATGATCTATTAGGACATTAATTAAAGTTTAAGGACTAATTGAGAACATTTTAAAGTTCATGGTAGTGATTTGCAAAATGGTCAAAGTTCAAGGGAGCTGCATACTCTTTTCCCTTCTTTTTATAACTCCTCTCTTAAATAATAAAAGGCTTTCTCTGCTTACTGTATTTTGTATTCTACTCATATTAGTAGATTTGTTCCTTTAGTTCATTGTCACATGGATGCAAAATTTTGATATAAGTTTTGGATCATAGCATAAAGTGGAACAGAAAATGCTACCTGTTGTAAGGCTGTTTCAAAATGTCCATTTCAACTGATGTTGACATGACTGGAGGAGCTGATAATCGTCTCCTGCGCCCATGTAGGAGCAAAGTAAATGGTAAAATCAAGATTACAAATTGAGAAATCTGAGAGAGGGAGAGAGAGAGAGAGAGAATCAGTTAGTTGCTTAAATATGATTGAGGAACTAGCCTTTATTTACCTCTTTTATCTTATTCAATGGTATACATTCATACATGCATGTAAACACAAGCACAGATAATATTAACGCATCTAGAACAAGAATACATACATACATGCATGTGAACGAACTCATGCACAGATAATATTAATGTATCTAGGAATAGATGATCTCTATCAATAGATCTCCTATGGTCCAAAATTCCCATCGTGTATTTTTGTATTTTTATATGCGCTTATAGTTAGTTCTGTGCCTTCCAGTATCAGTACTTATCAAGCATTAAAATATGCACTGTTAAGTTAATAACGTAATAATATCACATGCTTTATGGCATATTGTAGCTTGCCCTTGCATTCACTCAGTATACACTGAAATTCACTGTATAGCTTTTCTGACAGAAACGTTAGCTATTACTTCCGTTCCTTTGTTAAACATATTACTGATTTATTGTGTATTACTTATATATAGATCGTGCGAGAGAACTTGCTGATGTAATTGGAGGAGATGCTTTAGCCCTTGCTGATTTAGATAATTACCATCCGGAGGATGGTATGATTCTTGCAAACACAACATCAATTGGAATGCAACCAAAAGTTGATGAAACACCTATTTCTAAGGTTTGCTCCTTTAATATGGCTGTGTTATACCCATTAGGGTCTTGTAATATTGTTAGTGGAATTTTTGAATTTGATATGTTATTGGCCATTATATACAAATCCAATTTCCTAAAGAAGGTTGGATTTCTATTCAAATGAAATATGATTATTGTTTATGAAAATGCATATTTCATTACTTTATCTTTAGGCATTGAACGTGGCATATGTACACTTCACTAAAATTTTATGACTCATATTATATTATGATTGTCCCTACTTCCTTAACAGAAATTTGGTTGGGAACCAATATGATTAATAATGTCTAAATGCTTCCTAAGCCTTGTCTGTGACTTTGACCTCTTGGTTTGAAATATTGATGCTCTTTAGGATTGTGTTTTCATTTGGTATAGTTGAATTTAACTTGAACAAAATGCCAAAGACTTAGCCAGCAAAAATATTCTCATTCTTGAGGTGGAAATGGAGCGTTGGCCCATAAAACACACTTCCACCAACCATTTACGTTTGGCACGTGGTGTTACTGTTCTAGATGGGTCTCATATAAAATATTATTAGTATGAGGGCAAATCTTATTATATGGAACATGAGTAAGTTGAATGCCAGAGAACCAATCATTCTTTTGTTTTCGCAGCATGTTTTGAAATCTTACTCCCTGGTTTTTGATGCTGTCTACACGCCCAAAATGACTAGACTCTTGAAGGAAGCAGAAGAATCAGGAGCCACTGTTGTAACGGGATTGGAGATGTTTCTTGGACAAGCATATGGACAGTTTGAGAAGTTTACTGGAATGCCAGGTAAGTTGAATGTAAAAATTTTGATAGACTAAGTTCAATGTACTTTTTGACCCTGGTTCCCTGGTCTGTACTTAATTTGATCTGATTGGTTTGGACGTCTTATTTTCTTTCTTTGATTCCATTTTTGCATTTGCAGCACCAAAGCAGCTCTTCAAAAAAATTATGGAAAACTACTAATGAGGTTTGCAAGCCCTAACTTCTATCTCATTGATCATGTTTTCCCATGTTTTGAAAGTTCTAACTTTGCTTTTACTCCATCCATGTTTTGTGTGTCAATATTTTAGAGAATGTAGTGAATGTGATTGTGTCTCTGGCGTTGACTTGTGAACTGGATATGCTGACTATTGACTTGTTGCAATATTATATTCCCTCAATTTATGTTGTTTTATGCTCAACTAGTGAAGCACAGTAGCAGCAACTGATAAGTAGTTTTTTTTTTTTTGCTAGTATATGAATTTCATGTAACAAAATATATGCTCAGTATTTCTTATATATCTGCTCTCTTTTTTATTTCTTTTCTTTTTTTGTTTTAGCCATAAGACTTTTAGCACACATTACTTGCTGTAGATTGCCAGTTATATACTTCAAACAAATTTGTTTATTATGCTTGATGCATTCTCCTCTGTAGCAATGGTTGCAGGTCTTCTCAACTAGCTTTTTGTTTACTTGTTCTCGTTTTAAATTTCTTAATGTAATAGGATGAGAGCAATGATGCCTAATATCTAGCTGTGAAAAAGTAATGGGGCTCTTTTGGTTGCAGAGATCGGTTGTTGTTGCATTACAATCCAAGAAGCAGGATTGTCAGCCGCATTGCTACATGTGCCAGCAAGCTGCATCTGTTCAAATTGCCTTTGAATGGTGAGGGACTTTCTTTAGGGCTTAGTTATTTATTGCATTTATCCTCCCCATTCTAACTTCTAATGTTTCGATGTCTCCTTGAGCAAATTTTATGTATCGCAGCCGTGAAGAATTATTGGCAATTTACAATTAATATCTAGCAGATGAATTTGTCGGTCAATTATTGAAAGTTGCTGCTTTGTATCTAACGTTTTTAGGCAGCTAGTTACATCATTTTCGAATTAATTTTATGAAAAAACACAAAATAACATGGGACTTGCGTGTGTTGGGTATTCTTATTTACACTTTTAACTTGAGTTTCTGCCTTTTTTTAATCTTATTTTTTTTATAAAGTAGCCGTGGTATTTGTCCTAGTTAAGGTCCATATAGTTAAACCTGAACATGACAGAAATAATTTGATATTATCAATTTTTTGAAATAGAAAATCACATTCTAGCCAATTCTACGGTCATGACTATCTTGCACGGGCGTAATGTGGCACATTTTCGTTTACAAAATTGAAAAATGCCTTATGTACATCTTTAAAAAGAACATCATCTCACATATGGGGGCATGTGGTAGAATCAGGATATAGGTGTGCAAGAAACAAAGTGATATCACTTGTAATGAAATAGTGAAAATTATATAGACGTGAAGTAATATGTAGCCGTGAAGGAATATGTATGTAATGTATCCAGTTTGATGTCGAAAAATTTTAAGTGCAATTATTAGTGCAACAGAGCAGCTCACAAGCATGAGTGATGAGTCGTGCCAGTGATTTCCTTTCCCTCTTCTTTGAATTAAGATATAGAGAACACTCACATTTCAAATATTTGAAAAATGTTCTTGAGTTTTCCGACTTAATGGGATTTTTTTCCTACAATAATGTTATTTGCAAATTATTTTTATTATACTATTTTTCATTTTTCTTGAAGTAATAAAATAAAAGAAATATACTTGTTAACGCACTCTGTTTCTCTATTTTTTTTTTTTATTATACAAGTAGGTGTAATGAAAGATATAAAATATATGTATGCAAAAACCATTTCCCTTCCAAGTATTAATGTGCGGCATGCACTAGGCCATCCACTATAGCCCTCATCCAGATTAAGGAATGTGCCTAATTAGTTACCTGAACATCATTTCCCTTCTAAGTATTCATGTAGTGCCATCCACTGTAGCCCTCATCTAGATTAAGGAATGTGCCTAATTAGTTACCTGAACATCTTTGGCCAATATCAAAGTCAAGGAAACGTTTTCAATATTCTTAACATTATGTTTCCTGGAAAGGAAAAAGGAGTTTTTTGGAGCGCATAGGAATGGATGAATCATTTCTCCCCTCTTCCCCTCAAATGTCAATTTTTGTTTCCCCAAAATTTGTAGAATGGGGAGAACACACATTGATTCCGTTTAATCTTCCAAACAAAGAAAGGGAATTATGTTCCATTCCATTCCTTTCCGATCCATCCACACCTATTCCGTTTAGTTAAGTTTGTGCAGCGTAGGGTAAAGAGTTTGAAGCATGGATGCTTCACAATCTTTTACCATTGATTTTGTGAAAAAATTAATCAACGGCTCTTGTGTTTGACCTGCAACATTAATAACAGGTAAACAATAATCAATCTCTTCCTCTCTTTTTTTTCTTTCTCACAACCACCTCTCTGTTTTTTTCCTCACAACCACCTTCCATGACGGAGAGTTCTAGATGCGCAATTGAATTGTTGTGTCATGCCGGAACAAAATCAAAATCGCCGTTCTCCTCGCCGTCCTCACAACCATCTTCCACCGTGTGCGATCCCAGCAACCACACACGAACCATCACCCTTCTCCGGCCCAAATTCATCCTCGCCTCACCTACAAAGTCATCACTATTAACTGGCACACCACACTGAGCCAACTCGGAGCAGAGACTCCACCACACGCCTAACAGCCTTCTCTGCCGCACCATAACGTGCGACCTCATAGCCACAGCCGCCTCCATACACAAACCCAGCAACCCGCTACCACTGCGCCATCAACCGTGTTCATCAGAATCGGTGACCTAGTTCATAGCTCTGTCGCTGGTGCACCTCGCGCCGCCCAGCAGCCGTACTTTTGTGCGCTTCCGTTAACTGCGTCGCGACCCACATTCAAAATTGCCAGATCCACAACGCGCACCACCGCGCGAGCAGCCGCCGTTCCTCCATGTGCCACCAGCGTCGGAAGCCTCTGCCGGCCGCCATGACTGAAAAAGTATCGTCGGCCAAGGGTGTGGTGGAGAAGGAGAAGAACAATGAGAGTGAGGAGGTTGGAGAGAAAAGGAGAGAGAAAGAGAGAGGAAGAGTCAAAGATTTTTACTTGTTATAATAGGTAATTTTGGTTGGAACATTGGTGCTCAAAACTTCAATAGGAGTATTGTAAACTGCTCCCAAAGCCCATAGGCCCAATATGATCACTGGAAGATGGAGCTCATGAATTTACTAGATTTCACCATCTTTTTCATCATTCACCACCCTTATTTCCTTAACCCAAAGACCAAAATCCTTTAGACACAGAACATTACATATCCATGGCAGACCATATAACATTCCGGAAAAACATATTAGACTTTTATATGTGTACAAAGGTAGCATATAACTTGTTTGATATATCAGTGAAGATTTGTGACAAACAGAGTTAGTTTAGGTACTTTGCTGCAACACAGAGTGTGGAAAGTGACCTAAAATGACTCAGAAAATAGTATAAACTGCTATTTGAAGGGAAACAAGTTTAGATAATTTGTTTCTAGGTCACAAATAAGCTAAATAAGGTGTAGTTAAAGTTTCAAGAGAATCAGAGTCAGTTTGGTATTTTTAAGCATACTAGTTGTGCATTTTAATATCGAATGACTAGCAGCAGATATAGAAAATGATGAGAATTATGAAACAATAATTTAGATGAATCATATGATTTATTCTAAAGTTATTGGAAGTTAGAAAACTTGAATTAGCATAATTCAAGTGTCCTTAGCATATATAAGTTTCAGTACAGAAACTTAAGTTAATCTTTTTTTTTTAATTTCCTCCATGTCTCACCCACTATTTCTATCTTCTCTCTGGTAGAATGAAGAAAAACAAAGAAAGAAAGAAAGGGAGGAGAAACGAAGGGGGAGAAAGGAGAAAGGAGAAAGGGGAATAAGGGAAGAAGGAGAGGAAGAAGATCAAGGATCAAGCTTCAAGATCAAGAGTCTTCAAGAGGTAGGGGTTTAGAGCCTTTATTCATCTCTTTTCTCTATTTTCTTCATGTATGAACATAAAGAACCTAATAGGCCAAATTGAGTTCTAGATGAGTTTGATGTGTTTAGTTTGCATGAATATGTTCCTTAGGTCATTTGACTCATAGCATAAGTTTAAGTTAAAAACTTAGAACAACTCATTTAGACCCTTGATTCACAAAGTGAGCTTTAGGTCAAAGAATAAGAGATTTTGATCCATAATCCAAATCAAGATATTTAAGATGGTAATTAATGTTTCCTAAGTGTTAATGAACTAGTTAGGAACTTAGAATCACTTAGAAACTGATTGGAAATGTCCAAAATCTGTGCAAATGACCATTGAAACAGTACCACAACATGCAGAATTATGCAGAATCGTGCTTCTGTTATGGGCGCCACGGCGTGGGGAGTGTGGCGCGCGATGTGAGGCTTGAAAACTAGAACAGGAAAACTCTAAACAACCTGCAGTGTTTGTTGCATAACTTGGGCTGTAGATATTGGATTGACCTGATTCCAAAGGCAATTTAAAACTAAGACATAAAGCTATTTGCCTATAAAATTTTAGAATCATTGAAGTTAGGATGTACCTCTGGTGTATTTATGAAAATCAGCCTTTTTAGGGGGCCAAAGCAGATTTCATCAAAGATGTTATTTTGATGATTTGAAATCCCTAGTTGTTAGGATCCTTTGTTTATGCCTAGTAAAGATTGTTGAGACACTTGAGAGGTTATTTCTTTGAGAGAAAGACCTAGTGGCATACAAAAGGAGATACAAGAAAAGTGAGTGCATCCATTAGACATGGATTATTAGAGATCAAGAGTTTAGCTTCTTAAGCAACTTAAAGTTGCAGAGATGTCACAAGAGAAGTGATAAGAGATTTAAGAAGCAAGATAGTAATAGTAGAGTGTCATAGTACCTAAGTGGCAATAGTTAAGGGCCAAGGTGCCAAGATGGCAATATTAGAATGCCATAGTACCTAAATAGCAAGAGTTAAGGGCCAAAGTGCCGAGTTGGCAAAAGTTAAGTGCCAAAGACCCTAGCTAGCAAGGGTAAATGCCATAGTGCATGAAGAGCTCTCAAAGAGTTAAAGAGAGTTAGTAATGCAAAGATAGCAGTGTACTAAGTCTAGTTGGCATTGATTCAATGTCGTAGTGCATGAAATGCTCCCACAGAGAAAATGTGGAGTTAGTAATGCAAGATATACTTAGTACGAAAACATGTGATGGTTATGTTAGAGTTAGGGCATAACTCCACATTACACACACTTCACATTTCACATATGCTTGCTATTCCTAGAGAGCAGATGATAGAGGCATCCACTCAGTTTATGATAGGTTATAGGAGGTTACATGATATGATTGCAGACCCCTTCCCTACTTGGTAAGTTATAGGAGATTACTTGTTATCGTATCAGATTCACTCCCTACCTAGAGGTGTAGGAGGTCATGTGTTGTGATGACAGACTTCGTTCCTAAAAGTAGGCTATAAGGGGTCACATGTTATCATGGCAGAATTCCTCTGTGCTTAGGGGAATAGTTAAGTATTCATGACATTGCACCAACACTATCATACACTTTTCTTTGAACATAAACATATATCATTCCATCATTGCATATTTAATATTTTGTTTGGTTTGAATATATTTGTGTGATTGTTGTGTATGTGTTACTCTGTGTTATCGGTTACAGTTGTCTGGTCGATGATTTCAAATGATTGTATGGGCGGTTGTTTGATATCATCGTGGTTTCGGTTATCAGAGCAGAAGTATAGTTTGCTAAAGAACATTACATAAAGAGAGAGTTGTAATTGTTTCTTATGCAGAAAGTATTAGTTCAGTTAGGTTTATTCATTGTAAATGTTTAAATTGCTGGTTTTGGTATACTTATACTGTAAATGTGATTTCTCACCAGGTGAAGGTTCATCTAAAGGCAAGAAGAAGAAGTATGAAGACAAAGATAGTTTTCATGTTTTTTAGTTTAAAAGCTTGTATTTTATTTACGTGCTTTTAGTTTGTACAAGAAGTTATATATACAATGAACCCTTTAGTGGCAATGTTATATGTATAACTTTTAGTTTTTCGGAAGTCTCTCCATTATTATTTGTTTAAATGATATGGATTAGTACTATGTTAAGTTAGAAGTAGCATAACTAATACTGCTTATCCAGGTATATTTTGATATACTAGGTTACCGGTATTAGGGTGTTACAGACCACCCTTAACTTCCCAAAAGATAAAGATTGGATTAGGAAAAATCTTGCCAGTTTCCTTTATGAAGTCAATGGCTACGTTTCACAAACATGTAACCTTACTTGCAACTCTCTTGGAATCATCCCAAAACAATTTATCCCGCAACAATACTTATGCCCTCCTTTCATCAGCATCCTAATCCTCCAACAAATTCAAATAAATAAATCTTTCAAGATTATCAAGACCCTTTTTTCCAGTGATAACTCACTTGTAGATAACATGGAATATAAAGATAAACTCTAGTGGTATTCAAGATATGAATTATGTGTGAAGGAAATATGCACCAACCTTGTTTGGTCAAAAATGATGGGTGCCAAATTGTCAAGAAAATAGGTACTAACCATTCTTTGGTAAAAAACAATAGGTGCCTAACTTTGACAATTGTCAATGGAGGTGTCAAACCATTGTTTAACTTCTTGCCTAAATTCCATCAACCTATGTTTTCTGAAGTCTATATAAACCCTTTAGTTCTCATTTGTAATACATCCCAAAAAAATTAAAGAATTAGAGAGAGTTTAAGAGAAAAGCTTGTGAGAGAATTTTGTGAAGAAAATTCTTGGGTATAATTAGGTGTGGGTTGTGAATTGTAAGTATTGTAAACACTTTGTATATTTTTTCCCTTTAGTAAAACGATCTGCAACAGGTTCGGAGACGTAGACACAATTGGCCGAACTTCGTTATCAAATTTATGTGTGTTATTTTCGCTGTTATTTTTTCGCATTCTCACTAATTTGGTTTATAGGAAATTGCGTGATTTTCTAACAACTGGTATCAGAGTGCTAGGTTGAGGTGTATTATGTTAGTTTTCGGTAAGGGTAGTATTCATATGAATAGTGAATTTTATGAATAGTAAAATTTTGTCGGCAATATCGGTTTGTCAACAAAGGTGTTTTAATACACTGTGGTTTGCAGGAATTGTCAGAAACGATCCAGAAGAAGCCATATTTGAGTAGGAGCGATGGCTGCAGACAAAGTGAATGTGAAAATTGAAAAGTTCGATGGTACAAGTTTCGGGTTTTGGAAGATGCAGATAGAAGATTATATGTACCAGAAAAAAATTTATCAACCTCTCTCAGAAAAGAAGCCAGAAGGTATGAAGGATGAAGACTGGGCTCTTCTAGACAGATAAGCCCTCGAAGTTATCTAATTAACGCTATCCTGCAATGTTGCTTTCAATACAGCAAAAGAAAATACCACAGCGGGTTTTATGGCGACTCTCTCCAATATGTATGAGAAGCCATAGACTTTTAACAAAGTTCACTTGATGAGGCAGTTATTCAATTTGCGGATGACAGGAGGCGCATCGGTAGCTCAACATCTCAATGAACTCAATACAGTCACAACCAAATTGAGTTCAGTTGGAATTGAATTTGATGAAGAAGTACGAGCATTGATACTTTTGTCTTCTCTACCAGAAAGTTGGAATGCTACTGCCATGACTGTGAGTAGCTCATCGGGAAGCAATAACTTGAAATTTGATGATGTTCGTGACCTGGTTCTCAGTGAAAAGATCCGAAGGAGAGAGTTGGGCAAATCGTCAACCTCTTCAGCTTTGCATACAGAGTCAAGAGGAAGAAATTCAACTAGAGGGAATGGACGCAGCAGATCGAACTACCAAGGTAGATTAAAGGACATGAGGTCCAAATCCAGGAATCCTAATAATTCCCATAGCTCAAAGACCGTCGAGTATTGGAATTGCGGAAAGACCGGGCACTATAAAAATCAGTGCAAGAGTGCACCGAAGGATCAGGAGGCGAAGGCAGAGGCAAATATTACTTCCACCTCATGAGGGAATGATGTGTTGATATGCTCTTTAGAAAGCAAAGAAGAGTCTTGGGTGTTAGACTCTGGAGCATCATTCCATGCTACTTCGCAGAAAGAATTCTTCGAGAGGTATATCCCCAGAAACCTTGGAAAGGTATACCTTGGTGATGATCAACCTTGTGCTATTATTGGTAAAGGTGTAGTGAAGATTAAGTTGAACGGGTCTGTTTGGGAGTTGAAGGATGTCAGGCATATTCCTGACCTGAGAAAGAAGTTGATCTCAGTTAGGCAGTTGGCTAACGAAGGCTATACTACGATCTTTCATGGTAATGATTGGAAGATTTCAAAAGGCGCAATGACGGTTGCTCGGGGCAAAAAGAGTGATACTCTTTACATAACAGCAGGGGCACGTTGTTCAATTGTAGTTGCACCAGTAAACGAAAATCCCAATCTGTGGCACCAGAGACTTGGCCACCTGAGTGAGAAGGGGATAAAGATTATGCACTCAAAATGGAAACTTCCAGGTCTACAGTCAGTTGAGATTGACATGTGCAAAGATTGCATACTTGGAAAGCAAAAGAGGGTTAACTTTCAGAGAAGTGGCAGAACCTTAAAGAAGGAAAGGCTAGAGCTCGTTCACTTTGATGTTTGGGGACCAACGGCCGTCTCATCAATTGGCGGGAAACACTACTTCGTGACCTTCATCGATGATCACTCTCGGAAGGTATGAGTTTACTTTCTAAAGCATAAGTATAAAGTGTTTGAGGCTTTTAGGAGATGGAAAGCTATGGTTGAAAATGAGACAGGTCTAAAGATAAAAAAACTAAGAACCGACAATGGTGGTGAATATGAAGACACCAGATTCAAGAAGTTGTGCTATGAGCATGGGATCAGAATGGGGAGATCTGTGCCGGGTACGCCCCAACACAATGGTGTATCTGAGCATATGAATCAAACGTTGACAGAAAGAACTAGAAGCATTCATATATTGTCAGGTCTACCGAAGCAATTCTGGGCATAAGCAGTCAATACAATAGCTTACTTGATCAACCGAGGCCCCTCAGTTCCATTGGAGCATAAAATACCCGAGGAGGTATGGAGCAAAAAGGAGGTACAACTATCATATCTAAAAGTTTTTGGTTGTGTAGCATATGTGCATATCAGTGATCAAGGCAGGAATAAGCTTGATCCCAAATCCAAAAAATGCACTCTCATTGGCTATGGTGAAGATGAGTTTGGCTACCGCATTTAGGATGACGAAAACAAAAAGGTGATCCACAGCAGAGATGTAATTTTTAACGAAAGAATAATGTACAAGGACAGACATAAAACAGACTCTAGCGACTCATATCAGATTGAGCTAGTATTTGCAGATACAGATGATGTCCCAGATAGTCCTGTGACAGAACCGATTATAGCAAGTCCTCAGCCAGAGGAACTTGTCAGACAGAGCAGTGCACAACAGTCCGACACACCACAACCTCTTACTTCAGCTCCTGAATTGAGAAGATCTTCTCTGCCTCATGTGCCTAACAGGAGATACATGAACTATATATTGTTGATTGATGGAGGGGAGCATGGATGCTATGATGAAGCTTGTCAGATAAGAGATATTAGCAAGTGGGAGCTTGCCATGAAAGATGAGATGAAGTCTCTGATCTCCAACCAGACATAGGAACTACCTGAGTTACCCGTGAGGAAGAAGGCACTTAACAACAAATGGGTGTACCAGATGAAAGAGGAACATAATGGTTCCAAGAGATACAAAGCCCAACTAGTTGTCAAAGGATTCCAGCAGAAGGAATGAGTTGAGTACACTGACATTTTTACTCCCGTTGTGAAACCCAATACTATCATAATTGTGTTAAGTATTGTGGTTATTGAAGATCTTCATCTTGAACAGTTGGACGTGAAGACTGCATTTCTTCACGGAGACCTAAATGAAGAGATATACATGCACTAGCAAGAAGGTTTTTCAGATAAAAAGGAAGAAGAACATGGCGTGCAGACTTAAGAAGAGTTTGTATGGCCTGAAACAAGCCCTAAGACAATGGTACATAAAATTCGACAGCTTCATGCACAAGGAAGGTTTTGCAGAAGTGCAACGCCGACCACTGTTGCTACTTCAAGAGATATAGGTCCAGTTATATCATTTTACTACTTTATGTTAATGATATATTAGTGGTAGGTTCAGATATGGATGATATCAGAAGGTTGAAACAACAATTGTCAAAGGAGTTTGACATGAAAGACTTGAGTTCGGCAAAGAAGATTCTTGAAATGCAAATCAAAAGAGATAAGCAAAAGATGATTTTGCAGTTATCTCAGGCAAAGTACATCAACCGTGTTTCACAAAAATTCAACATGGGCGACGCTAAGCCAGTTAGCACACCCTTGGTAAGTCACTTTCGCTTATCCAAGGATCAGTCTCCTCAGACTGAGGAAGAGAGAGATTTCATGGCTAAGGTTTCTTACGCCTCAGCCATTAGGAGCTTGATGTACGCAATGGTCTGTACGAGACCAGACATTAGCCATGCAGTGGGAGTTGTTAGCAGGTTTACGTCAAATTCAAGAAAAGCTCATTGGGAAGCAGTAAAGTGGATTTTGAGGTATTTACAAGGCACCATAGAAAAGTGTTTGTACTTTGGTAAGGGTGAGTTAAAAATACAAGGCTACGTAGACGTAGACTTTGGAGGTGAAGTTGATCATCGAAGAAGCACCACCGGTTATATATTCACTACAGAGGCTGAATATGTAGCAGTGACTGAAGCCAGTAAAGAGATGATATAGCTTCAAGGTTTGTTAACTGAGTTGGGATTCAAATAAGAAAAGAATGTTCTGCACAATGATAGTCAGAGTGCGATACACTAGGCAAAGAATTCAGCATTTCATTCTAAAACCAAGCATATTGGACTTCGTTATCACTTCATCAGATCTTTATTAGAAGATGAGGTGTTAATACTGGAGAAGATCCAAGGAAGCAAGAATCCAGCGGATATGTTGACAAAGACGGTGACTATCGATAAACTAAAGTTGTGTTCAACTTCAGTTGGCCTACAAGAGTAACAAGACTAAAAAGATCTGCTGTATAAATCAAGGTATAAAGATAGATTGAAATCAATCTTCAAGTAGGAGATTGTGAAGGAAATATACACCAACCTTGTTTGGTCAAAAATGATGGGTGCCAAATTGTCAAGAAAATAGGCACCAACCATTCTTTAGTAAAAAAATAATAGGTGCCTAATTTCGACAATTATCAATGGAAGTGTCAAACCATTGCCTAACTTTTTGCCTAAATTCCACTAACTCATATTTTTTGAAGCCTATATAAACTCTTTAGTTCTCATTTGTAATACATCCCAAAAAATATTAGAGAATTAGAGAGAGTTTAAGAGATAAGTTTGTGAGAGAATTTTGTGAAATTTTTTTTTGAATATAATTGAGTGAGTTATGAATTATAAGTGTTATAAATATTTTGTATATTTTTTTTCCTTTAATAAAATGATTTATAGCAAGTCTGGAAGCGTAAGCACAATTAACTAAATTTTATTATCAAATTTATGTGTGTTATTTCTGTTATTATTTTTTCACATTCTCACTAATCTGATTTATAAAAAATGACATAATTTTCTAATATCACAAGACTGAGACGAATACGGAACTACAATCTCTCTCCCAATCAGAATAGCAAGTGAAGAGATTCTCTTGCCAACAGTCAAAGCAGCACGTGAAAGGATTCCTCCTGCTGTCAGCTCCGTTGTGATAAAAGTGTGAAGTGCGTGCTAGGTCTTGTGCACCGTTCTAAGTATTAAACCAAGTGCCCTATGCAAATGCTTGGTGGCCTGTGAAACTGCCACAAGATGTACTAAGTGTCTTTATTATGTTACTTTTGTGCTGTGCATCTTTGTTATGGTACTTTTACTTTATGTCAGCCTTGGGAAAGCAGATGATCTGCTTTTATGTATCTGGCTTGTAGTACCATGTTCCTGCTTACATAAGCAGGGAAGTTCACCGTTTGAAACTAGAATAAAATTTGAATGAAATTTTCATTATGTACGATTATGAGTCTTTTTTAAAGCTTCTCCTCTTCCTAAAAGCCAAATTTCTTAAACTTATTCCACAGAAGCCCCGATATGTGATTATACTCTGTACTTGACTTTAGCTAAGGAACTTGTGCATTAGAAAGTTTAAAATATCCGTACTACGGTTTTCTCTGCCATAAGTTAGCTATGCTTTGTGAGATACTTGACCTTGAGATTTTATTGAAGATCTTGAAATGGTCTTTGCTAGTCTCGGTTGTGAAACAATGCTTGACTATTTATGGTATGAGGAGCTCCCGACCAGTCATGGTATCAAAGTTTGGTTTTGATCACCCAACTAGGCACATTCCTTAATAAAAATTTTAAATTTCTATATGACCAAATCTTTTAATAAAATTGTCTTGTCTATGTTGATTCTTTTTTTTTTTAAGTGCCAAAATCCAATTATATATTTTCTTTAGATGCCAAAATCCAGTTATATTACCCTTCGCACTTAACATGAAGTAGTTATAAAATTCATATTATAATAATACACAAATTACCGTACACAATCTATATTTAACTTTTTTTAAATTGTTTTTTCAATAATTACTTTGAATTTAATTTTTTATGTTAATAAAATTTTTATACTATTAATCAATATATATTATTATATATGTAATTTTTAAAATAATTATTGAGAGAGTCAAATATTTTTAATGACTTGATAATACATAATTAGTTGATAATATAATAAACTTTTACATTGATAGTTCATTCAAATTAAATTCAATTATTTTTTGTAAAAAAATAAAAAAATAGTTATTATAAAGTATGATTATTTAGTAAAAAAGAATAATGTAATTAGAATAAATAGTTATGCTATTTTAAAGTTTTTATTTCGAAAAACAAATTGTAGAAAAATGTAGTACTTCAAATTAAGTAACAATCTAAAAACTTGTTTTTAGTTAACTTAATTAATCAAAGCTCAAATCAATGAGCTTGAAATTTAATTGGTACTTGTCTTTTCTTATTCATGTCATGTGCTTATACATATAACACATTTAAAAAGTTAACAGTTGTCTCGAAAAAAAAGGAAAAAAAAAAAGTTAACCAATTAAACACCAATTAAACGTGCATTAAAATTAATTTATTTTATATTTAAAACAATTTATAATTTAAAAATATTTTTAAAGAATTTTTGAAAAAATAAGTAATTATTTTTTCAGAAATAATATTCTGCAAACACGTACTAAACCTTATTTTCCAGTTATGTAATTTTCATTATGGGGAACCACGTCACCCACACCCACCCATGACATCTCTCCTTCGATTTTCATGGGTTTTGTTTGCAACCTTTGATAATTGATACATTTAAATTTACGAAATTGCTGGTGTTTGCAGAAATCTAGAACCCAACTTCTTAATTGGGTTTGGGTATTTTTGGAAAATTAGCTCTTAGCATTACTACTAACTACTAAGCCAGTGGAACTCAACATTAATCAAACACTCATACGATGATTTCGTCACAGTCTCCAGTAATCTTGCTTGATTAACCCTTTTCCTTGGAATTGTGTCATGCCTAATTGTTTGTACTATTAACTTGTGTGTGTGTGATATGGGTGGGCCTAATAAGCTACTATGGAATGGGAGAGTGCTCATTCTTCTGCTGTTGATACCATTACCAGCAATTCTGGGTTGGGGAAAGGAGGGCCACTATGCAATTTGTAAGATTACACTGGTAACCATACCATACTACTCTTCAGTTTTAGTTGCCAAAAGTTGTGAAATTTTAAGTTTATCATTTGATTCTAGATTGATATCTCAATTAATTTTTAGTGTTTGCACAAGTACTCTTGAGGGCTTAGGCTATTGATATCCCATATGTTTCAGTTTCATCTAATGCTCTAAATTGGCAAAAACAAAATAAATAAATAATGATGGGATAATGAAGTGAAGAGCATGCCATGAACAATAAATGATTTGAGTATTGATATTTAGATGAAGGGTCAGTTTGAATTTGAGTTGGGAGGGAGTATAAGAGGTTGGAGTTGGGGTTTGTGCTATAGGCTTATCCTGAGATTGCTGTGCTGATCAGAGATCTTTGGATGTTGTTTCAAGGAGTATCTTACTGAAGATGCTCTATTTGCAGTGAAACAACTGCTTCCAGATTCTGCTGAAGGTGATCTTGCTGCAGTTTGCTCTTGGGCTGATGAGGTACGCCATAATTACCACTTTCGCTGGAGTAGTCCTTTACACTATGTTGACACACCAGATTTCAAGTGTAACTATGAATACTGCAGTAAGTTTGGCGCTTTACTACAATAGTCTGGATGAAAGTGTTGTGCCAACATTATTGCATGTTTAGACTGCTCAAAGGCCATGCGCTTCACAAATTACTAAAGTGTGTCATGATTCTTATAGGAGACTGTCATGATTCTAAAGGACATAAACATAGATGTGTCACTGGAGCAATTTACAACTATACAATGCAACTCAAATCAGCTGATGCGGACACTACATCTGAATTAAACTGTAAGCATTTTACAGATGTAGATTCTTAAATTTCTCATTCCATACCATGATAGGTCCTTTAATTTACTGTTCTTTTGTTCCTTTATCAATTGCAGATAACTTGACAGAGGCACTTATGTTCTTGTCACATTTTGTTGGGGATGTTCATCAGGTTTGTTCTTCCTAGTTCCTATTTAAAATCTAATGAAAAACAGAATATATATTTGTTTTAAAAAGTACATATGATTTTCAAATCTTTGCCCTTGATTTGCATGAGTGGCATACCAGAGTTTGAGTTTACCTATGGGTGGGTAAGTTGAGAAATGAGAGCTTCAAACTTTAAAACAAGGATTGTTGGAAATAGATAATGATATTATTCCCTATGTACAATGAAAAAATTACAATCACATGGTTAAATATATATATATATATATATATATATATATATATATATATATATTGTTTTTTCTTCTCCAAACTTGTGCTTTATTTTTGTTCCCATTTTCTGGTGCAGCCCCTACATGTAGGTTTCATTGGAGACCTAGGTGGAAACTCAATAACAGTTTGTTGGTACCGGAGGAAAACAAATCTTCATCATGTAAGTGTTAAGAATCAGATTGTATGCTAGTTGATGCAGGCTGATTCCATTCTGCAACCTAACTATCTTGTATTAGGCATTTTTTCCCATTGTTTATAAAGTTTTGTGATTGACTGAGAATGTGTTTTTTTCCTTTTCATCTTGTCTTTTATCAAAGCTTCATAGTTTTCTAAAAGAACTTTTACCTGCATTGGAACTCCATATGGTTATTGATTTCATATGTTATTACTTTTAAAAAAGACTATAGGTGAAACTTTTAAAAAAGATTTAGATTTGAATGACATTTCTAAAGACTTGGGTTATGATAGGGCATAATGGCGTCGTTTGATCTATGTAGCCAACCCCACCTAATGGGAAAAGACTTGGTTGTTGTTGTTGTTATTGCTTTGTTAATTGTGGTTGGGAGAAAGAGGTTAGATGGGCAAGGGAAAGGTTATGGATCTCTATCCATTTAAAAGAAAAGGGAAGTAATTTGAATTTTAATTTCAATTCTATGTATGCTCTGCATACATTCCTACACTTAGCATTTGATGCCAACTTTAGAGAAACTTTATTGTATTCTCATATGCTATATCTAAGCATGTATGGCTAAAGATGCGCCCACTTTTGAAATTGCATCTTGATTACATTGTCATTAAGTTCTTCTACATATTCTTTTGGTTTTGATCTGTTGGTCATAATGCTTGGTCAGTCTGCCCTTGTCAATAATGCAGTAAATTGACTAAATTGAGTAAGTTTGGTTTTGGTCCAGGTATGGGATGACATGATTATTAAATCTGCTCTGAAAACATTCTATGGTTCAGATCTTGCAATTATGATACAAGCTATTCAAAGGAATATTACAGTAATTTTTGCTTTTCCCTATATTTTTATGCATTTATTCAAACAATGCAGACACCCAGCATAAATAAAGTGAAGCTTTTTCTTCATCGTCATGCTTATGACTTTGCGTGGACTCATTATGTGCATATGAATAGGCCCAACCCAAGAAACTGACTATTATTTTTACTCACTTTCTGCAGGATAGTTGGTCAAATGATGTATCGGTTTGGGAGCATTGTGCACAAAACTATACAGCTTGTCCCGATTGGTATATACATAATGCAGTTCAAGTCCAACTTTCTTTATCATTGTACTCTAGTTTTGTCTGATTGTTTACTGAGTAGTAAACTAGTTACACTTCTTGTTGCTTGGCTATCAATATTTTCATCTATATTGACAGATTTCATGTATTCATTTGTTGGACCTCATTATCATAACTCTACACCATGAAAACACAGTGAATTGATGATGTTGAAATTACCTATCTTAACCAATCATAATACTAATTCATTCATGTGTTGTAAGGGGTTTCCGCTTAGGCGGCTAACCGTATCCCGAGAGATTAGTCTCTCACCAACCGGGTAGGGAGATACTCTAGGAAACTAAAATAAAAATAAAAATGTTTGCATGTGTATTTGACAGCCATGGGCTGCCCTTGATTTTCCATATATTATCATATTACTAGGAATTACAAACAGACAATTGATGTAAAGAAATTACATCTCAATGACTTGATTGGTTGCAATTCAGGTATGCTTCTGAAAGCGTTAGCTTAGCATGCAAGTTTGCATACAAGAATGCCACATCAGGAAGCATTTTGGAAGGTATTTCCTATTTTCTCATCTATCAATACAATTTTTAAGGAAATCCAGAATCTTTAGCTAGAGAATTTCTTCCTCCTCCTCTTTTGTGGGATAGTTTTGTTTTATGAGCCTCCTTGTGGTTCTTAGCTTCAAGGCAGTTTCCTTGTTTAATATAAAAAGGGACTGATTTTCTATTTTGATCGAATCTATTTCTTTCTTTATTTTGTTCTTCTATTTTAGGAAGATTATTGATCCTCATCTATTGCATTCTTTTTCTCTTCTTTTAATGGATCCTTCTTTTATCAAATAATAATAAAAACAAAATCTAGCCTATCTCATATTTTTCTCTGTACTTGGGCATTGCTGCATATGGCCAATACAATGCATCAAATTTAATTATTGGACATAATGATTGCCACCCCTGCACAATTTTGTTACTAACATAAGAACCCTCTTTGAAGGATGACATCTCATAATTTATTATTCTATTTCATAATGTAGATGAGTACTTCCTTTCTCGGCTGCCTATTGTGGAGAAAAGGCTGGCTCAAGGTGGTGTGCGACTCGCAGCTATCCTCAACCGTATTTTTACTTCTAAGGCCAGAATTGCTCAATCTTGAATATAAAATAAACCAAGACCCGTCTTTAGGGGATCATTCCATAGTAATAATATTGCTGTCAATGGCGTGTACCAAAAGTAGAGACCTTCAATGCTAAATTATATTCTATTGTTATGTTATTTACACAAATGAAGTACCTCACAAATTTCACATATATCTTATCATAACCATCCACTTTTCTCTTATACTTTTTTCACACATTCAATGGTCTATATGTCCCTCTTGTGAAGTTTCTGTGCAATGCAAGAAACGTTTCTGTGCACTGCAAGAAACATTTCTGTATATTCTATTATTTCTCTCCGCTGGCCGACTCTTCTAATGTAAAGTAACACAATCATAGATTTGTAGTTCTTAACTTCTCTATTTGCCTCTTCATTTGAGCGAGAACTGTTAATGTTACACACAGATTATTTCTCTCACAGAGCTCATTGAGATTTAATCCTCACCATTCATTCTTTTATCTTTTTCTCTCTCTTCCATTTTTTGTTCCCTTAAGCCATCAATGGCTATTCTAAACTTTGTGTGGTCATTGTTTTTGAAACGTCTGTGCATTTATTGCTCTTTTTGAGACTTGTGTAGGACAATATGCTTGATTTGGACTAGGCACGTACAGTTGCCTCATTCTCACCTGTTCTCTACCCAATGGAGGTGATGTGATTGGCAATGTGACTCCTTTAGGGGTCAGCAATCTCGTTTCACCTAACTTATTGAATATTCGGTTGCCTTTCAATATAAGGATCAACATGGGTAACTGCCACTTCATCGATCAATTGGTACTTTCACTCCATACCTAGAAAAATGCAATACACAAATAATTTAAATAGCGAGTCATCTTAAAATGTGTGGGATTTTATGTTAATTTTTTTTTTTTTGTCTATCTCTCTTCACATAATAAAATTATATGAAAATTTAACATGTAAAAATTCATTCCTTCTCAAAACTAGTCGGCAAAGTCATCAACAATACAATCAAAATGTCTCAAGGGGACATACGGTTTGCAGATTGTTTTTTCACTCTTGACAATTTTTACACGGAAATGTTAACTTTACTTGTTTAGTATAAGATTTTAAAAAACACTCTCATCTAAGATTGATTTTCCAGAATACTTTTTGCCCAATATTTTCACACTTCGATTTTGTTGGAAGGAGGTGGGTTTGCTCTATTCCCATGGGCCAAGGCATGAAAATAAATATTTTTATCATGTATGTGAAATATCTAAAATACCTACCTTTCTGTTGCCATATTATAAAATAATCACCGCTGTATCATTACCAATGGCAACCATAAAAAAAATCATTATTGTTGTCCTTTCCATAATTTTTGCCACTTCACCTGTCCAACTAGTCCAAACAAATTATTGGACACTCGGTTGTCTCCCCTGCACAATTTTCTTCTTTCAATTTCAAAAAATAAGACCCCTCTATGAAGCCTATTATCTCATATATTCTTATCTCTATTTCATATTGTAGAATCATAGATAATTGCCTCCTTATTCTGCTGCTTATTGTAGACGAAAAGCTAGCCCAAGGTGGCAGCCACCCATCCTCTAGCGTGTTTTTGCTTCTGAGACCAGAACTGCTCAAGCTTGAAGATTCCATTGTGATGTGGGGATCACTAACATGTTGCTTCTAGACTATATACAAGTGTATACCACAAGTGTACATAGCCTTTAACCTTTAGTCAACTCTCTTAATAATTGCAGAGCCTGTTAGTTTGGTGCTTCCCTTAATATACCAGAATATGCTCATCTTGTTTGTGTTTAAGATCAACTTTTTTTTGCTTTTGGTTAAGGTCAACTTCGACGGTACTTAAAATAAGTAAGCATTTAAATCTTGTACTCAATGAAAACCCCTTCACGTGTTCTTTAACAGACCTTCTTTTTTTTTTTTTGGTACAGCTTGTTCTTTAAGAAACTTTATATGTCAAACAAACTAATCTTACAAAGGCTTATTTCATTTGTAATGTTTATATATACGTCAAACAAACTAATCTTATGAAGGCTTATTTCATCTGTATTGTTTCTTTGAAGAAAACAAAACATACAAGGTGATCCGAACAGAAAGCATTTATCTGAAGAGATGGACAAGCTTGGAGGTTTATGGGGGTCTCTTCCATTTGCATTTCTTTTGTTCTTAAGTGCTGCTTTCATTACAGTACCTGGTGCCCTTGCCTGGAGCAAAGAAGGTCACATGATGACTTGCCAAATTGCGCAGGTAAAGTTCAATTTCATTCCTTTGGAATGAAGTAGGCACTACACCTGAATAGTACAACTAAATATATCAATTAACTATCAGGCTGGCTTTTCTTTCTTTTTTGTCTTTTTCTTTTTTTAAAGGCTAGTCAATTAACTATTAGGATTGAAGCATTATAACTGATTTGAGATTAATGTTACAATGAAAAGTATATGGGGATCTTACTTAGAGAAAACTAACTGACAATTGGTATTTTGATTGGAAGGCACTTTTAGAGCCTGGGGCATCAGAAGCCGTTTACCATTTGTTACCTGAATATGTTGAAGGTGACTTATCAGCCCTCTGCATATGGCCTGACCAAATCAGGCACTGGCACAAATATAGGTGGACAAGTCCACTTCATTTCATTGACACCCCAGATGATGCTTGTTCTTTTGCTTATTCAAGTAAGCATTATTTATATGTATGATGATAAGTCTCTCATCCAACTTTATGCCATAAAATATTAATGCAAAAATTTGTTGGTGTTACCATAGGGGACTGCCATGATCAGCATGGCGTGAAGGATATGTGTGTTGCAGGTGCTGTCAAAAATTTCACCTCTCAGCTTTTGCATTACAGAGAGGGGACTGCTGATCGTAGATGTAAGCGGCCAACTATCTGAGATCTTTTTCCCTTGAGAAAATTTCAGCTCAGTTCTTTTCACAAAATTTTCTTACATTATTGGTTCATAACTTGATTTTCATAACAGAATAACCGAACTTTATTACAATTGAATATATAAGTACATTTTTAACACAGAATAACTACTTTGAGGAAGAACAACTGTAAGCTTTTTTGTTAAAAAGAACTTTACTGGAATTCTCCCTTTTATTTTTTTATGTTGTCATCGTTCTTGTTAATTGTTTGCTTCAATTCCTCTAGTTTCTAATTTTGCAGATAATATGACTGAGGCCTTATTGTTCTTGTCACACTTCATGGGAGATATACATCAGGTGTGTGAAAATCTCTTCAAGGTCCATTTGTCTATAGCTTCTTACCGAGCGCTTAACTAAAACATAGGGGACTCTTTTTTTCAGCCAATGCATGTTGGATTCACCTCTGACGAAGGAGGAAACACAATAGAACTGCACTGGTTTCGGCACAAATCCAATCTGCACCATGTAAGTTTGAACTTTCACTATTTTTTTATAACAAAGTCATGGTTTTTTGGAGGAAAACTAAAAGGGGAAAGATGAATAATTAAATTTAAACATAATGATCAAACATGTTCCCAATCAGAGAACCTTCTTTCCCAACTTTCAAGCCGGTATCATATCAATAGCCAGTTAGCCACATTAATCCTTCTATATATCTGATCCAAGAAATTCTAGAAAGAAAAGGAAGAAAATATAATCTATAACAGACCATTTTTATCCAAGCCAAATATGTTGCTCGAGAATGGATCAAAGCTGGACATAGGTGTTTGGTTTGTTTAGTGTTTCCATTTTGAGTTGATATTTTTTTAATTATTTTTTACAAAAATGACACGTTATTTTCATGTTTTCAAAGTTTTGTAAAGGAGATGATAAAAATATTATTATCTTATTTTACTATTTTTTCACAAAACTTTAAAAAGAAGAAACAAAATAAAAATAAAGCAATATTTTTGTAATTATTGATAAAATAAACCAAGTAAAAATAAAAGCAGAAAACAAACTATACACCATCTAAATTTCCAGCTTCAATCTCCATTTGCAAATCATTTCTTCACGTAACAGCTTATTTATCTTGCTTATCTTTAGGTGTGGGACAGAGAAATTATTCTCACGGCACTAGCAGATTATTATGACAAGGATGTGACTCTACTCCTAAAAGACATAGAGAGGAACTACACCGATGTAAGACTCAAGTTATCACTCTTCCTAGCTTTTATTCAACACATGCACTTTTTGATTGATTCAAAGTAAAATCAATAACCTCAGTTTACTTGTATGATGACTTCTTATTTCTGCTATACAGGGGATATGGTCAGATGATGTTTCATCTTGGAAACATTGTAATGATATCTCTCAATGTGTTAATAGGTGAATTCTCCCTCTCTTCCTAATCTCTTTGTCTCTCACGGTTAATGCTCAGATTCCTCACATCAGGTGTGCTTGTTTTTGAATTATGTAGTTGGGCCAAAGAGAGCATACAAATAGCTTGCAAATGGGGTTACAACGGAGTTGATCCTGGAACAACTCTTGCAGGTACTGGTCACCTTCCATATGGACAGAATTGATAAAATTTGTGGCTTTTGGGCCAAATAACTAATCTATGAAACTTAAACGGTTTGGTGAATGTTCATCTTCGGTTATGAACCATTTCTAGCTAAAACTTAAAAGTATAGGTAAATGTTCATGAATATTTTATTATATCTTTAATACATTCCCTCCTGCAAGAGCTCTTTGGACTTAAAGTATAAACAATGCACATGCTCATTTTTACCATATAATGAAATTCAACTTTAATTTAGAAGAATGAGAGCGATAAATAGGGGTGTTCAAATTCAATTTAAATCAAAAACCGAATTGAAAAATCGATATTTAATCAAAATCAAGTAAATTTGATTTTTTTTTTGTTTGATTTTTTAAAAACTGAGTGGATTGAATTAGTTTTTTATTTTGATTTTCGAAACTGATCAAATTCAATCCAAATTAATTAACATTATATAATATATTTATTTGTTATTGAATTTATATTTTTATTTATAATAATTCTTATTTATCACACACTTATCTCACTTTATGTAATCAAATATTATTTTAGACATATAAATTGACTATTTCTATTTTTTATTTCCTTTATTTATTATTTTTTCTTTTTATTTAATAAGTTAAATTACTTTTAATTCACAACATTCTAGGCTTAGAAGTTTTTTTTCTCAAAAATCAATTAAATCAATCTAATACATATCGATTTAAATCGGTTTGGATTGGATCAATTTTCATAATGTAATCAATCAAATTCAATCCAAATCGATGTAAATAACATTGTTTGAATTAGTTAATTTTTTTATTCAAAACTGATCTAAACCGAATCACGAACATCCTTAACGACAAAGATTAACCTCATAAACCATTTCTTTTAAAAACTTAAACTATTAGATAAAGACACACAAATAACTTTATTATATCTATAGCCATCTTGATGAGTAGTTTGAGGAGGCACACAATTATGGCATATCAGCAAGAGCTGAGCAAACTCAATAGAAGTTATAGGATTTTATGAAGTGACTTTGTGGTATGATGCTTTTACAGATGATTACTTTAACTCAAGGATGCCATATGTCATGAAACGAATTGCACAAGGTGGAGTTCGATTAGCGATGATTCTGAACCAGGCGCTTGGTGACTCTGAAGAAGGATTTGCATCAGCAACCTAAACAGCGCATCAATACCATAGAACTACAAAAAAACTAGTTGTTTAAATTTGTTAATAACCGTAGGGTCTAATCCATTTCTTTATAATTGTTAGTGTGTGTTTGGATTAGAGTTAATAAATTTTAATTTGATTGAAAGTGTATTTGTAAACTTAAATTTAGTTAAAAGTGAGTTTACAATAATATAATTTATGTTTGAAAACTTTTATTTTAAAAGTGAATTTGAAAAAATAAATGTTAAAGATAAAAATCTCTAACAGACAAAATTACAACCAAAAGCAAAAAAAACTTGCTTTTAAACAAACATACGTTAGAGGCTAAAAGTGAGTTAAACTTAAAACTAATGAACTTCTGAGTTAGTCAAACCATTTTTTATTTCATTCGAGAAACTCTAACTGTCGTTTGAAACTGCAAATGAAAAACTAAACACGCACTTAGTCATCCCATTTATGACTAGTAACAGCTTTTGGTGTTAGTAATTTGTAAGTCATAATTTCAAAGGGATGCAAAATGTACGTTCCATATATATATATATTAGACTATTATGTTTTGCAGAGATAAGATGCAATTCAACAAAGCTGACGAAACAAGGAGAAACAGAACAGATGAACCAGAAGCAGTTGTGAAAGTGCTTGGACTCTAGTTCTCTACATCATGAAATAAATTTGTATAAATGGTTAAGATGAAAATACTAAGTCATACAGTTTTGTAAAAGAACCATACTAAAAATATACATTTACACACACATCATGTCATATATGTACATTTTTGTTCCTTTGATTATAATTGGGTACACATAATTTTCTAGGCACTCTAATTTTGTCATTTAGATAAATGTAAGAGATGTGAGCTTGTAAGTAATGTGTGATTAACATTTTTTTTTTATAAAATCTTATAAGATTGATTTAAAAAGAGGGCAATGCTACCGAGCCCGAATTTCCTATCACGGAAAGAGGCTGGCTAATGAAAATATAAGAGTGGGTTCCATTGAGACCACTTATTATAACCAATCAACCGATTCGATATCATCTGGGACAAATTCTTTCAGGCTAGGTAGCCTTTTCATTTAAAAAGATGGGTTTAAGAACATGTATTATGGAATATAAAATAAGAAGTATTTTAATGAAAAGTAGAACTTTTTCAATTCCCACTACATTAAATATTTCACTTTTCATAAATTAAAACTTTTTATTTTAAATTCTTACCAAGTGTCCTTAAAACACTTTTTAACAAAATCCTAAAAAGATTAATAACTTTACCTCTCGTTTAGGAGTTAAAAATTTATTGTAAGCACTTTGTAGTTAAGGATAAGTTGGCTAGGAATTACTTTCTTATTCAAAGAGTGTGAATACCTTGTGAACTAAAAAAAATGTAACTTAATCTCTTAATATTTATCATTTATATAAATTTATGGCAAAATTTATTTCTCTTAAGGGAAATGATAGAAACAAATCTTCACAACAAAATTTATATAAATGACCAATATAAGAACGCAATTAATATTTTCTTTTGTGGCTGATTGATCATTTACATATAATATGGACACTAATGAATTTGGATCCTCTCTGTCATAGATGATAGAACTATCCTATTAAAGAGTTATAAACAAAAATTTAATTGTACAGGGACCTATCATAATAAATTATAAAGTCCATCAATTATATTCAATACTATTTGTGTCTTTTATCTTTTTAATAAAACACTCTTTGTTATTCAACAAGGACAGAATGCAGATATGACACTAATGATCAACAAATCTTCAATATGGGATTTGCAACTCATCAATATATTATTACTAAAATAGAGAAATACTTACCACTATGGAAAAGGAATTGTTCACCTTTCCTAAACTTTTAAAGTGATATTTAGAAAAGCAATAAAAAAACTTTTATGAGAAATAAAATATTTCAGTTATCGTAAGAGAAGTGCTATATGATACGAAAAGAAATTTTACGGATCTTGTATGAATCATGTGAAAATCCAAAAAGCACGTACAGCAAATTCTATTTGCAAGGGAATAATATCTCCCATGCATTTATTATCATTCTAATTTGGCTCTAAGTTTTAGTTCTAATTCTTGTTTTTAATTTTATTTAATTTTTTATGTGTGTATTAATTAAATTAAATAAAATTAAAAAATAATAAATAAAGAAAGATTAAATAAAATTAAAAACAATAGCTTGAGTCATGTTTATTCTTTAATCAATGATTTCTATTTGTCAAATATCATCATCTCCTTGGGCCTACAAGCCCAATGGGCCTCCAAATATCTGGGCAAGAGAAAAAAAAAATGTCCCCGTAATAATGGGAGCTTGACAAGTACGGTACGGGAAGATTCAGCGCACAACTCATTCATTTTACACAAACTGTGACGTTGCATAGGTTTGTGGGGCCCAGTGTCGTATGAACCGTTGATCAAATTTCAACGCCCGTCTTCCCACCAGACTTTTCTTGCACCATTCTTTAACCACATTCATTGTAGTTGCGGTTCTAATTGTGTCCGACTCGAAATTAATTTAATTAAGTTGAGTTTTTGAAATTAAATTTGATATAATTTTTGAGTTAAGTTTGAGATATATTTTGAGTTGATTTAACTTCATTTAATGTTATATGTTATATTAAAATTTATAGTTTTATAAAAATTAATAATAAATTATAAATTCTTTAATTTAAATTAATATTTTTTAATGATATATTTTATTTTAAAATATATATTATAAAATATTTAATAATTTTTATTCATATTTTTAAAATTTTATAATTTAATTATACATAAATTCAAAATTATAAATTTTATTTAAA
This sequence comes from Ormosia emarginata, assembly GCA_029884605.1. Classification (NCBI taxonomy): domain Eukaryota; kingdom Viridiplantae; phylum Streptophyta; class Magnoliopsida; order Fabales; family Fabaceae; genus Ormosia; species Ormosia emarginata. Next base: position 77,176,794 of record JAQQTP010000089.1, read on the forward strand.
TATTAAATTAATCAAATTCTAACTCAATCACTAATAGAGTCTTAATCAAATTGAGTCTAAATTAAGGCCATATTAAACTTGACCAACGTACACGCTTCCCACCGCGTTCACTTGACTAAACTTATTAAATGCCTCTGGGCTCCCCGGCTCGTCAAAGTGGAAGTTTCCAATTTTTTTGGGTCAAAACCCTAAATATTTGACCCAAAGTCTCATCTGTCACCCCACTTTAGAGACACGAAGGCAATCTTCTAAGGACACAATCGTCTTTGTATCCCTCCAAACGGTGCCAATTCAACTCCTTACTGTTACTGTTGGGGTGCTTCCCGCACAAGAATAACGACGAGAATATACGGGAAAACGTGCATCTTTCCTGGAACTTGGGGTAGTTGTAGGGCCACTATTACTACTTTTTTACTAGTATATATTTAGCAATATTTACATTTTCTAAAACACAATTCATATTCTTCATTTCTTTCTTTAGTACTAAATAAATCAGATATTCTAGAATCTGATTCTCAGCAACGCCCTAATTTCTTGGGTCTCAAGGCGGCGTATTTTTTCAGTCACATGGGAATGGGGGTGTAAGTACCTCTTAAACTTAAACCACACCAAATAGTAGCTGTAGCCTACACACACCACATCTAACCCCTTCAACATAAACACAAGAATTTGGCACACCAACAAAGCGTGAAAAACCTTGTGGGTGAAAAATCTTCTTCTCCCCCAACTTCAAATCTAAAGGACAACCCTCCAACAACAACAAAGAAAAAAAGGTTACGTTTCTTATTCTTAACTATATACTATGAATGGTGGGTGTCTTCTGTTATATTGTGGAGCTGTTATGGTTTCCTTGAAGATCTATGAAGTTAAAAATCTTTATCAGTTTTGGTTCATATGGTGATTGCATATTAGACTGATTAGCTAAATAAAAACTGCTCTTCCTGGTAATGTACTTTTTTTTTCTGTGGTCTTACTTTTCTTATGAATGATGTTGTATGTGTTTGTCTCATTGCTTCTTAGCTGTTTGGTGGTATTACGCTTTTTATGCGGATTATTATGGCTCTGTGACAAACCAAATTGATTATCTCTCTATGCCTCTGTTTTTGTTTGTAGGCAGATATAATCAATAAGCATTTGTTAGTCACTTTTCTTGAATGAAACTTTTAGTCCTCTCAACTTTGAATATCCTTTTTATTCTTTTGAATTTTCAATACAAACTCCTGGTTTTGATCTGAGATGAAGAGTTTCTTTAACTTCTGTCTCTCTCTCTTTTTGGAATTACCAGCCTCTTCAGCGTGTGCAAGCTGTACAAAAGTTTGTTTTTTTATATATTTTTTTCGGTGGACAGCTGCACAAAAGTTAAAACCCCGTTTGCCTGGCTTATGATGAATCACAGCATAGCCTCTAGATCTATGACAATCTAATTCTCTCAGCGTTTTGTTCAATAAGATCAATTTTTGCACACAATATGTTTGATACCAAAAGTAAATGTGGACATATGTTGGTGTCCATCATATTCCAAAAGCGTGGGTGCTGTCAAATTTGATGCGCCAGTTTTACTTGTGTCGAATATTGTAGAATCAGTTACCATTATGGGAGTTTCTAAACTTTAAAGGACTCCTTCTTTGTATCTGCCAATAGCTGATGAGCAAAGCTATATGAACTTTTGTTTTCTTGTCCCTTATTCTTGGAAAAGATGGTTATCAACTTGTCATGAACTGCGGACTTCTTTGCAACCCTCGAACTCCAATTGTCTTCCCTTTTGTCCCTGATCATGTCTTGAAGCACCCAATTTGTATACATACATATGTGTGTGTGTGTAATGCTGTTATTTCTTGTAAATCATCTCATTCTTCTCTTGGTGCAGTTGAAACTTCAGAACACTAAAACCTCTCTGAACTTTGGTCTTTTCAGAAAGCTAAATTAGAAAGTGTAAAGACTTGCCTCCAGAACTCGTTCTCTAGCAATGGCATTGGCAAGGATTGCTAGGGCCAACTTGAGAAGATCAGGAGGAGCTTTTGGTAGTTATGCAAGTGAGAAGGATGTGTTCTATGAGGGAGCATACACACCCAAATACTCCTTACCTTCCCATGTTAATTTCAAAGCAGATGGCAAGTTTTCATATATTCCCAGAATTAAGGAACAGAACTACATGAATTTTTCAATGAGGGGAATATCAGGAACTCCACACTATCAGATTCCTTCTGCTAACACACACAGGGTTATGGAGGATTCTGAGTCAGAGTTAGAGTATGATCAGCCAAGATATGCAGGACTAGAGGCAACAAAGCCAGGGGAAAAGCCTAGGGTGGTTGTTCTTGGTACAGGTTGGGCTGCTTGTAGGTTCCTCAAAGGGCTAGACACCAGAATTTATGATGTTGTGTGCATATCACCAAGGAATCATATGGTCTTTACTCCTTTGCTGGCTTCCACATGTGTTGGAACCCTCGAATTCCGGTCTGTTGCTGAGCCTGTCAGCAGCATACAGGATGCATTAGCAAGGAACCCCAACTCCTACTTCTATCTTGCTTCTTGCTTTGGCGTTGACACAGACAAACACGAAGTGAGTAAAATGATTTACCCTTAAGTTTTGTTTTACATGCTTTTGACAATCAAAAAATCATAGAATGCACAATGTGAAATATTAATAGATTAATAAATTTGTGTTTGTACAAAGTTTTTCTCTAAAATGCTGCAGTCTGCGTTCTGAAGTTTTTCTAGTGAAATGCTTATTCCATTTTATTCCATGATTACAGATCTACTGTGAGGCAGTTAACGATGTTGGATTGCCTAGAGAGCCTTACCAATTTAAAGTCGCATATGACAAGCTTGTAATTGCAGCTGGAGCTGAGCCTTTGACTTTTGGTATCAAGGGAGTAAAGGAACATGCTTTTTTTCTTCGTGAAGTAAACCATGCTCAAGAAATAAGGAAGAGACTTATCCTTAACCTTATGCTTTCTGAAAATCCAGGTGGGTATTCCATATCCATCACAATTTATCTGAGTCTTCTCACTGTTAGCTTTGTCATTTTAACAGAAAATAATCCAGGTAATGCAACAATATTCTTATGCCATTCTCATTTTCTGTTTTCTGAGTTAGTTTTTCTTCCCCTCTAACTCACTTTTATGCTTTCATCTGAAAAAGTGCGTGAGCTTCCTTTCTCCTTTTACTATTATTTCTCATCCGGAGCCATTTAAAGTTGTTATGCAGGGTTTATTTTTTAATTTTATCCACCTAGTTTGTATCAATAATTATGCAGTGATCATTTTCTTGCTGAAGCCTAAGCTCAAAACGTTTCCATTATAAACAGGCATATCAGAAGAAGAAAAGAAACGCCTTTTACACTGTGTAGTTATTGGAGGTGGCCCAACAGGAGTGGAATTTAGTGGTGAATTGAGTGATTTCATCATGAGAGATGTTCATGAGCGCTATACTCGTGTCAAAGATTACGTTCACGTCACACTCATTGAGGTACCTAGCTGAATTTGGTTCCATATTTTAAAGTCTACTCTGTACTTAGAGGCTAAATTTGGTGTACTTAACCATTATGTTAACTTATCATGATTAGGCAAATGAGATACTGTCATCCTTTGATGTTAGCCTACGGCAATATGCAACAAAGCACTTAACAAAGGTAAACCTTTTTGTTCTATATTTTAATCTGTCAAGATTGGCCACATTTTCATAGTCTCAACTTTCAAGTTTAAGCCTGACACATACAATTTTTGTATCAGTCTGGGGTTCGTCTTATGCGGGGTGTTGTGAAGGAGGTGCATCCCAAAAAGATAGTTCTGAGTGATGGGACTGATGTTCCTTATGGCCTCTTGGTCTGGTCAACAGGGGTCGGTCCCTCTGAGTTTGTGAAATCACTAAATCTTCCCAAGTCTACCGGTGGAAGGTATGTGCAGCAAAAAAAATTTCCACTCTTTTGCTCATTTTCTATCTATGATCTCCATTCAATTAATGTTGTTGAATGATACAGAATTGGTGTTGATGAATGGATGCGTGTTCCCTCTGTGGAAGATGTTTTTGCCCTTGGGGATTGTGCTGGTTTTCTTGAACAAACCGGAAGGCCTGTGCTTCCAGCTCTAGCACAGGTTAGCCTTTTTCTATGATGTTTTTCCCAACTGATATGTTTAATAATAGGATAATAATATCTAGCCTCTTTCTGATGGCCCTGTTGGTAGCTGCTCAGGCATATACTAAAGTATATTTACTGCTATGCACCATCTATTTGTTGTGTTCAACTGTTCATGTTAACTGTCATTGTTCACAACTTCACATAATGCTGAAACAGAAGATTGTTTTCCTGTGGATCTAGGCATAGTCATTCCCTGCAACTGAAAAGGTTAATGAATGAGTAATGACATTGTGCTCATCAAAATATTAGTTTACCGCAACTAGACATTCTATTTATTATCATCAAAGTAGGAAAGCTTCTATTCCATTCTATGCTGGAAAAACAAGCATCAAGAGCTATCTATGTCCCATGAACTGATGATTGGGATACTTAACTTACGCATTGGTCACTTACAGGTTGCTGAAAGGGAGGGGAAGTTTCTTGTGGGGTTGTTCAACAAAATTGGGAAACATAATGGAGGCAAGGCTTTCTCTGCAAATGGCATCCCACTTGGAGAGCCTTTTGTGTACAGGCATCTTGGGAGCATGGCATCAGTAGGTCGCTATAAAGCACTGGTTGATCTACGCCAGTCAAAGGTATAATATAGGAAAGTTTCTAATTCTATCTTTAATATCTAATAATAACTTCCAGTGTGGTGTTATATTATATGGAAATGAAACTTGGCAAACTCAGAAAGCTTATGATTTTGTGTTAACATATTATACTGTGTAGGATGCAAAGGGGTTGTCAGTTGCTGGTTTTGTTAGCTGGCTGGTATGGCGCTCTGCTTATCTTACACGTGTAGTAAGCTGGAGGAACAGGTTTTACGTGGCAGTGAACTGGGCAACCACATTAGTCTTTGGCAGAGACAACAGCAGGATTGGTTGAAATTTCATTATAGCAGAGTAGCAAAACCAGTCTACTTTTTTTGCGTCATTATTTTGGCTGATTAATTAGCCTAGGCATTCTTTTGGACCTTTGTCTTCGATGTAGAATTTTTACAATAATATAACAAAGTTAAATTGCGCAATAATTAAAAAAGTTTATGAGAATATATTTTTGAGTCCATAAAAGCTCACTAATTTCGACAAAGTATGGGAAGTGAATGCAAATTAAATAAAGGGTAAAACAAGAAGCCAAATAATTGAAGGCGTTTTTATTTTTACCAGAAGGCGTGTTTTTGAAGGTAACGTCTTGATGGACCAAACATAAAAACCGTTAATTACTGTTGATTTATTACTTAAAATAATGGACGGTATAGATGGACCAACCTTGAACCTGAATAACAGGTAAAATTGTTTCCTTAATTATTTGAAAAAGAAGCAAATCAGGCCACCTTCTCCACCGTCACCGAATCATGAACCGGTTCTTCTCCACAGCCTCTGTGCATCTCGCCATAAAGGCAGCAGAGCCGAGCCGCTGCTACTTGTGGCAGCTGCGACACTCGTTCGTTCGGAGAGAAATAACGGTTTACAGGTTTAATAGAAAATTGGGCCCTCACCGATTTACAGGTCATAGCAGGTCATATTTTACAACTTAAATAGGTTCATCATAGAATCTTCCGTTTTTGAACAATGAAGATCACGTATTAAATCTTCTGTGTTCATAAAAAGTATTTTTGTGTTACTAAGCGAACGGTCACGTTATAACGTTCAACGAAAATATTCCTAACATATTTTTATTATATGTTATGTTGTTATATTTTATTAAAAAAATGTCCTTTTCGTTGGTTTTCTCTCTTTCTCATTTTAGTTTATTTGTTTTTATTTCTTTCTTTCGTCTCTTTTTCAATTATCTCTTTCTTTTTTGAAATTCTCGCACTCACTAGGGCATAACATTTTAACTCTTGTTCTCTTGTCCTTATTCTTGTGCTCTCATTTTCACTTCTCACTGACTTTGTTCCCTCACTCTCACACGCACGCGTGGGGTTCAAGTTTTGTGATTTTCTACGATTTCAATGAGTATTTTTACTTTTTCTTGTAATATTTTGTGTTTCTTAATATGAGTACTTACAATTTTTAGCTTTTTCTTATTTAGCTATATGGAGGGTGAAATATCAGATATTTTAAGTGATTTTTTACGTATTATACTTTTTGTTTGGTGAGTTACATATTTTGTTGGGTTCATTGCTATGAAATCTATTTTTCTTAGTTGTGTTGATTAGATAAATAAATGGAAAAATGTTTGTTAGGTTCATTCGCTAATTTATTTGGTATATTCTATTTCTGTTAAGAAGATTTACAATAATTCATATAATAAAGAAGATTGATCTATTAACATAATTTGTGATAAATCTCGTTACACATATTTTAAAATTAACTTCTTAATATATTTAAAATAAATGGTAACGAATCCTGTGCCTACTTTACAGTTCATGCAATTCGCTAAACAACCAATTTGCATCACGTTTACCAACCTTTTTTCTATTAAATTAGATAATATTCAATTTGCATCACGTTTACCAACCTTTTTTCTATTAAATTAGATAATATTCAATTTGCATCACGTTTATCAACCTTTTTTTCTATTAAATTTGATAATATTCTTTTACTTTTACTTTTATGAATCTTAATTTATCTAACATTATCTATTTATTTAAAAAATTAAAGAGTACTTATTAATTCTTTTCCAACTTTGTTTTATTTTTTTATTATCTCTATTAAATTTAATAAATATATATTAATTAATTGTTATAACTTCCTAAGTGAGAGAAAAGTAAAGTTAATCATGTTATATCTTAATATTCTATCATTTAACATATATAACAACTTTTTTAATTTATGTATATTGATTTTAACAGATAAATAAAAGTTAACAGAATGAATAGTAAAATACTTATTTGATAATGGCTTAACTTTTGATTGTATTCTTTCTCAAAGAATAACCAATACCATAATTTTTTTACTTTTAATATTATTATGTGTATCTTTCTTTTCAAATTTATACATTTTCTCTTTAATCTATATTTTTTAAATTTAAACTGAATTTAGAAAACTCATAATAGATAGGATATTCACTAATGCATTAAATTGGTTTATTTATTATGAATAATTCTAAATCTTCTTTATTAAAATTTTTATTAATCTTTCTAATTATTAAATAAATAAAATATTAAATATTTTTTTATGTTTTTAATATAATAAATACATTTATTTTTTATTTAATTATTTCTTTATTAAGTAATAGAAATATTATTAAGAAGATCTTTTAAGAGGATATAACAAAACTTATTTATTATATAAACACTCAATGTTCAGAATATTTGTTGTTTAATATTTTTGCACAATGATTAAAAAGTTATTAGATATTTTTAATTTTAAGAAAATATAATTACATTTGATTAAATTATTTTTTCACTCTATTAATGTTCTCTTTCGTTTCACTTCGAGGAAATACTACGAGACCATGATTAAGTTGAAAATAATATAATTTAGTCAAATTTGGAATCCTCCGCTGAATATTTCGAGTACTTCCTCAAAGATCTTGTTGTGATGCTCCTAATTAATGAGTTCTTCTCTAACGGGAAGCTTGAAATGCTGCAACTCTCGCTCTTTGCTGGAGATGTAAAATCTTGTCGGCGAGCTGATATCTTTGGCACGAACCTGTGACTATTCTTGCATAAGCTTCTGCAGCATTTGATTGGGTGGAAGGACCACGACAAATGCAAGGAATTTCACAAATTCCACCTATTTTGGTGGAAGTTGAATTCGACATTTTTAATCTAAAATTACTCAATAAAAATCTCCCAAAGTTCTTCAATTTCTCTTGTCAAATTCAAACAAGTTATTTAATCACAAATTATTTTAAATCTTCTATAAAATACTTTTTTTAAAAAAATATTCTATCCAAACACTACCTAAGATTCCAATAACTATAAATTTTCAAAACTCACCAAATCTTTAGGATTAAAATCACAATTCTTATTTTTAATGTAAAAAACCTAATAAAATATGGTACTTAGAGTTTGTTCTTGTCTTTGGTTTGCTCCTGACTCGGGTCGTTGGCAGCACCACCTTCTCCAGCTTGGGGCACTTGCAAAAAGAGCGTTATATCTATAGAGATTTTAACGCCTAAAACTGTCCAAATAAATTAAGTTTAATAAATCGATTCAAATAATTTAACAAAAAATATAAATTGTGTTAAAAAATTCAAATTTAAATTTAATTTAGCTTAATATGGTCCGGTTTGATTTAACTCGATTTGAAATCAAGTTAACTCGCTTTGGTTAGATTAGTTTATAAGTCTAAATTTTAATTATTTTTTAATTTAATAATATACATTTAAAAAAAAATTATTATTTTTTTACTTAAAAAATTAAAATTTAATTGTTAATTTGACTAATTATCTAATATATTTATTATTAATTCAAAACTAAATAACTAAAATTTCATATTTTTCTAATTTAATTTTTTAAAGATTAAATTTATTATTTAAAAAATAAAAAATTATTAACTAATCAATCAATCTGCCTAATCTATAATATACAATAAATTAAATTAAATTAATAAAATATTAATCCGAAACATATGTAGCTTGATCCGTTCTATAATAATCCTGCCGAGCTCTGCTAACGCCCTACTAAGGAAAGGGCAGGATAAAATAGAGTAATAAACTAGAGAGAGAAAACGTAACCTCTTACTTTTAAAGGAATCCACCATTTTACAGTACTTTTGGATCGGTGTCCTCACGGGTTGTTTGTTGCCCAATATCCCTCATTTTTGTCATGTGTTGCTCCATAGAGAGAGACGCATGTGCTATATTCTGATAGATAAAATAATGAAATCTTCATGCTACTGTGTAAAGTTGTCGTGACGAACTTGATAAATCGATCTAAATAATCTAACAAAATATACTGTCTAAATAGTTTGACAAGGTGTATGAGCTCAACTAAATTAATAAAATACTAACCTAAAACATACTTAAATCAACTTGACTCAATTTAAAGTGGCTGGATCTGATTGTAGTGGCTCAGCGCATTTTAATACATCTATTATTGTGGATTGGGTTCGAGCAAAAGGTATGATCGGGTCACCTTCCAGGTTATGGGTTACCCTTGATCCTATGGGCTTGGTTTGGTTTCTAGGCCTGGTACGGTCTAGAGATGTATTTGTAACGAAAGGTATGAAGAGGTGTCATGGACAGTTTAGAGAGAGAAATGAAGAATAGGTGGGTCTTACAATTTTTAAGAATATAACCCACATACTCTCTTTCTTTCTCTCCCACTAACTTTATTTGTAGTTAAACTTTATTTGTGATCTAAATTCGAAGCTAATTACATTGAATTATGCTACTTTTATATTGCGTTTGGCATATTATTTGCACAATATGATGACCTGTTGGATTTGGGTCCACCTGAACTGTATAACTCAAAATTTCTAAAGATCATCTTATGTGCATTAAGTAGTAGGCAATCGACTTTCAAATTTAAGACGAGTTAAGGTTTTGAACGAGTATCAAGAGTGGCATAGCAACTTTTTTCTTTCTTTCTTTCTTTCTTTTTTTTTTCATCGAAACCACTGAGTTGTATTTCAAAGGCCTATGAATGCGTGGTTATAAACCGCTACAGACTTCGATCCAATTAGACATGTCACCGATTCAATTAGTGGTTTGTTCGTTGGTTAAACTATAGGTTTAATTAAAAGATAAATAAATCATGAATTAAAACTAGAGGATTTAGGGGTCGTGAGTTGTGAAAAATGCACGCTTTTTTTAAGAGAATTAATCATACAAATACTATGTTCAAAGTAATATCCCCCCCCCCCAATTGATGTTTAGTATATCTATAACGTTATTCAGCAAATTAATTAGGAGCTTTATACAACGTAAGTTCACAAATACAAGAGGTTAAATTACAGATGATTTATTTTTTGGGGGTTTAACAAATTCTCCATAATAGTAAAAAATTGGTTGCAGAAAGAATCAAGATAAAGGAACACATCGGGGGGTGAAAGAGGAGAAGACGGAGGAGACAGTGTGGAACAAGGCCACCACAATCCCCAACTTGACTTTGCCCCTCTTGGGAATCAGACGGCCAGAAATCCTGTTGGAGTTTGACAAATGACTGTCGCTGATCAAATCCCTTCTCGTTATCACCACCACACCCATGCTTCCTTTTCTCTACCTTCCTCTCCCTTCAACTTCAACTTTCACTTCTATCTTGGCCTCAATAGAGATGGCACACAGTGAGTGAATGAGTGATCGTTCGTCGTTGTAACTTGTAAATTGTAACTCGTAGAGTTACACTTATATAGATGCTTAATTCAACTGTACTTACAAGACTGCCCCTTCTTTTTTAATATATTACAACACATTTTTTTTCTCCTTTCGTTTATGAAGAAATTCTTGTATTAACAAGAAACAAGAAACACTTAATTTTGATATAATAAATTAATCATAATATTAATTAATAGAGTTAATTATAATTATTTATTATTTATTAATTAATTTCATAATTGACTTAATCTACATAACTTAAATAATTTACACAATAATTTGAGCTCATTTAGATAATTTAATTTTTAGAATGAGTACTTATATTTTAAAAATAAGTATTAGAAGTGTTTTTAAATTTGTTTGAATGTCATCTTTAAAAACAAATAAAAGATAAAAAAAATTAGTTCTATCACTTATTTTAGAAGTTAATAATTCCAAATTTTTAAAATAAATGAAAGAATAAGTAATTTTAATATTAATAATTATTAGTATAACTACTTTTTAAATAATATACTTTAATGCAAAATAATTTTTTTTTATAAAAATAGAAGCTTGTAAAAAATAAAATAAGTACTTTTTCATTAGTGTATCCAAAAGATTAAAAAAAATCAAAATATATTTTTTTTTGTACAAAAAAAATAAGTACTTTTTCATGAGTAAAAGAATAAGTTCTTCCGCTTTTTCTCTTGTTTATGTGTGAATCGAAGAATGCTCTCTCCCCACTGGTCGTGGGTTTTGACTCGTTGGCCGTTTGTTGACGATTTTGACCTTTGCTTTCTTTGCCAGCTGTCTACCCTTTCTTTATTACGTGGGGGTCTTTGTTGGATATTGACCCCTGAACGCTACAGTCAAACCTATCCTTTGTTGTATTATATTATATTATTCAACATTTCAATCTTCACCTTGTCTTCGAAAAAACAAAAAAATCAATCTTCATTACTAGCATAGATTAAAATACTTTGTTTTTAAAGTTTAAGTTTAATTCCTATTGTTAATAATTTTTTGGCTTTTGTTATTGTATACATTGAGGGATTAAAATAGAAATTAGTAAATAAAGATTACAAGGATTTAATATATATATATATATTTTTAATAAAACTAATACATTCTTCTTTAAATAATTAAGATGATTTAATGAAGAGTTACATACATTAACAAAATTCAATTTTTTTAGGCAAAATGTGCTATTGTGAACTTTTGTTAAGATTTATGATGTCCTGACCTATATATAAAAATAATAATTTTGATAATTTTATATTAAATAGTGTATTTATTTATTTTTATATTTTATTTAATATTATTTATTATATATATATTTTATTATTTTTATTAAATCTGATATCTTTAAAAAATATCAATAATATCTATATTTTTTAGAAATTTAAGATGACCTTTTTACTAAAAATAAAGTAACCTCTCTATATCTAAAGTTTTATTCATAAAAAAAGAAGTACACTGACACACGTACTAATTTGTCCTCTTAGAATGCTACCAAACAACAATTATAAAGATATAGCATTAAATAAATAATAAATATGTACAACTATTAAATAATACATAAATTTGTGCACAAAAATAAATTATAAGCGGTGTTTGTTCATTTTACAACAACGTCATGGTCAATTATTATCGTCACCACGGATTTGTGTTGTACAGAGTAAAATAAGAGTAATGTTATATTTTTTTATTTAATTATTTTAATAATTATTTTAATATTAAATAAATAAATATTAAATAAAAAATAAATATATTTAATATTTTAAAAATATAAAAAATATTTAATATTTTTTATTTAATAATTAAAAAATTAATAAAAAAATAAAATAAATAGATAAATCATTTTTCATAAATAGTCAACACTGGCTATCTAGAGGTTGAGTAAATTTATTGGTCTTCAATTTTTTATTTTTTTAACAAAGGATAATAAATATTTATAATAAATAAAAATGGGTCAATAGTCAATAAATAGCGCAATAGATGATGAAGCTGTCAAAATACGTTAAGTATGATAAATTAGTTAAAATAATTTGATAAAATGAATAAGGTAGACTGATAAAAATAAATATAAAATTTAAAATAATTTAAATTAATTTATTTGACTAATTAATATTACATAAAAATAAATTAAATTAATAAAATATTAATTTAAAATTTACATAACTTAATTTGATTTGACTCAAAAATAATTTAACTCGAACTGAATCCCCGCATGGGCTGCCCAACTATGAGTAAACATATTCATAGATGTAATTTTAACCAAACATAAACTGTGTTTATAACATCCTTATATACAATATTAAAAAAATCTACACTGATAACAGACAAGAATTAAAACCATATTTATTTTAGTGCAAAAAATTTGAAAGCTCGCATGCACCCAAAAAAAAAATACTTAAAAATGAAATAAAATACACAAGCAAAAGGTATTTTTCACATAAGTTTAAAAAATGAAATGCAACTTTCGTTGTTAAGGTGATTGAGATCTTTAATCTAATGTTCATAATTTTTTAAGGGTTTTGTTAAGTAGGGAATTTAAAATAAGATTCTTTTTTTTATGAAAATGATAATTTTTTAATTTTTAATGTATTAAATATTTTAATTTTCATTAAACAAATTATTTTAAATTCTTAACAAGTATATTTATTAAAATTCAATTTTTAATTATATAATCATAAAAAATTGTAGATGAAAGTAACATTTAATAATTTAAAATTATATATTAAATAATATAAATATGATATAAAAAAGATGATGTAAAAAAAAAATCGTTGTCTTAAAGGCAGTGCTACTACGAAATATGAACACATACAATGTAAGCAACACATCATTCCATTGAAGAAAAATCGAAGATATCATGTAACCAAAAAAAAAAATGGAAGATATCGGATTATAAAAAAAAAAAAAAAAAGATGACAATGCTGACAGTTACTAGTCATTAAAGATATTAAAATGATTATAAAAAATAATTAAAATTAAAGTAATATTATATCATTCTATTCAATTATTTTAATAATTATCTTAATATTAAATAAAAAAATATTAAATAAAAAAATAAATATATTTAATATTTTAAAAATATAAAAAATATTTAATATTTTTTTATTTAATAATTAAAAAAATTAATAAAAAAATTAAATAAAAAAAATAAATCATTTCTCTTAAAATTATGAATATCAATATCAATTCAATTTCAGTAGACGACAACAAATGCCTGGTCCCGAATGCCGGCTATATTTTAAAAGGCCAGCAAGGCTCCAGGTTTAGTTTAATGTAGTTAATTTAATAATTTAATTTGAGAAAATTAAGATAAGCATTAAGCCTCGTAAGTTGTAAGGATTATATATTATCTATCACCTTTCTTGCATCAAAATCACGTGCACGATTCAAATTTCAGTAGACGACAACATATTGCCGTTTAAGCTCAAGGCCCTACCTACCACTACCATAAATTTGATTACATATCCAAACAATAATCTTTTAATTTTATATTACCAATTTTTTTTAATTTTATAATGAATTGGTCCCACAACTTAACCTTTAAGATCTTTTAGAGGGTGAACCTTTTTTTTTTAAAGGAAAGATATCAGAGGGATAAGTTTTTAAGAGATAAAATAATATAATCAGTGTGTAATGTTATAAAACTGTATGCAGATTTCTGTAAAAAAAAATTGTTTACATAAGTGCGTGCAAATGTTGAAATAAATTTAACCACACAGATAAAACAGAGATTTTGTTAATTTGTAAGTGTGTGATGAATTTAATTTTAATTTATTAACCAATTTTTTATATTAGTATTTAATTATCTATTTGTTTAAAATTACACTTAAAAACTTTATAAGCAGAATCTGGTTACTATAATAAATAGTATTTTTTTTTTGTTGAAGTTATTGTTTTTGATAATGTAAAAGTTTATACTGGTTAGATTTAAACTCAATATGATATTATCATTTAAAGTGAACAGATAGATTTCAATCTTATTCACCATTTATATATTTTACTAGTAGTGGTACTGGTAACAGAGTCTGATGAGGAAGGAATAGTGAAAAAAAGAAAATAAAAGAAAAGTAGGCTGCTAAGTAGAATTAAAAAAGATACGCAGATTTATTGATTTGTATTCAAACAAAAATTGCAGTACACTGAATCCTTTAATGGCAAGTCCTTGATACAACGGACTACAAACGTAAAATTCAAAGACTTTGGTTTAATCATGTCGGATTCTGTTGAGGGAAGAATAGATTCTAAGAATAAAAAATAAGATTACAATATGAGTGAGTGACAGTTGTTAAACCCATTGTTAATCCAATTATTATCTATTATTTAAGACAACTTGTTGCATTCTTGCTTTGCTTAGCCTCGTCATGCACTTAATTTGAATGACCACAGTTTGACATGACCATTCTCCTACCTCTAGAAAATGTGAAATGAAAATATTATATAGTCAAAGTTTTTGTTACAATAAGTTTGAGTTGGTATTACTATTGAATAGGTATTATTATTGAATAAAGTCGCTATCAGTTTAAATTATTTGTTTGGTAAGCAGTTTAGAAGTATTTCGTTATACTAAAGTTGAATTTTAAATATTTATAAATAATATTGAATAAGTAAATATATTTATTTATCAGTAATAATTTTTAATAGAATATTTTATAAATAAAATAATAAATTATATCTTTTAAAAATAAAAGAGAGAGTTAAAAGAGATAATAAATTTATTAAATTTTTATTCTAATTAATAATATTTAATGTAGAATTAAACATAATTTTTATCAATCAATATACTCTTATAAATACAACACAAGATAATAAAAAGTATGCATATAATTTCAAATACTATGTACCTTATGCACGCTCTAACTTGAGCATCGAAGTGCCTTTTGCAGGTACCTATCACTTATACCAATGTCACAACCACCGTGTATCGGAAGAAACTACCTTCTTTAACTTCATTCAGGTGATTCTCTAAAACACATTTAAAACATTGACGTCGTTTGTGGGAAAAGATAAACTTCAAGTCCCACTATCACTACCGTGGTAAACAGTAAAAGAAATTAAAATCATGTATTTGCTATGCATAATCCACCATTTGTTAGCCGCTATCGTGGCTCTGCCCTAATGCACAACCCTTACGGGTCACACCTCAAAAAGATAAATTCAAAAGGGACTGTCATATTCTAATAAGGTAAATCCAATAAAATAATAACAAAATAAGACTATTGTACGTCAAGAAGGTAAATACAAAAAGAGAATACCTAAGAGAATAAACTCAAATAGGGATTATGATACTCTAAAAGGTAAATCCAAGAGAATAAACACATTGAAACTACCGTATTCTAGAAGGTAAACTCAAAAGAGGACTATCATACTCCAAAAAGGTAAACCCAAAAGGAAACTACCATACGCCAAGAAAGTAAATCCAAAAAGGGAATATCCATGAGGATAAAACCAAATTGGAACTACCATACTCCAGAAAGTAAACTCAAAAGGAGACTACCATATCTAAGAAGATAATTACAAAAGAATAAACTCAAAAGATAACTACTATATGCCAAAAAGGTAAATTCAAAAGGAGAATACCAAGAGGATAAACCCAAATGGGCATTATCATACTCCAAAAAATAAACTCAAATAAGAACTATCCTTAAATTGGACAATTTAAGAGAGTAAACCCAAATAGGGACTCCAAGTAAACTTAAAAGGTGACTACTAAACGTCAAAAAAGTAAATCCAAAAAAGGACTGTTGTACTTCAAGTGGCTAAATCTCAAAAGGAAAACTAGCTACCATACTACACGAGGTTAACAAACACTCCAACAACAAAGGTTCTCGTCCAAATTCGGACCCCACCTTAGTCAGTACCTTAGTGTGACTTCGCAACCACGAGTACCTCGACCTGTTCTCGTTTCGATCGGTACCTCGGCAAGACCTCTTGTCCACGAGTACCTCGACATAATATCATCTCGACACTATCCACAAGCCTTAATGCCTCCCTAACAAGGTTTGAGGGATACGTTCCCTAATGGTTCCCCATATCCTGGTTGTGTCAAGTTAAGGTTAAGCAAGACAACCCACGAGGCTGGCATTCACCATCTCGTAAAGATCTTTGGATGTTCACATATTGCGAGGCCGACATTCTCCCCATCATAGAGAGCTTTGGGTTTTTACCTGAGCTCTCACTAACATGACCTTAACTCATACGGATGGATGTTGTCCTATAAAGGTTAAGAGTATTTACACACACAATCCACAAGGCCAAAATACCTTGGCGAGGTCCGATGAATGCAAGTTTCGAAGAGGAACAACTATTCCGATTGCAAATAAGGTTAAAAGAGCAACCCACAAGACCAAAATGCCTTGAAGAGATTTGAGGTATACAAGTTTCGAAAAGGAATAGGTATCACATTTGCAACTATTGCAACCCACAAGGTTATCTCATCTTAGAGAGGTCAGGGGAATACAAGGTCCAAGGTCAAAAAAGGCAGCCCACTTGACCGTACTCTATGTTCAAGAAGCGAGTTCAAGGGTTTTTACCCATGTCCTATTGAGTCTAATTTTAACCCATAAACTTAAAGCAAGTTTAAAGAGGTTAAAAGTATCTGACCGATGTCTAGGATAAGGCAACAATATTTAGGGGCACCCCGTTTTTTATTTTTCATCACATACTTCGGCTCTTCGTTGGTGACATCACGAGATCCACCACCTATATCATGACTTGGATCTCTTTGTCCTATGCGTGCCGTTTGCTTTTAATAATTTTGGATATCTTGACATTCAGTTGTCACATCTAAGTTTCAAGCTGAGAGCAATTATTCTGAATTGAGTTCTGGGTTAGTAGTTTAAAAGCAACTCAGCCCACTAGAGTTAGATCTCGAATATTTATGAGTGTTGTTGGATAGGTAAATATATTCATTTACAAGGAGTAAATTTCTAATAGAATATCTTATAAATAAAATAATCAATTATATCCATTATAAATAGAGAAGATAGTTATAATAAATAATAATTTTATTATATTTTTATCTTAATTAATAATATTTAATATAAATTTAAACATGATTCTTATCAATCAATACACTTCTATAAAATATTATGCAAAGTAACAAAGTTATACATTTAATTTTAAATATTACTCATTGCTATCATCATGCATAAAAAAAATCACTTTCTTCAATATTATTTAAGTGATTCTATAAAATTCATTAAACATATTATTCAATAATTATTTAAATATTATTGATAAATTCGAGATTACTCAATGTAAAAGGGTAATTGATGGAGATAGTTCTTTCTAATCATATTAAAGAGAGCTTGAGTTTGTAATATATATATATATATATATATATATATATATAGAGAGAGAGAGAGAGAGAGCTTGAATTAATGGGAAGAATGGGCAAAAATAGAAATTCGAAAGACAAAACATAATTAAAAAAAAGGAAGGCACGTGCAGATGAAATATATTTCATGGTTAAATTTCATTGAGAATTGTAAAACAAATAAATTAATGTCACACTTTTTTATTTTTGCTGATTTTTAAATTACGGTGAAAGCTGAAATAATCATAACAAAGTTACATAACTGTGCCTGTGGTGGTTGTGGGACTTTGTTGCCCGTTTCATGTATGCTGTGGTACCGTCGATTTTTAATGATTTTTTAAAAAAAATATAAATCTCCCGTCTTAAAGTCGAAGATCAGTATGGTTAATTAAAATTAGTCTATTCGCTTGGTACCTTTTTTTTTTTTCAATCTTATTCGATTGCCTTTTGGAACTTAAATAAGCCTACAATTCTTCCATTGTTGCAGATCCAACTAAAAAATTGTACTCAATAGAAGAGGGTAAACAAGAAATGATTGGATTCATCACCAAGACAACAAGATATTTTACATATGAACAAGAATATAAGGGGATTTAAACAAAAACCCAATTTGTACAAAATCAAAAAGATCAAAATTTTTCTTCGCCGATTGCTTTTTCCTCCCTCTGTGAACTGTGTCTAATGAGCGAGGTGAGGAGGTGCAGCACACCCTCTAGCTCTAGTGCGAGAGAAAATGGAAGCAACAGAGTTGGCAAGACCCACCACTATTCCAACTTTCACTTGTCCCCTCTTTGGAATTGGACGCCCAGAACAACTCCTTGGGATGCTTCTTCCACCCTTCATCATGCCACCAGCTCTTGCTCCTGCCATATCTTTCTTTCTATTCTGTGTGTTTTTCTCTGCTGAGTGAAGAGAAGAAGAATAAGAAACTCTTGTACCCTAAGATGGTGCTTATGCTGCTCTTGGTGTTGTGTTGTGGGAGTCGTTGAGCTTTGACGATTGGTTATATAGGATTGAGGTTGTTAAAATGACCTTTTCTTTGGGCTAAATTTAAAAGGGTTGCCACTGGTTTTAGACTACTTTGACAGTTTTGACCTTGTCTTGATCCGGTCTTTTCTTGCTGCCACGTTTCTGTACTGTGTACCGGCACAGTGGACGGGGAGCATCTTCTCTTCCTAGTCCAAAGTGAAGCTTTGTTATGGTTCGGATTCATGAACTCAAATTTAAAGAGTTTTTTAAGTGAATAAGAAAATAGGAAAAGTGCATGGAAACAAATTAATAGAAGCTAAAATTTATAATTTTCCATTATAAACCTTTACGTTAGCTTTTTCTTTTTTTTTTTCCAGATAATTAAAATATATTACTTGAGAATAAAGAATGAATCAAAGTCTCACGAATCGAAGTCTCATTATAAACCATTCAAAAAATTACACTGATTTTTTTTTAGATTAATAGTTATTACATGACACCTCTTTTGTTTAAAAATTATATCGACTTCTTAATGTTAATAATATATTATTTTTAACTTTTATTTTACTATTAGTATAAAAGTAAGTGTTGTTAGTATTTTTTTTAATAATTATTTTAAATGTATGAGGTGAACCAATAATAAAAAAAGTATTGAAAAAAATGTCAAAAAAAATATTACAACATTCCTTGTGTGTTGATTGCACTTAACCCCTCTGTCTTTTAGGATTCATTAAGGAATTTAACAAATAAGTGAGCATGTGCTTAATTCGTGATTTTTATTAACAGATATGTAATTTTTCTATATATCTACTTGCTTAAAATGACAACTTTACTCCTTTATTCGAAATTCTCTTAAACCCCTCTTACCCCCAAACTCAACCATTATTACCCCCAAACCTTGACCACAATCTGGGTATTTTGGGAAGAGAACAATGTGCCTAAAATGGTGGGGCTTGAGTAATTTGGCCATGGTGGCTTCTGGGCTAAGGTGGAGGCACGAGTTTGCATAAGCAATGGATTGTATATGGTGGTGCAGCGACTTCAAGGATCTTAGGGTTTTTGGGTTTGGTTTGACGATGGCTTTGATTTTTTGATTGCAAGGGATGTGAGATTTTGGCTATAGAATTCGATGGTGGCTTCCGTGTTTTAGGTGATCTAGTTTGCAAGTGGTTGAGTGGTTGTTTTGAGTTTTGTGGTGGCTCTTTAATTTTGGGGAGGGGGTTAACTTTGTTTCTAATGGGTTGTTGTGGTGCTAGGATTTGGTGGCTTCTATGTTGGTGTTTTTGTCTTTGGTTTGGGATTTGGCTAAAACAAGGGTTGAGGCAGTTTGGGCAACTGGAGATATAGCTATCAAAACGGGTCGGACCATTTTGGGTTAAGCCAGATCATGCTACATGAGTTTCGGGCTAGTATTTTGTTAACTCAGTCAATCTCTATGTAATGTTAATGAGCCGACTCGGGCCAAACTAATTTGAGCTATTTTTTATTTTGTATTCACTTTTACTAGTCTAACTCATCCATTTTGTTGGACTATTCGAGTTAATCCATCAAGCTTGACTCATTTTGACAGCTCTATGCAGATGTGGTAATTTTGGGCTTGATGGTGGTTTGGAGTGTTGGTTTTCAAAGCAAAGGCGGGATCTTGTTGGTGTTTCCTAGGTTTGAAGGGAATATGATCTTTAGGTTTGTACATTGCAAGGATTTATGCTTGTTGTTATCATGATGCAGAACAAACAATTCAGTTGAATGTTCTACTTTTTCACTTTTGAACAAGTTGAAAAATCCTTTTAAACTTCAAATCAATTGCTTTCATTTTACTTCATCGATTCTTCTATTGAAATTTTGTTTCGTTGTTGTTTCCTTGAAATTTTTTTTGTTATTCGATTGAATTTGATAATGTTCAATTAAATCTCAACAAGTCTGATGTCAAAGGAGAGCATAGATGAACATATAAACATTTGATAATTAGAGTTTTGATTTTAAAGTATTTAATTTACTTTTTTTCTATAATAGTCTGGGTAAAAGTAAAATTTCGCTTATTGCACAAATAATAATTAATACCATTTCACATAATGGAGGTCAATGTAAGTATGTAACAATATAATCAAGAGAGATATCTAACGTAATTGCATCAAATCTCAGAAGAGATTAATATAATTTTTTCAAAATTTTTTTGTTAGCTTATCTAATAAAAATCATGCACATTGGTAGAACCACAATGCCTAAAACGATGAGGGGCTATCTTCGTCCTTTAAAATCTTGTTTTTTTATTAACTTTAAAATTTTGATCTAGTTGTGTCTCTACGAGTCATTATATATTTTTAGGTTAATTAAATATACTTATTTAATAATGACTTAAGAAAATAGAAACCTTTAGAGAATAATTTAATTTATATTAATTTTATATGGAGTATGGCTTTGCCAGTAATTACTTTCACGAGGCATTAAATATCCTCTATTCTATTCTATTGGGGGCCGGGGGCTGGAAAACCTTCTCCATCTTTGATTTTTATCCTACTCTGGTGAGAAAATCAGTCCTTGAGTCCGCTAAAAGACTAGGGCTATTGTAACTAAACCGGTGTCGGCTACCGTTGACTGCTTTACTTTAGGGCTATTAGCCATAAAAGAAGCGCTGAACTGCACTCAATAATGCTTCGTTTTTAAATAATTCAGGATTGTACAGTATAACCTCCCTCTTCATGTCTACCCTCAGACCATTGACGAACCTACTGACTGTAATGAATGGCTCTTCATCAATTTCACACCTAAGCATAAGCTCTTCAAATCGAGCCAAATAGTCAGACACATTAGACGTCGATTGCCTAAGATTTAACAACTGTTCAACCGATTGACTCCTATAGTAGGTGGGGAGGTCTTTTTCCTTCCACTTCTGCTTCATGACTGCCCACTGAGTGATGGGTGGTTCACCTAGACGCCCTAAGTTGCGTTGGACACTGTGCCAATCTTTCTTGGCGGATCCTATTAACTTCATCTTGGCAAAACGAACACGCTCTATGTCAGACATGCCATACCAATCCAAATAGTCCTCCATGTTATCCAACCAATCTTTGAAGATATGAGATTAGGGTCCAACTTTCCATCATATTCAGGGACATCCACTTTGACTCTCCTAGTAATGTCTCCTAAATCCTCATGACCATACCTAGGAGGTTGTGGTGAACGCCTGTTGTGTCTATCTGGAACCCTAGCATGGGGCTGGAACTCTATGGGTTGGTCCTCTTGAAAATGATCACCATCATTAAGTGCTGCTCTAGGATCTCAGGTTGGAAGGAGATCACAATTAGGGGGAAATCTAATAGTTGGTGTAGGGGTTGTGTGACTCATCCTATTAGGTTAGGTTAGGACGTAGTGTACCCCAAAAGTGGGAAGTCTTTCGTGTACTGACCCTATTTTATAAATAATATAAATAATAAATAAAAAAAATCATTTAACTACCAAATTGAATCCTATAAATCCTCTCCTACAAGATGCTTGCTCAAATATTTTAGGATTTGTGAAAACTTATTCGAGAGTTGCTCTACTTTACCCTCGAGACTATACTAAGTACAACAACAATTCATATGTAATCTTAAGAAATATACCTTGATAGTAGTGGAGACAGGCAAAAGAAAAATATTATTTTTTATGATTGCTTAAAATAAAAATATTGTGAATCTTGTAATTCTAAAGTGGATAACCTATCCTCAATTAAATCAAATAACATATTAACAAAGTTACATACAACTCAACCATCATTTAACCACTATATTAAAATAAATAAAAATTCAAATATAATTTCAATTATCTTATCCCAAATATTAGATATAATCATATTTGTAATCTGTATCTCTTTTTTATCCAATAATCTACTTTTGACTTTTGACATTGGTGTTGGTTTGATTTTAATTTTTTTTTAAAAAATTATCTTAAAAAAATTATTATAAATTATTTTAAACATAAAATAAATTAATTCAAACAATCAACGTTAAATTTCACAAATATTGTCACACGTCATAACTCACACACGTGGCAGGGCCAATAAGGCATTACCTTTAGGCTCCCACATTCTCCCGCAAATCAAAATCGATTGGTCTCATTGATGTTGAAGTGATTGAATTCATTCAATCGGTATTGTCTTAAAATGTTAACATTGCGTATAGACAATTTCCATCACCAGAGGAGGACAAATGATGAAATCGATTGGTCCCATTTAGGAACTCTGCACTCTCCACAAGTTCTGCACGAAAAAGGTTAATGTGAAATTGGAATTTGGAGGCCACTAAAAAAACGTTTGGTTTTGGCATATGAAAGGAACAATGACTCAGACACTCAACTAGCAACGAAGAAATCATTATAATTGAAACAGAAAAGAAAACCCATTGCATCATGCACAAAGTCTCGTACAATTTGGTTTGTTTCGTTGATTGGCTGTGTCACTGTCTCTATTGGCTCTTTGGGTCTAATGAGAGACGTGAGTAGTGAGCAGCGGCGGCAGGACATGCCCTTCTACTACCGCAAGAGAGTGGGCTAACCCCATCGCCATTCCAATCTTCACCTGACCCCACTCTGGGATCATTATTTTTTAATTTGATTTTTATATAGTTAATTATTTGTTAAATTAAAATTTTAGTTGATATAATTTTAACTCATTTTTAATTTAGTCTTTATAATTTTTTAAATAAATTTTTACACTTATAAATATTTTTAAAATAATTTTTACCATTAATTTTATTATTACATTATAATTTAATACTATTAAATATTTTATAAAAATAAAATAAATATCTAAAAAAACACTTATTTAACAAATAAATACTTATTTAAAAAATAATCTTTTACAGGAACATTTATTGATGTTTTATTAAAAAAAATATTTAAATAAGCACTTATTAAATAAAAAAATATTTAATAAATTAACTAATTGACAATGTTATGATGATTTTATAACAAAAATTAATAATAAAATTATTTTAAAAATATTTATAAATATAAAGATGATTTAAAAGAAAAAAAATTATAACGACTGAATTTAAAATGGTGAAAATTGTAGAAATTAAAATTTTAATTTAACCTTAATTATTTCAATTGTAATGAAAATTCTGACATTTTAAGCTATAAAGTCACTTAGTAACCTCAACCCTTAAGATGGGTATAACTAAAATGAAGATAAATATAAGAATTGAATAGAATACATGAATTTGTCGAAAGTAATTAAAATTGATAATTGCCATGGAAAAATCTTTGCTTAATTTAACAAAAATCACATATTATTGATCATTTATATAAATATGATTAAAACTAAAAAAAATGCAAATGATGAAAACTATGTGACTACTAAACAAATTTGTTCAAGTTTATGATCTTGTATCCTTCCAGAAACCAATATGGCTATTAATGAGACTTGAAAATATTAAGGACAGGAAGACACATTACAATTAGCCTCAAGAAACTTAGAATTAAAGGAAACTTGTAGCTCTCAAGCGAGTCTAATCCTTATATATAATCATGACATAAATTACAAAACAACGAAGGATTTTTTATTTTTTATTTTTAGGTAACATAACAGTGAAGGATCTTTGTGGAATCGATGTTGTCTAATAGCGGGGTCAATCTAGATATACTTCCTCAAGAATTTATTTGTGCTCATATACGATCCTTATTCAATTTTGCCGTGCTCCTCTATACCACGCTAATTCCAATTTAAGAAATGCTGATTCACACAAAACGAAACAATATGAATAATGGCTTGGTTGTATTTCATATTTTTTTTTTTAATTTACATGTACAATAACTGCCTTTTCTGCATTGGCAGAAATCAAGAGCCACATAATTTGTGGACTTTTTGGTGAAATTATGTTCGTAGTATTTAGCAATGCTCTTCTAATTTTTGCCTCTACAAGTGAATATTAAAAATAATTTCGTTCTCTATTCTTTCTTTGTTTATAGGAAATTATTTGTTGAATACATTAGTTCGAGATGCTTTCCAAAGATGCAATTTACAAAGTATATATATGTACATATAGGCATATGTTGTTTTATGTTTTGTTTAGTTTAGTTTTTTGTGAATCAAATTCAAATAATCTTGCTCTTTCATGCGTTCTACGGACTGTCTATCTACATAGCGCAGAATATTGTTTGCAAAATTGAGAGCTGCATATTGTTTCAATAGAAGTTCTAATGTTATTTAAAAGAAACAACAGTCAAAATCTTGAATTTGTTTGTTTTTCAAAAGTATTTTTATTTTTATTCAGAACATGTAGTCGTAATTATGCATAACTATATATCAATATATGCGCAAATGGCTTTATCAAAGTTCAACAAGAAAAATTTTAAGTGCGGCTTCTTGAATTTATACAAAGCCACCTATAAATTTGTTATGATTGTAATTGTAGAGAAGTTGCATAAATAAAATATTAATGAAAGATTTATAACAAGAAAAAATAATATTGAAAGACGAAAATGAGGCTTGATTTTATATTAATCAACCCTGGAACTCAGTTAATACAAGAACTATTCATGAAATGCAAGTTGCAAACAGGGAAAGGGTGTCAGAAGTAAATTTACTGAGATCGATGATGTAAACAAGGTGATGTAATGTAATATACCATGGTGGCAAAGCACTATGGGGATAAAGTATACAATTATATATATATATATAAAGAGTTTAGCTTAAAGATCTTTGAAAATAAGTTTCAGATAAAGATTGAATCCAATACTATAAATGACTTAACTTTTTAATTGAGAATCCAATGCTATAGTTGTTTACTGCTACGTTGCATATTATTCACGTGGAGAATCTCATTGATTTTGGTTGAAGGAGGGTCTCAATGTCCACAAACCTCGCAAATTAAAGTAGGACAGCTCACTTCCCACTATCTTATTCTTATCCTAGTTAATGACTAATTAATGCTTTCATCTGCTTTTGAAAGCAATATCTTTTAATCTGACAACCCGACCTGGCAACACAAAGTATACAGATTCAGTGTTTTTGTGTCAATTTTAGGATAAAATTTAACTTTATTTTTATTTTTATTATATTTATTTTATTTAATATAAGTTATATATATATATATATTATAAAAAGAGTTAAAAATATATATTAATTAATAAATACATATTATAATTTAATTGATAAAATAAATATAATAAACATAAAAAATTATAGTTAAATTTTTTCCTACTATTAATCAAATCCATTTTGTCTAAGCAATAAGTCACCCAAATAAGTGGAGAAGTTGCCTTAATATATTGTCTACGATGTTACATTGCATATAGACATATTTTATTTCTTGGGAGGATTAACGGTACTGGAATTCACTCCGAATGTGATAGTAATAATGATTAACTAATTTTTTTTTTGTATCAGTTACAGAACAGTGTAGTGAACTGCATCACTTTTGGGGCAAGTAAATTGAATTTGCAGGGAGAAGATGATATCATGATAGTGAAGTTGATAGCTAATCCCCGAAATCTATTTTAAAAGGAGCCAAGCTTGTATGGGAGCTTTAACTTCTTCTCATACGACAAAAAAAACTAAGCAATAATAATCTATAATTAAATATGATGACAATGATAGATTTGATGAGGTTCGGTATACAATTAAGCTGGCCCAAATCTAAAAGGTTATTGGGTACAGTAGTGAGGGTTGCTGCCTATAATTCTCTTGTTTTTTTTGGGGGAGAAAGTGGCTGCTGCCTATAATTATGTAAAATGAATATGGATCTTACCCGTAATCGCAATTAATACAAGTTGGCTAAATAATAACGAAAGCAGGTTGAAGTTAATGCATATATTATTATATATATGATTAACCTGGTTTAGTTCAATAGACTAATTCAAAAAATGCTTTACATACATGATACGTATAATGGGAAATATCCGTTTTACTCAAGGATATTAAAACAATTTTTTTTTAAATAAAACAAATAAGAATTTTTGCTAACAAGTGTGCTTAATAGTCTTAACTTCATTGCTTTTGGTTGTCATCTCTGCTAGCTTTGCCTTAAGTATACTGAATACAGAAAGATGTGTATTCGTCTAAAGTTCCACATCGTAGTATGAGTAATGATAGTAAAAGTTGTTTCTTATAATCGCATATATCTTATGTGCTATTTTTAAATTATTAAATAATATTTTGGATTTTATATTATAACTTTTTTGAACTTTACAAAATTCTACACATACACTCTTACGTATGGGGTTCATTATAATGCGTCATTTGCAAAGCACAAGGGTGACTCAATTATCTTAAAGACCTAAAGGTAATGACAAAATTGAGGCTTTTTTATTAAAATTAGTGAAAAAACTTATTAAAATTTTGTTCTTTTAGCCTTTTAAAATAAAATTTTTAATTAAACATTTATAATAAAGTTCTTCTACACCATATAAAAAAAAGTTCTTCTACAATTTCTTTTCAATGTATTATTTGAAAAAGATTGAAATTTAAAAAAAAAAGTTAAAACAAAGAGTCAGAGCTAATAAATATATTTTAGTGTTAATTAGATAATTGAAAATAAAAAATGGTTGAAAATTAATAGTATTATAAGAATTGAGAAGCGATAGAAATATAAATTTGTTGTAGACTTAATTAATGAATTAAGAGAATAATATCATTTTATTAATTATATTGACTTATGCATATATTTTAATGAGAAATGAGATAATTAGGTGAGAATTAATAAAAATGTGAGAAGTGCGTAAAAATAAGAACTTGTTAGGTAATTAATTTAATAAATGAGATAGTATGTAGATATCTTATTAATTATCTTAATATTTTCTTATAATTGATTATATCATTACAAAATTATGAGGCCCTAAAAATTGGGGGCCTAAAAGCCCTTGCTTTGCTAGCTTTATGGTAAAGTCGGCCCTACCAACGCACCGCATTGTGCGTCATGTCACTTTACAACAATTTTGGAGAAAATTACATCTTCATTTACTAATTATAAGAATTTGGACAAAAAGATATATTCTTATTCCGTACTCTATATGAGGGGTGGTCTGAAATAATTTAAGTAGGTCGAAGAACTCTTTAATAATCGACAGTGGCGATTTATTGATCAGAGGTATGAGATACTTGTAAAGATATTTTAATAGTCAAATCAATCTTAAAATAAAAATAAGAGTAAGAATATAGATAGAAAAAGTGAACATACTTAAAATATCCTTGAATGTATGTTTATGTAGAAGGTGAAGCTCCCAAGACTTTAAGTAGTGAGTTATGTATAAGCTATTGCGCTTAGGTCTAATAAGATATATTGGTCCAATTCCAAAATAAAAAAAAAGTTACAAATATTTTTAAGTTATAATAAATCTGAATTCATTCACTTCGTAAAAATTAAAAAAAATTGTAACTTTATTTAATAGTTTTAGCTTTCTTCAAAATTATTGTAAAATGACTTACAATAATAAACCCATAAGTAGAAGTGTACAACTATATGACTATTATTTTTCGTAATTTTCAGCGTATGGGCTTTTGTTAACTGGAAATCTTTGTTTACCAAAATAATTAAACTGCAGGCTGTACTCTAACCATGGTGATCAAGGCCCAAATCATACTGGGCTTAGTTCTATTCAATTTTAGGATAGTTAGCAGTCGTAAGGCTTAGTTAACCAAAAAAAGAAAAAAATAGAGATCAACTCTGTTGTTCTTTGTTAGAGGAATTTATATGGAAGTATGGATTTCATTACTAAGCTGAAAAGAATTAGCTCATCTTCCAATATTAACTAGGTAATATACATATTCTGTGACTGGAGAATTTTGGACAAACAAAAACTGAAAAAAGAAGAAGGGGTGAGCAATGGATTGTTTCAACTTTCAGCCTGTTTGGTTTGGTGTCCGTAAGATTAGGAACTAGGAAGTAACATTGAGCTAAAAAAATTAGTGGCGAGTCTATATTACTCTTAACTTTAATCTCTGAATGAATTTAATCTTTGTGCAAAAATTTAAAATATTTACATGCATTAACAGAAGCTTAAGTAAATTAACTTTCAGTTTCCTTATTTCTTTTGTAATAAAGGGTACGAGGATATATCCAAACAAGAATAAAATAAAATAATATACAAACGAAAAAGAACGCCTTACTGTTAAACATATTTCAACTGTTTTATTCTTTTATTGTTTTTTATGATAAGTTTGTTTTAGCAACACTTGACGTACACATAACATTCACTAAAATATTAAAATATTCTTTTTTTGTGAAATATTCACCCTATTAATATTTTTATATTTTTTTAAACTCTTATATTCTTACATCAAATAGTATATATATTTTTTTCACATTTTATTTAATATCATTTATTATATTTTTTATTATTATTTTTTTCACTCAATCATATCTCTTAAAAAAAGTATAAATAATAATACATTTTTAAAAAAAGATGTAAGACTAACTTTTTTTTTTTTGGAATACTACTTTTACGTTTTTTAGTGGTATCGTACATAATAGATAAGAAGCAAACATGCAGGGTAAAACTTTTGTGCTTTTACATCTCATTGTGTAGAATCTGTAGATAGGCTGAAATCTTAAAGCCCACACATTTGCTGGGCTAAAAGAGACATGCATATTAGGTCCCACAAGAAGATTGGCCATCCCTAGTGCTACTACTAGCTTAATGTTGGTACTTGGTACAATTTGTTATGATAAATAAATGATTATTGATTATATCATTACGCGAGTAGTTTAAGATATGGTGCAAGATTGATACATTTACACTGCCAAACAACTCTTGTGTGATCAATAATTTAAATTAACCTGACCATTGAATTATACGTATATCATAAAGCATTATAAATTAATTAGTATAAGAATGAGATGACATAAAGTCTTGAACTTTATTATATGTTAAACTTCATATAAAAGAATGAACAAAACTTAGTTATAACTTTTGTCTCTAATTTCATTTAATTTTATTTTATTTATTATTTTTAATCTTATTTAATTAAGTTAATTAACACATGTAGGGATATTAAATAGAATTAGAGACAATAGTTATAACTAAAGATAAGAGTTAAGTTTTGTTTTAAAAGAATTAAATGACTTTAACTCAAATGAAGCATATACAACTGTTGCGTCTGTCTAGTAATATCCAATTAATATGCAAGGGAATCGATGAGATCATACTTCCATATGCTTCACGTCATGAAGGAACAAAAGCACTTATCTTAGAAGGAAAAAGCGCTTCACATCATTTTTATTATAGCCTAATAAAAAGGGTCAGCACAGCACTCCAGAATCTTCAAGTTATCCAATTGTTATTTATAAGGACAAAATTTAAGTTTATTTTTTTTATTTTTTTTTTATTTTTTTAATTAAATTATGATATATGTGTATTTTTATAAAAAAGAGAATAAAAAAAAATATTAATACATAAAAAATATTAATACATATATATTATAACTTAATTAATAAAATAAATATAATAGATATAAAAAAAGAACTTAAATTTTGTATTTTCAAAAAGTCATTATGTGTTTGGCAATTGGCAGCATCAAATGAGTTTTCTTAGCTTTCGGTAACAGATGCGCTTTGTAATTTCTTCCTTTCAGACTCTCACACTCGTACACGCAATACTGTGTGTTAAATCAAGTTAACTGTTGATTAGCAAAGTGCCCAAGAGAAATAGATTTGAGTCTCAAATCATTAACTTGAATCTCACAGCTAAACACCAATTGGGTATCATAACAAAACTCATATAGAAGACCACATGGCTAATTAGCTATGTCACTCACAGTCACTCTCACAAATTGATCGAAATCTTGCTTTTTGATACTTTATGGGTTCATAAATTTTCTCTCTGGTTCCCTACTTCAGTGGTGGTTATTTTCAATTTGTCATCAGCCATAATTATTGACCCACATGGCTAATTGATTAGTCACCTTTCCAATTGCGGCTAAGATAGAGTGATCAATAAGATGGAGTTATGATTAATGTTATGACTGAAAAAAATAGATTGGGGGATATATTTGTTGATGAGCTCATTATGACTCAGATCTTACACAAGATAACGGCATATGTAGAGGAACACCCTGTTGTGAAACTGAACTACCATGGATGAACGGCTTATGTTGAAATGCACACGAGTCAAATTTTGTACTACATAAACCTGAACTTAAATAGCAATACATCCCTTATACTTGAATGTATACTCTCTCTCTCTCTCTCTCTCTCTATATATATATATATATATAAAGCTGGCTCTTGTAATGAAAGCCTTTTAAGTATTATTTTTACCAATTTTTCAACTAAATATTTTATCATAAAAATAGAATTTATAATAAAATATGAACATCTAACAACAGAGGGTTTTTTTTATTTATTATAATGTATAATATTTAGATAAATGCTTCTAATATTTGATCTTGGAAATTTTCATATTTTCGTAAGTAAGAATTTATAAAGAAACTAATAATTACAAGACATGTCTCGAGGATAATAGAACTTAAAATATGAAAGTGCTCACCATCAAAGCACGACATGACTGATGGTAGCAAGTCTTAGTTTAATTGCACAACTTCATATCATTAATAAAAATGACAAAAAAAAATTTATTCCAGTCCAAATGCAGATTGTTCTTAAAAAAATTTATGTGAACATATTATTATTATTATTTTATTAGACCTTATTAGAGTTTAAGGGAGACTTTACGTGCCTAAAAAATCACCACTAAAAAATTTAAGGAAGAGGAAGGAAAAAAAAATTGAAGAGAGATGTTTCATAAAAAGAGTGTTGAACGCTTTATCAAAAATTTACAAGTAAGTGTTTTAATCAAGTGAGTTGTTCATAAGACAATTAATGTATACTTCTAATATATAAAGTTAGGTTCATTGAGATAATTAATAATTGATACATTATTAATTTAAAATATAAAATATTTATTTAACACAAAGATTTATGTAATTTAAAAGAATTTCTCATCCTGATATAAAGGACATGAAGTGAAAATGCTTTTTGCTAGGAAACCTAGTCCTATAAATAATGATACTCTGAGGTCTGAACTGTCTCATAGGCTGATCAGTGTTACTCCCATAATCCCATCCCATTTGCTATTCTCTCTTTTAAGTATCCCCACACAATTAGTAACCACTAACCACGTAACAAAGAGAGGGGGAACTTCTTGTGTACTTGACATGCCTATATGTTGTTACAGTTTGGGTACAAACATCCCACGTGTCTTGGGACATGAGAGGAGAAATGACAGCTTCAAACTCAGCCATGTAGAAGCAGCAGGTTCCTGCTTCTTGTCCCTCCACCATAAATCCCCCCACAACCTCTCAAGGCACGTTGGTTTTGTGTCAAAATTCGACCAAACTTATTCTTCTCCTGTGATGGAGGAGGAACAGAAAATGTTTGGTCTTGTCTCAGAACAAGAGGAATATTCCAAAGAGTTGGATGTTGCAGTCAGAGCAGTGCAGATGGCATGCTCCCTTTGTCAGAAAGTGCAAGACACTTTGATTTCCAACTCTAGGAGCAATAATCAGGTCCAATCCAAGGATGACAATCCTCCACTCACAGTAGCAGGTGAACCTTCCTAAACACTGTAATTTGTTGAACCTTTTGTTTATGATATCCTTTTTCTTTTTTCTTTTGTTTTTAAATTTTGGGCTCTGAATTCATTTTTGGAGGGTGGGGGGATCTCTGGTTGTTTTGAGAAAATTTTCTTTTACAAGCAAAGAAATTTAACCTTTGGCATGGACCACTTATAAAGTGGTTTATGAATGAATTATGATTTTGAATTATTAATTTATTATTAAAATAAATTAATAATTCAGATTAAAAGATAAATTTTAATTAATAATATTTAGATTTATACAAAAATTTAATTAATTTATTTTTTTATTTTTTTTTTTTTTACACATAAATGTATATTCAAATAATTTATAAATTTTAACTGTAATTTTTTCATATATTTAAATTTATATATAAATATTATTAGATTTTAAAAAAAAGTGGTTCATTGGGTCTATATTTGCATGCCCCTTTGCCATATGGGTTTATAAGGATTTCTGAGTTGGTCTTTTATGTTAGATTGCAACAACTTTGGTGTAGAGGTGTCTGTAGCATGAAAGTGGGGGGACCTAAGCAAACACATACAACCCCTGCAAAAAATGTATTATAATGATGATTTGCGAGGAAACATCACAGCTTAGTTTACGGAAAGAAAAAAAAATGTTAATTCTTATGCCTTAAGTTGCATTGGTATCCGGTCAAATGATGACAAGTGGCTTCTTGGTTGGTGCTTAGAAGCGACAACAGAGGTATGCAAACCTTGTCTGATACACAAGGACATACTAATCAAAATGAATACTAATCTACTAAAATGCTTTAAAGTCAATGAAAAATTTGGAGGCTTCACGGGTTTTCAAAAATTCATGTTTCTAAAAAGGGAAATAATAGGTTGGTAAGGTAAGCTGGCTTTCAAATTATTTATCTCGGACAAAATAGTAATAACAGTACTATGTATTACGGCTGCCAAAAGGGTGCTATAAGACTGGAGAAAACCTTAGTATATTCTTTATGAAAAAAGATTGTCATATATTATTTTTAGTAATATATATTATTTATATTTTTTTAAAAGATGTGATTGAATGATAAAAATATATATATATAATAAATAATATTATATAAAATATAAAAAAAAAAAATATATATATTATTTGATATAAGAATATAAGAGTTAATTCTTTATCTGTTGCATGGTTTCTAACGGGAAGATAAAGGCGTGAAATAAGTGTAAGAAGAATTTTGTGGGGTCCATATAATTGGTCTCAACAGCTGATTGGCCTGCCATAGAATTTTTATCTTTTCCGGGTGGTCTACACCTAATTCTATTTCCCATTAAAATCAAATTTCTCCCATTTAGGAATTAGGATGTGGCTTCGAGGTACCTGTCATACTGTCATATAATTAATTCACTTTTGGTTTATATTCTGAAATATTAAGTGTCCTCCATGTATGAAGAAACACGAGAACATGAAATTGCATGAAGGTGGTGATCTCAATGGCCTTGTCTTATTCCATAAGCCAACTGATTTTGATTGAATTCAATTGTTTACCCTAAGGTCTATTACTTGGAAATATTTTGTTAATTAAGATTCATGGATATGTGACTTTTCTTTTGTTATTCACTACTCCCCTGCCCTCCAATTGAAGAAGGAAATAGATATATAAAACCTACCCTTTTTTTTAAATTTTATTTACAAAAGAAGAAATTATATTAGAAGGAAGGAACGATTTAAAAGGAGGAGGATAAGTATCCTATCTAAAAGAATACAAAAAAAGGGAAAACAATTGCTGAAGGAAAACAATGTTTAATACAAAAGAGCTCTCTAGTCTCCCTTGATTGATATCTATCAAGATGACTCCTTGGAGAGACCATTTGCTGCACCACCAAAGAGAGGCCACAGGTCTTTGTCCTAGAAAACACTAGGGAATTTGCTGCACCACCAAAGACCACTAGTGTCCACCAAAGTATTTATGTATGCATAATCGTAGGTTTCTCTAACTTAAGAGCTATGATCAAATTTATGCTGTCCCCTTCATTATATTTCCTTACAACTTTGGTCATATGATGGTTAATGCATATTAGTCTGGAATTTGCGAATTAAAAAAACTTTTTGGGCACGACTGATCTGTCTATTCCTGGCAGCTAGTGAATTTATATTCATACTTTATAATCATGATTGAATTGTACTCTTCATTATGCTATTTAAATAGGTTGGAGTGTCCAAGCCATTGTCAGCTGGATATTGTCCAAGTGTTTAGGAAGAGAAAATATCTCAATTCTAGCTGAAGAGGATGTACAAACTCTCTCCAAGACTAATGCATCTGAATTGTTAGAAGCTGTGGTTAAAACCGTGAATGAGTGTCTAGCTGAAGCACCAAGATTTGGAGTTCAGGAGACAAAGTCAGCTCTTGGAAGTTCAGAGGTTATTGAACTCATTAGTTGCTGCAACAAAGTTGGGGGTCCTTCAGGAAGATTTTGGGTACTTGGTCCTGTTGATGGTACTTTGGGCTTTGCATGTGGAGATCAATATGCTGTATCTCTATCACTCATAGAGGATGGAGAAGTGGTGCTTGGAGTTCTTGGGTGTCCTAACTATCCAATGAGAAAGGAATGGTTAAGTTATCATCACCGCTATCATAGGATTATATCCAAGTTGACTCCTCCAACCTCTGAAACATGGAACAAAGGTTGTGTAATTTATGCTAAAAGAGGTTGTGGCAAGGCTTGGACACAACCACTTCTTCATGTCAATAAGAAGTTTGTGTGGCCAAACCATGCAAAACAAGTTTCTATCTCTTCCATTGATAATCCAGCATTGGCCACTTTCTGCGAAACAATTGAGAAGGCCAATTCAAGCCACTATTTTACTGAAGGACTGGCTCACAGTGTTGGTCTCAGGTGCATTTTTATTTCATTCCATTTCAATATCAGTTACCCTCTCTCTCTCTAGGCTTTTTACCTTGTGTGCTTGTCAGTGTCTAGACATTCTAACATGGCATTTATTCCTACGCTCTTTTTTCTTTAAATTTTTTTTGAAATATCTATATTCAATGAGGGAGGATTAACTTACACCAGTGTAAGTTTTTTTTTACTTATATTTATTTTCAGTTGTTAGATCCACTTTCATCTAATGGTTATTTTTAATGAAATAATCTCAATCATTAGATGAAAGTGAATTTAACCGTTGAAAATGAGTGTAAGTCAAAAAAAATTTACATTGGTGTAAGCCGATCCCCCCTCATATTCAATTAGTATATTAGATGTATATTAAATTTTTTTAGAAAGGCCCAATTATTTTTGCTAATTTAATAATCGAGATGACAAGGTTCTTAGCATATGATGGCCAGCTGAAAATTTGAGATGTGTAGCTGCACATCCTTACTTAATGAGTAGTTGCATTCCCATTTATCTCAATGAAAAAAATGAAATATTTAAAATATCACTTGGAAAATAGCACCAAAGACATTTATAAGATAGCTCTTATTCATCATTTGTATGCAGGCAACAGCCATTAAGAGTGTATAGCATGCTGAAATATGCGGCAATAGTGCATGGGGATGCAGAGGTTTCCATGAAGTTTGCAAGGGCTGGTTACAAGGAGAAAATATGGGATCATGCTGCTGGTGTTATCATCGTACAGGAAGCTGGTGGCAGGGTAACAGATGCTGGGGGGCATCCCCTAGACTTCTCAAAAGGTGTAAATTTAGAAGGCCTTGATCGTGGTATAGTTGCTTGTGCTGGAGCCACATTACATGAAAAGATCATTGATGCTGTTGATGCTAGCTGGAGTTCTTCTTGCCTTTGAGACTGTTTCTATTAAGCTGCATGTATATACACACAATGTGATTGTGTGAATAATATGCTTTTCTTTTTCTGTATTGTACAGTATCTTAGAAATCCCCCTGCTTCAACTTCAGTTATTGTTAATGTATTGGTACCAGCTTGATAGCCTGAAATTACTTTTGTTTGGCATTATATGGATGAAAATGTTATCATTATTTCTTAGTATTCTGAATGACATTTACTAAGGCATGACTACTCTTGAAGAGGGGTTCATGGACCTGTGCACTATTGCAAATCTATACAATAGCTCAACTTCCAGTTAGCATCCAGAACAGTTGATGGCCAATCAGTCTCCCCATGTACTGCATTATAGATTTGAAGAAACAAAAAGTTGGTTTAGAAGAGTACTGACAATTATCCATCTTGTGTGCTGTTGCAGTATTAAACTTTGTCCACTCCTCAGGCTCAATGGGAATTAACTTGTATATGCTACAGCAGTGCTGATACTGCCTTGCCTCTTGTAATGCACAAGAGTTTAACAACATCCTCCATCCCTTTTCAAGAAAATAGAAAAGAACAAAAGCTAAGAAATACCATTTGGCTAAAAGATGTCCCTAAAACTTGAAAAAATGACATCTTCATCTTGTTTAAATTCCGTCAATAGGATCATTAGCCCATTTCCTCTTTATTATGGGTTTACTTAGGAATATGTTGCTTAAATTAAACCTGAGCAATGAGTTAGTCACCTTTTCACCTTTACATTGACCAAAAATTTTTTACAAGTATGCAAAAAGAGAGAAAATTGTTAGGAAAAATGTGAATGGAAAGAAATTTCACGTTAAAAAAGAATGAAAAAAATGAGGACTATATAAGTGAATAAAGTCATAAATTTAATGTCTTAAAATCTTATGTGAAAATGGATGTAAAATCCACTATTATAATTTTTTGCTTAACCAAGAATAACACAGTTTATAAAAGACGATCTCCCAAATAATTTTAGCTCTCGTGATCCAACAAAAATAACTCTGCAGATCAATAGATATAAATGGTTTCCATCGGCTGCAGTGGATGAATTTTACTTGAGGGGCCATGGATTTTTCCGCTTAGGCTTTCAGTTGGGCCATCGTAATTAATGGGTATTATTTTAATTTTAGAAGATTCATTTAAGCCCTATTTTTATTATTATTTTATAGAATGTAACTTTTTCAGATCTATGATACTGTATGGGAATATATTATACTATTTTTTTTATAATTTTATTATGTCTTCTGTCCTATAGCTCAAAGTCACCATCTTAGTTAAAAGTTATCTAAATTTTACTACTTTTGTTCATTAGTTATCAATATTGTACGATACTCAATATGTATCGTATGATTGGTGTCGAAATTTCTCCATTCCGTAACAAATGGAAACAGTAGCATAAGATGAAAAATTATTGTATTTCTTCAGCAATGTATCATGCGATATACGGGTATCGTCCGATGCTCGTTGAATCGTCGATATTTGCATATGAAGATACTACGGGCTAGAGTTGTACCATTTCCGTTATGAGAATTGAAGGAGCTGGGGCTGAGAAAGGAGACAAGTAGAGGGACTCATTTGAGATGAGACGAAAAGAAGAACTAATGGAGTTTTACTGTGTTAAGAGTCTCATATCGTCTGTCTTAATATTTTGAATGCGATTTATATATTTGTTGGGTCATTTCACTTAATGTCACTTGATTTTAAGTTAGAATCTCATATGATATCAGAAACAAGATCTCATTTTTGTTTCCGTCTACTTCAAACCAAATTAATGTGATAAAAAAAAAACTAAACCAAATTTCAGTTGAGATGATTTCTAAAAAGGGAAAAACAAAAAGACTTTGGTTTGTAGTTTGAACGTAGAGTTGAAAGGGGAGATGAATGACTAAAGGCACCTTGGAGATGTTTTAAATACTCCTAAACAACTTTGGAGCATTAATGCTTCATAATTTATTATCGTAGATTTTCTTCTAAAAATGATCAAGGGTTAAGATTTTTTATTGGCAACTTGATTAACAGGTTCTCTTTTTTTTTCCCCTCCCTTTCTCACAGTCACCTCCCTCAGGGAGAGATCTAGAATGTGAACAGTCCCCCTTCCGATCACCTCTGCCACTACCAAATCGAGCATTTGATCGGCCCACCCATGAACTACCACACCTCCACCAGTCGATGATGCTCTTGCTTCTCGTGGCGATGACGACAGTTTGGTTCTTTGGAAAATGGACTCACTGGAGCTCCTGCTTCTCAGTGTTGATGTGGGTTTGACACAGGTGGATGAGGAACAGGAAGAGTTTTGGGGAACGCGGATTCGAGTCTGGTAGCAAGCAGTGTACGCAGATCTGTGACGTATGGCTTCAGATTATGCTAGTCGATGACTTGGTCATCGATTCTGATTCTTGGTCAAGCAGTGCACGGTGGATGCAGATATGCGACGCACGACTTTGGGTCTACTACAAGAAATTTTGCGATTTGCAAAGGATAAATCCGCTGCAAATAAGAAAAAATTCACTGCAAATTGACAATTTGAGGCGAATTTGTGGTGGATTCATCACCGCCACAAAAATGGTCGTTGCAATGTAGTTCGCGGCGGATTTTAGTATCCATTGCAACTTTTGCGGCGGATTTATCCGCCGCAAAGCCGCTACAAATATCTCCGGCGATCTACTACATTCGGTGCAGGAGTTGTACTTTTGCGGCGGATTTTTTTCACTACTAATTTGCTGCAGATTTTGCGGCAAATTATTTTTGTCGATTTGTGACGAATTTTGCCGTGAATTAATTTGCGGCAGATTTTATGACAGATTATTTTCGTTGATTTGTTGCGGATTTTGCGCCAGATTATTTTCGTCGATTTGTAGTGGACTTGGCAACGGATTTTTTCGCCGCAAATTTTTTGGATTATAAAAAAATAAAATAAATGTTCAAAACCCACAATTATATTATAGTCAATACATACATTACTCAAATATCAATTTCAACTTGTCAATGCTTTATAAAACAAACATAATAAATTATATTACTTAAACAAAGTTTTACAAATTATTTTCGCCGGGGTCACCGGTGTAACACTCTAATCCTAGATACTGTAAGTAAATAGAATTAAGGGTGTCACTAATAAAATTAAAGTAAAACGTCACCTATATAATAACTAGCAATGCGTAAATATATAGAGCCTTTGATAAAATAAGAGAATAAGACATTTTACGCGTCGAGTAATTATCTAATATGTTTGAAATTTACAACTTTTTACTAAATTAATTACAACCTTTAATTACATAATTATTAATATAAATATAGAATTAATACAGAGTAGAAAAATATATAGAATTACATAAATCTAAACTTATGCTTTAGCACTTCCTTTGCTCATGTTATGATCTTCTTCTGGATTTATCATGGAAACATAAAAAGAATTAGGGTGAGAATTTAAAATTCTCAATAGTAAATTTATAAAACATAATATCATAATAAATCTAGCTATTTTGATTAAAACAAGTTACTTAAATATTAAATAGAAAGTGGCGTAATTCACAACATAGTCTTTTCATTTCCAATGTAAACCGTTTGTTTAATTACATATTTATAAAATATCGATATCTACAATGCATACTACGTATCTTATTAAAACAATTAAATTATCAAATACTTAGGTATCATAATGCTCATTTAAATTATAGAACAATCAATTTCTCAAGTATTTTTGTTGAATCTTTCATCAACAAGTAAATTAAGGTAATATTATCATTTATACAAGAGCATCATAGCTCACGTACAAGTACTCCAATACAAGCAAACTCTCAATTCAAACACATTAGGTTATATAATCAATATATATACAACAACATCATGTAAATCTTAAAGGTTAGACATTTTGGCCAAGGCATTAGTAATAAGCATTATCACTCAACAAGTTACTTACAAGCTAATTCCAAATATATTAACAATATACTATAAGCTTCCAAACAAGCCAATTCTCAGCACAACAAGATTTCTCATTACTTTATGATTTAGATCAATATAGTACTAAATATTCTTCCTGAACTCAAGACATTGATCCTAATCCATTCATCCAAATTCACCAATTATAAACTCAATTACTCAAAATTAAGCAAAAACATCATAATGGCTTTATAAAATTCATACTCATGGTGCAAGAACCCACCATGGCTCGGGGTTATGGCTTCACAAACCATAATCAAACTCAAGCCAATATAACATGCCGTCTCATAATCTTAATCAACAAGTTCACAAATTCAACGATTCAAGAGAGACATGAAAGAACTCCTCTAATCCTACCCCTCACCCTCCAAACCCAAGAGCACCCAATACAAGCATAAAAACATCACAATTTCCATCCAAAACAGGGTATAATGTTGTCACTATCATTTATAGTTTTTGCAAGTCCCAATTTACTTACAAAAGTCAATATCATTCAATCACAAAATAACAATCTCGGATTTAGACCTTCCATGACAAAAAAAACAAGTATTTCTTGAAGCCATTTGGAGTTCAAATACTTTGTGACATTCAGCCAACAATATGTAGCAACCAGTGGCTCACTTTTAACTCATAAATCCATCAAAACAGTCCATAACATGAAATTTAAGTCCATTTTAGCTTTGTTGTAGTTTAGTTCATTAAGTTGTGACTTAACCAGAAAGTTACCACATTTAAGGCAACATTATGCCCTCTTTATATATCAAAATTCCAATCACAACTCAATCCATAAAGCATAAAAATTTTGCCACAAAAACATAACCCAAACCGTGGCCAACAACCATACAATATTTGACCATATTCTCAAATTTCTCATCCAATAGTTAATCAAAGAAAGAATTAATTGAAAGTAATGAAACTAAAACACAAAAATAGCAAAATGTTACCCTTTTTAAGTTGGTCTAGCCATGAGCAATATGAGCAGAAAAACAGAATTTAATGTTCAAAAACCATAAAGAAAGATGAGCAAGTTAAGGTTAAGCATTCCCCTACCTCTAGCTTGAAGTTTTCTCTTGATTTCCTTTGATTTTTCTCTTCTTTTTCCCTCTTTATTTTTGCTCCATTTCTTTCATTTCTGTCTTTGTCTCTGTTC
This sequence comes from Ormosia emarginata, assembly GCA_029884605.1. Classification (NCBI taxonomy): domain Eukaryota; kingdom Viridiplantae; phylum Streptophyta; class Magnoliopsida; order Fabales; family Fabaceae; genus Ormosia; species Ormosia emarginata. The sequence goes on from JAQQTP010000089.1 coordinate 77,217,810, forward strand.
TTATTTCTCCAACTCCAAATCCTATAAGAGAATAAGTAACAATCAAAGAAACATAAAGGAAATGAGGGGATCAAAATAGATCACATACCGTGACTGTAAACGTGAGGAACAGTGAGAGAAAACGAGCTACAGCCATGAACGACGAGCTCAAGAGGGAACAACGATGGGGAGGAACGATGGACGATAGCTAGATGAACGGCGGACGACGGTTGGATGAATGACGGATGACAGTTGGACTAGAAGAAGTTGATGGCCAAAGAAAGAAAAGCATATGGCCAAGAGGAAGAAGAGCTTTTGATCGAGAGAGAGAGAGAGAGAGAGAGAGAGAGGATGGCAGAAGGAAGAAGAGGGGAGAGAGGAGAGAAATGGAGAAAAGAGTGAAATGAGGATGGTAAAAGGAAGAAGAGCTTTTAGATCTGGTTTGCGGTGGATTTTTCTGCTGCAAATTAATTTTTTAAATTGCGGCAGATTTTTGCGATGAATTTTTCCACCGCAAATCTTTTTAAATATTTTAAATTTTTTCTTGAATTTTTTTATTATATTTTTCAATTTTATTCACCGCAAATTTATTTTAAATTGCGGCGGATTTTTGCAATGGATTTTGCGGCCACAAAAAAAATTAATATTTTTTTACCGAATTTTTAATTACGTTTATCAGTTTTGTGGCGGATTTTTCTCCAGCAAATTCAATTTTTAAATTGCGGCGAAAAAATTCACCACAAATTTTTTAAAATTTTTAAATTTTTTTATTAGATATTATCAATTTTGCGATGAATTTTTCTGCAGAATTTTTTTTAATTTTTTAATTTTTCTCTCCAATTTTTTATTATATTTATTAATTTTGTGGCGGATAGTTTCGCCGCAAACTTTTTTTAACCAAAAAAAAAATTTCACGGTGGAAATCGTACCGGAAAAAATTAGCAAGAGAAAATCTGTCACAAAAATTTGCCGCAAATTGAAATGAATTTTAATCCGTCACAAAATTCGCTGCAAAAAATTCACCACAAATTGACTATTTTTTTGTAGTGGTCGTGCAGGGTTGATGACTGAGTTATCGGTTCTGGTTTTGGTATGACGTGGCTATGTCGCTAGTGGCGCAGAGGACAAATCGCGGGTTCGAGATTTGCTCGCCTGAGCTGTTTAACATCGTCGGAGGAAGAGTTGGAGAGGACAAAAAAAAAAAGAGTCAACGGTAAAAACTTGATATAATATGTCATTTGCATAGGAGCATTGATACTCAAATTCTTAATATGAGCATTTTAAAAGCCTCCAGGGACCTTTAGTCTTTTGTGGCTCTGCCAACAAATTCAACTTCCAACACCCGCTTGTGAAATTGTGACCCACCCAGTGTTAACTAAATTGACACGAAACCCACTCAACTGTTGCACACCAAGACTTGTGAAACCATCTTAATTGAAATTTGGTTTAGTTTTTTTATCACATTAATTTGCTTTGCCTTTAATTATCAAACTGAAGTATTGGACAAAATTTTTTATTGAAGTATATCTTATGGCAGTGGCTATGGTAATTTTTGAGTTTGATATCTAAAGTAAATTGTTAAATATTTTCAAGAAAAAAATAGATATTAAAGTAATGTGTACGCGCGCGCGCACACACACACACACACACACATATATGAAGTGTATCTGGTGAGAGGAGTGTTTATTATAAGAGATGAGAGAGGTGAATCTTGACCATTAGATCTTATATGAATGATTAAGATTAGAACATAAATGCATGTGACTTTTTTAAGTGGTCACATGACCTTCAAATAACTTTTAATCTTGATCATCCATGTGTGGTTATGTGGTTAAAATTCACTTCTCTCCCCATCTCATAATAAAAACTCATCTCACTAGATATACAAAATAATACTTAAAAGGCTCTCATTACAAGAGTCAGCTTTATATATATATATATATGAGGCATATCTAGTGAGAGAAGTTTTCATTGTGAGAGGGTGAGATGAGTAAATCTTGACCATACAACCATACATGGATGGTCAAGATTAAAAGTTACTTAAAGATCATGTGACCACTTAAAAAAGTCACATGCATTTATGTTCTAATCTTGACCATTCATGTAAGATCTAATAGTCAATATTTACTTCTATCACCTCTTACAATAAACACTCTTCTCACCAGACACTCCTCTCACCAGAGTAAGATCTTATATATATATATAGTGTATCAAGTGAGAGGAGTGTTTATTGTGAGAGGATGAGAGGAGTGAATTTTGACCATTGAATTTTATATGAATGGTTAAGATTAGAACATAACTGCATGTGACTTTTTTAAGTGATCATATGATTTTTAAATAACTTTTAATCTTGACCATCCATGTATGGTTGTATGGTTAAGATTCACTCCTCTCACCCTCTCACAATAACCACTCCTCTCACTAGATATATCCCCAATATATATATATAATCTTATCATACACGATTCGTTATGTTACAATATACAAAATTTTTAAAAACGATACGTGTTCTGATACACGATATAACAATATGCTTACGGTACAAATTCCAATATCTCTTGCTACCAAATAGGACTATAGCCTCGTCTTAATCTAAAAAAACCACTTTGACAAAAGGTATTGGTTGGACCAGAAGGGAGAGTGAAGCTTCCATGGGTGCATCTAATATCTATCTATAGGGGACTTGAATGTCATATAGAATCTTCAGAAATAATGGAATGCATGAGTAATAACGTAACAGGAGTGCAGATTGGATAGCTACATTTGCTCATAATATGTCTCTTGGCTTATATATGCTTCATGAACAATCACGTGGTTGTAGGATGATGCTTCACCAAGATGTAATGTGGTCTTCTTACCCCATAGTGTTCCTTTCTAGGTCTAACCCCTCATGTAAATCACCGAAAAAAAAAAAGGTAATAATGGAGTCAAAGTATTAGCTAGTACGACTACTAATCACGTTTCTTTGTCAAAAAGAAAGAAGGGCAAATTAGTTATAGTATTAGCTGCTTAATTTTAAGATTTAATTTAATTTGTCCACACATGTCGTATCGAGACGAGGAGGTACATCTAAATATGCTTTAGGTGTTTTAAGTACACATTCGATATATGTTCCATAATCAAGGGAATGCACTTTGATTAGCTCGGGCAGCTCAGTCTACTTCGTATAAGTTTGTGTAAGTTTCTCTTGATATAGAATGCATTGATAATAATGCAACACATAAGTAATAATGTAACATGATTGCAGATTGGTTAGAAACATATGCTCATGATATATCCCTTGGCTTGCATATGCTTCATGAAACCTCGTGTGGTTGTAGGATGATACTTCAGCAAGTTGTAATAGGGGTCTCTTTAAACTATAGTGTTCCTTTCTAGCAGGGTGGGCTTAAGAGAGTTTGTGGACAAAAGTTAAACTTTAATAATGAGGCACGTTGCACATTACATGCATAGACAATGCATGCTACACCCACAGACGATGCACATTCTAAAAAAAAAGCACAATGCATATGTCAATGGCGCATGCTGCATGCACAAGTAGTGCACATGAACCACTGCTTTTGAGCCTCCATCAGCACATATATACATTGTCACAAACCAAGAAATGAGATAATAAGATTTATTAGATATTAAAATAAAAAAATTAGGAGACTTAATTTATTATAAATAAAAATAATCATTATGTTCATACTTATAATCATGTTTGAATTGTATTCTTCATCATTATGTTATTTAAATAGATTGGAGTGTCTAAGCAATTGTCATTTGGATATTGTCATAGTCTTTAGGAAGTGAAAATATCTCAATTCTAGCTGAAGATGTTTAAACTCTCTCCAAGTATCAACACTCAATTTTGACCAGATTAAAAGAATGAATAATAAAAAATAAATATAACAAATATTTTGTTAAATGTTTTAAAAGCCTCAATAAGGAAAAAATCAATAAAAAAAATTCTTGTTTTACTGTTTTTTTGTGAAGACCAAATAATTTTGTTAAAAAAAAAAAGAGATCACTTTGTAACTATGTCTTTTTTCTTGGGTCAACACTAGTGCCACACCTCTTCAATTCTTTCTGGTTGGTTTAGTTGGCCATGCTTCACTGCACATACAAGTATCACATTTTGGCATCAAAATTAGACTTTCATTATAATAAGCAAGGGGATGGATACAGAAGGAGAGGGAAAGAGAAATAGAAAGGGGGAGCAAGGAAAGAGCAGAAAAAAAAAACCCATTAGGCTTCCTCATTCCACCATAGTCATCCTCTAAAAAAATACTTTGCAATCAATACCACTGAATCCCATTCCGCCACCAAAGCCTCCATCTGCACCACTCCGCCGCCGCTCACGGTCTCCGTTGAGTCCGGCACTGCCATCACAGAACCAATCAAGGACTTTTGTGATGCTTCCCTCACACTGAAAAACGAGACCACCCCAATTTTCTTTTTTTTTTTTGGTTTTTTTTTTGGACTAGATTTGTTTGGGCATATTGCACTGGGCGTGGTTATGAAAGAAGTTGGGCTCTTTATTAGGGTTTTCTAGCCTTGCTAAAAAAAATGAAGGTAAATAATATAAGAAAAATAATCAAGTGATTAGAAATTGGTAAATTATCTAAATTGAAGAAAATTACCAAAAAATTTTAAAAATAAATAAAGATGAAAAATATTTTGATTTTTCTTATTTGGGTTATTTTAAATTAACTTGGTGTTCCATGGCATGATTTCACTTTTTTAAGTATTGTTGCTTTGTTGTCATAAAGCATTTTTTTTTATCTTTGGTGGTTATATTAAAAAATGTCAATTTCATATTTGTTAAAAAAAACTTTGTTTTTATAAAAAAAAAATTCAATCCATGCAACGATCTACGACGTAGATTATATGATTTACCATTCTCGTGTCATATGAATTATAAGGATTTATCGTATAACTTTGTTATCTTGAACATTATGAAATGATGAGTTTGTTTTCATTTAAAATTTCTTCTAAAAAAATCTCTTTTAAAAATTAAAATCAATCAATCCATAATCATTTTCTAAAAAAATATAGTTTTGAGTTTTCCATTATTTTGGTTGTTTTATTTTGTTTGAAAATATTGTGATTTATACTTTTTTGATATTGTGAATATTGTAATTCTTGGTGCTTGTCTTTGTTCATCTTATAGAGTAAATTTAACATATTTAACTTATTTAATTCACACAATTAATTTTAAAATAACTGTATTCAGACGAATGTATTATGGATAGAGTGAGATTTAATTAATTTTTATCATTCTTATGTATAACCGACTCTTGAATTTAACTTTGTTTCTTCCTACTAATTTTCTAAAATTAAAAAAAAAAAAGATTAATTTTTTCCTAACTAATAAAATTGGTAACAATTCCCTCTAAAATAAATTTGTTTTTTTTTTTTAAATATTTAGACGTCATCTTCACGTGGTCACGGTCGTGACACCATGACTAATGCATCTGAATTGTTAGAAGCAGTGGTTAAAATCGTGAACGAATGTTCAACTGAAGCACCTCGATTTGGAATTCAAGAGCCTAAATCAACTATTTGAACTTCAGAGGTTCATGAAGTCATTAGTCGCTGCAACTCAGTTGGGGTCCTTTTGGAAGATGTTGGGTCCTTAGTCCTGTTGTTGGTGTATGTGAAGATCAATATGCTGTAGCTCTATCACTCATAGAGGATGGAGAAGTGGTGCTTGGAGTTCTTGGGTGTCCTAACTATACAATGAAAAAGGAATGGTTAAGTTATCATCACTGCTATCATAGGATTATATCTACGTCGATTCCTCCAACCTCTGAAACTTAGAACAAAGGTTGTGTAATTAATTTATGCTAAAAACGGTAGTCGCAAGGCTTGGACACAACCATTGCTCCATGTCAATAAGAAGTTTATGTGGCCAAACCATGCAAAACAAGTTTCTGTCTCATTCCTTACGTAATGACTATTACATTCCCATTTATCCCAACGAAAATGATGAAATATTTAAAATATCAGTTAGAAAAAGGCACCAAAGACAATATAAATTTACTAGTATAGTTCTCGCTATATAAGATATAGCTCTTATTCATAATTTGTATGCAGGAAACAACCATTAAGAGTATACAACATGTGGTGAAATATGCAACGATAGCACATGGGGATTCAGAGGTTTTCATGAAGTTTGCAAGGGCTGGTTACAAGGAGAAAATATGGGATCATGCTGCTGGTGTTATCATCATACAAGAAGTTGATGGCGTGGTAATAGATGCTGGGGGCATCCCCTAGACTTCGCACAAGGTTATATTTAGAAGGCCTTGATCGTGGTATAGTTGCTTGTGCTGGAGCCACGTTACATGAGAAGATCATCAATGTTGTTAATGCTAGGTGACAATTACTTGACAATTATCCCGGGCTTCGAATGGAGTGAAAGAAGAACCACAATAGTGGAGTCAAATGCTATGTTTTAATAAAAACTTATAAATATATCGATTTATAAAGTCTTTATCTTATCAAATTTTTTTTTAATATGAATCTTCTTTAATCTATATATTTACTTGGAACTCAAATTTTCAATAAAAACAACATCCTTCAACCCTTTTCAAGGAATTAGAACAAAATAAAAGCTAAAAGAAATACCATTTGGCTAAAAAGAATTTTTTTTTTCAAACGTGAAAAGTGGCATGTTCATCTTGTTTAAATTCCATCAATAGGATTATTAATATCACAGTTCCTCCTTATCATAGGTTTACTTTGGAACATATTATTTAAACCTGAGCAATGAATTACTCGAGTGGGTTTGGATGGATTTTTTTGTTTGGGCTTTTAGTTGGGCCATCATAAATAATGCATTATTTTAATTAACAAATTAATTTTAAGCCCTATTTATATCTTTTATTCAGAATGTAACTTGTTAAGGCCTATGATACTTACTGTATGGGAGCATATTAGACCATTTTACTACGAAGTCTTTCGCCACTGTGGCCCAATTGTCATTATCTCACTAAAAAGTTATCTAAATTGTATTACAAAATTACAAAATCCAATCTCTCTGGCCGCTAAGTACTAAGTAGCAATATAAATAATCAGAAAAAAAACCACTTTTAATAAAAATAAATAAATTTGGCAATAGGTCTTAGTTGGACCAGAGGGAAAGGGAGCTTCGACAGGTAGGCTTGGCAATGGAATGGATAAAAGTGGATTTTTGCTAAATCCGATCCTATTTCGCACCTTTAAGATTTAAATTTGTATCTATCTTGTAAGAAAAATATTAAAACTTACACTCAGTTTATTTTATATTTATGAATATTTTATATTAAGTTTATATAATATTTAATCATAATCTTAAAATTAATTATTTATCTTACATAAATTAAAAAATATATCTAAAATAAGTGTTAAATTAATAAAAATTAATTAATATAATTAACTTAATTAATAATTAAGTTAATCAATATTTATTAATATGTAGAACACGAGACGAAGCGGGATACATTAAACAAAATCCGCAGCCGCCTCATGCGAGTTAGGCATAGCGGATAGAAATTGCTAAGTCTATAGATAGGTGCTTCTATGGGGACTTGAATGTCATATATAAAATCTTTGGTAGGCCCACCCTGTTGATTTTGGGGTTCAAGTTGTTCAATTGTGGGATGTCATCTTTAATATCATAGTCAACCACCTTCTTTCCATTTGGAAAATGCATGTAATATTTATGTTGTTGCCTCTGCACGTGGTCTTACAAAACACTCATGTCTAGTGTGTCATCAACTCCAGTCCCAATCAATGTATTGCGCTATACAATGAATATGAATATCTTCTAATTTTCTATGACCAAAAAAAAAAAAAAAAGAATATGAATTCTAAGCAGTAGAAAACCAAGTCCAAGCGCATGTGCATAGTGACCCACGCAATCATCAAAATTATGAAGTTAGGCTGATTTATGCCAAGAGTAGCTCTCTCCTAAGTTCATTCATCCCATTAATTACCATTAAATTCATCTTCTTCACTCTTATGAAAGTGACTTTGCATTGAAAATGAATCTTACAGAGTTACATAGAAGTAGTTATAGCATGTTTGGGAATCCGTTTGAAGTTTCGAACGTGAGTTTATTTGCATTGAACGGAAAAAAATTATGTTTGGATAAAAATTGATAAGACTTAGTTGGCATTATTTTAACAGAAATTTTGTCCCTAACTCACGTTGAAACAAAAATAAAAAATTGTTGTTTTTGAGTTTTTGGTTATAATTTATCTCTAATATTTATTTTATCAAATTCACTTTTAAGATAAAAATTCCTAAACATAAATTACATTACTGTAAACTTATTTTTAATTAAACTTAAGTTTGCAAACATATTTTTAACCAAACTTAAGTTTATCAACTCTAATTTAAACACACACTTAACCTTTTATAGGGTTAGATACACAAGTGTGAGTCACGCGCATGAGTAACTGAGTCACAAACCGAATAACATTAACCAATTCGGTAGCTGACTAACAAATGAAGTAATGATACTAGTTTGCTTTACAGATGGAAACCTTATAAATCATAAGGTGATTATAATCTTACAATTTTATTACATTATGATGAAAAGCAGCACTAATTAATGTGGAATATAATAGTTGTAAGTTTGTCAAATGTGTGATGCAATTTGGACTTTGTGGCTGCATTATAACGTCAAAGAGTGATTATCAGATTTCAGGAGAATTCGGGGGCACCTTCTAGCTTCCATTCTTTCACGGTTGCGTAATCTTGATGCACTTAAAGTTAAGTGTATTATGCTAATAAGTACTGACACATAATTAATTAATAATTAATTTTCATAATTAATAATATGTCAATAATTTATTAATTTAATATACTTAATTTAAATAACCAATTTATATATATATATATATTTGCTTATATGCCTATCAGTGAAGTGTCAAGCATATCATCAAATTGGATTATTATTAGTATTGTTAATTAAATAATGTTATTCCTACACTTAAATCTTTACACCTATTTTTTACACTTATTTGTTTTGGAAAAAAAATCAAATTAATCTCATTTCTTTCCTTTTTTCTCTTTCCATCTTTTCTAAAAGTAGTTTGTATATAAATAAGTATATAAATTAAGATGTAGAAATAACATTATTTTGGCCAATAACTTGACAGTTCCAAGATATTAAGTTCACTCTTTAAAAGGCAGTTTAAATAGCTGCAAAAAAAGCTTAAAACCGAAGAAAACACTTTAACTTCCCTTGTCCAAAGTTTTGTGAAAGGTTATATATTGAAATTTACCTTCTTTAACTTCAGAGTTACTTGCAAGTTAATCATGCATATAAGGTGTAAATACCACCTATAAGTTTAAAATTTTGCAGAAGTAAAATAACTCATCATTGCAAAATATTAATTCTTATTTTTTTAACAGATTTAATTGACTTGTTATAAAGTATAAGAGAAATGAAAATTGAACTTTTACACCTCCTTTTAACTGTTCACACTATTTATATATTGAAATTTTAACCTTTGTTAATAGTGAAATTTATCACTACTTTATATATTTATTATTCCAATCATGTTTTTATTTTTTTAAAAATAAAAAATAAAAAATATATAAATTAATGATAAATCTCATTATTAATAAAGACTGAAATATTAAGATATAAATAGTATAAGAATAATCTTACGTGACGTTCAAGCACCATACAATAATTTTTCTTTTTTACAGTTTTTATGAATTGATCACAAGTATAATAAATAATTTCAATTTTTTTATATTATTTTTTATGCTGATTAATAAAATATAAATTTATAATTAACCAAATATATGAATTGATTAATTGATATCTTATTAATTATTAATATACATAATTTTTATTAATTAATTAATATACATAATTAATTTCAAATTTATATTTTATTAACCTATGTTAAAAGTAGTACAGCAAAAAATCCATGAGGTGATTATTTTTATAAAATAAATGCAGCGAACCTACGACATGATCATAAATCCCTATCAGACTCCACAACCACCCAATAAATGCTTTTTGACACCACTAAGGCACTAATACATTTAAATATTCCTCCCCCACTATGTCACCCTTCTCCACTCGGCAAATACACACTCTTTTCCATTCCCTGCACACAACTTTAACCACAAATTAAAGAAAAAGAAAAAAATGAAACCCACAACCATCCTTATTTTGTTCATTATGTTGCTCATGGCTTCAGCCTCATCCACATCAACTAGACCTTCTCCAGCTGGTGGCAACAACAACAAAGGTGCAGGTGGTGCAGGTGGCTCCTCCTTTGGACCTGGTGGAGGGTTTAGCATACCCGGATTTGGAAACGGGTTTGGGAACAACATCATAGGAGGAGGATATGGTGCCGGGTATGGAGGTCCAAATGGAGGGTACTCCAAAGGTGGTGTAATAAGGCCAACTGTTGTGTGCAAAGACAGAGGCCCTTGTTACCAGAAGAAGGTGACATGTCCAGCCAAGTGCTTTTCCTTCTACAGCCGCTCCGGCAAGGGCTACAGTGGCGGTGGCGGCGGCGGCGGCTGCACCATTGATTGCAAAAAGAAGTGCACTGCTTATTGTTAAGGGAAGCCCTACTATAATAATGTGCATGTAACTTATGATCATCTCGTGCACCCTTTTAGATAAATAAAAAATTAGAGATATTTCTATATAGGTTGATATGGCTTTGGATTTGATTTTAAATATATCTCTGGTAATGTCTATATCTATAGGTTAAAAAAATATATATGGGGCAATGTTTGATAGCTGAGAAGATTCTGGACTGTATTTTCTTCTTTTTGCTTATAATTATATGAAAAGAATCTTATTATTATCTTGAGTTGTATTTTCTATTTTGAGCAGAGGTAGGTTTAATCCTCTTTTTTCTTTTGTAACTTTGGTCATTTTCCTTTCGATGTATTAACGTTTGTCGTGTATCCGAGAGGGGAAATCCAGTTTGGACAAGAAGATGGTACTATGGGATGTGATAAGGGCCAAAATTTATGTCGTATATGCATTGTGAACCTTCAACCCCAAACTCTAGTTTTCATGGCCTCTCCAAACGATAAATAAAAAATAATTTTTTTAACCAATAAATGGGCAATGAATATAAATCCACTCATCTAGACGCGCGAACTATTTTAAAAGATAATAGTTCATTTTTTTCTTCTTTTTAATTTTCTCATAAGTTCATATGAAAAGTTAACAGTACACAGGCCATAATTATAATAATGAAAAGAAATTAACAAGTTCGTTTTGAAGACATCCGATCCAACATACTTTTAGAGTAGGATAAAAGCAAGGGTAACAATATACAGAAAGAGATTCACTCTTGAATCTTTCTGAATTTAATTTTAGAATTTATATGTATAAAAATAACATCATAAAAAAAATCTTTATTTAAGTATTTAACAGTACTTTTTCTCACTTATCGAGTGAAAAAATATTTTAAAAAATAAAATAAAAAGTAACATTAAGATCATTAAGAAAGATCCTCGCTTAAACACTTGAGGATAAAAAAATCTATTTCTTCTTTATTCTCAAGCTTCTGGTCAACATCTGAATCTTAACAAATGCAAATTTTATACTGGTAATATAACAGTTAGGAAATCTGCTTATATTACCAGTTTGCTTGGATTTTCAGCTGGTTCACTCCCTATCTTTTACCTTGGAGTTCCTCTATTCAAGGGTAAGCCTAGAAAAGTCCATCTTCAGCCTATTGCTGACAGAATCATTTCGAAGCTAGCTACTTGGAAGGGTTCCCTTCTATCTATAATGGGAAGAGTGGAGCTTATAAAATCTGTAATGCAAAGTATGCTCATATACAGCTTTCAGGTTTATGCTTGGCCTATGTCCCTCCTAAAACATCTTGAAAAATGCATGAGAAACTTTGTTTGGGCTGGTGACATCAATGTCAGGAAAATAGTAACTATTGCTTGGCATAAGGTATGCTCACACACGACAGAAGGAGGTCTTGGAATTAAATCACTTAGGCATTTAAATGAAGCAGCACTTTTGAAGCTATCATGGGAAATGTTTGCTTCTAGTAAAGAGTGGGCTATTTTCTTCAGGGCCAGATTCACCTTGCACTGTAAGCCTAATGTGAAATATGTCAAATCTTCAATCTGGCCTGGTATAAAGATTAACTTGGCTATTGTTCAGGCTAACTCTCTATGGCTTTTAGGTGATGGCAGAAACATTAATTTCTGCCTGGATAATTGGTTAGGCCATCCTCTAGTGGAATCTATGCATATTCCCTGTAGGCTGCACAAAAATCTTAAGTCTTCGGTGGCTGATTTCATTCATAATCATCAGTGGATAATTCCTGCTCCTTTTTTGTTTCACTGTCCTAGAATTGCTACTGATATTGCTCAAATGATAATTCCAAGAGTTTGTGCTGAGGATCAATTCGTTTGGCAAAAATCAAGTTCTGGTATGCTTACAATGAAGGAAGCTTGTCTGCACCTGAAACCTACTCAACCTATCTCTTCTTGGTACAAGATGATTTGGAATTCTGTTATTCCTCCCTCCAAATCCTTTATAGTTTGGAGATTACTTCATGATAAGATTCCAACTGATGATAAATTGCAACTCAGAGGGTGCATTTCAGTTTCTGTTTGCAACCTGTGTTTGCAAAAGGCAGAATCCTCTGCTCATTTATTCTTCGAATGTAACTTTGCAAACAAGCTATGGTCCTGGTTAAGTTCTGTAATCAATTTACCTGTTGATGTTTCTTCTTTGGAGACTGTTCTTGATATTTGCAATAGAAGTTGGAGCCCGCAAGTTAGAGATGTCATTTTTGCTGCTGTTATTAACATCTTTTGGACCATCTGGCATTGTAGAAACAAGCTCAGATTTCACAATAAATCAGTGGCTATCAAATCTGCCATTTGTATGGTTATAGCCTCCACTTCTCTATCAGGAAAATTCTCCAAGAACCATATGACCTCTTCTATGTAGGAGTTTTTAATTCTAAAATCCTTTAGGCTGGCTGGTCATCCTAGTAAAGCTCCTTCAATCATTCAAGTGGATTAGATTCCTCCTCCCTATGGTTGGATCAAAGCTAATTCGGATGGAGCAGCCAAAGGTTCTCCTAGCCATACTAGTGGTGGTGTTATTTTTAGAGATTACAGGGGAGCGATTCTTGGGTGTTTTGCTGATTATTATGGTATTAAGAATTCAATTCATGCTGAGTTATCAGCAGCTATGTGTGCTATCCAAGTGGCCTTTGAGAAAGGATGGCATAAGTTGTGGTTGGAGTGTGATTCTTCTTTGGTCGTTCAAGCATTTTCTTCTTCTGGAGTTGTTCCCTGGACACTTCGAAATAAGTGGATTAATTGTCTCCTACTCACTTCCAGTATGCAATTCAAGGTATCTCATATTTATAGGGAAGGGAATAACTGTGCGGATAAATTAGCATCCTTTGGAGTAGCTTCTAAATGCTTCTCTTGGTGGGATTTGATTCCTGATTTCATTAGGATAGACTTCTTTCGCAATAGGTTTAGTCTTCCTAATTTTAGATTTAAATAATGTTTCTTTTCTTTTGGGTCTGGTTGTTGCCCCTTATGTGTTTGTACTACGTTTTTTATTTTGATCAATAAATTTTTTGGTTTGCTGCAGATGATTGGTAGAGTCTTAGGTGCCAACCTAGTTGGGATCTTTTTCTCTATTGTGATGCTTTTGCAATCTATTTTATCAAAAAAAAAAAAAAAATCTCACTTTAAATACTCAGAAAAAAAATAAATAAAAAAAAGCAACAGTAAGACCATTCAAAATCTTTTCAGTGGACCTAGATCTCAACCATTGAAATTAATTCTTTTTATAATAAAATATTAATGACAACATTTAGTTACTGATAATGTACCGTTGGATTACTAATTGTACATCCTGTTTCCTTTAGAGTTCATTATTGTCGGCCTACGTGCATGACAATTCACAAAAGGTCGGTAGTCTGGTAATAGTAAGGCTATCCCATGTCGGAAATGAATCTCCAGCAGTTTTTAAAGAACTCCAAGAAATCTTGGTCTTAAGATTTTTATTGTGATGCTAAATATTAATAAAAATTATAATTCAATAAAGTTCAGCTATCAGACTAGCAATTGCACCCATTGCAGTTATTTTTGTGACTGCAGAGGATCCTACTCCATCACGAGTCGTAATGGGTTTATCATGTACTCTGCCTGCAAAGTTGAGGTAGATATGAGTGTCCATATGACACAACAACAAAAACAATTCTACTACTATATGTGCAGAAACGGATTGTCATCATTTACGTAGCCTGCACAAGATTATGATCATGTCACCTTAACTCAAACTACCTAAGTGATCAAATAGTCTTTTTACTCTTTAGTACTCAGTAGGTATCATATGATATTCTGTTGCACTTTAAATTTTTTTCTTACTATAAGATCGCACAAGTATCTCACAAGGTACTCTAATAGCATACATAACATTTAATATATATATATATATATATATCAGACCATGCACATGGGACATGAACTTTATCACTTTGAGAAATAATGATTCTCCAAGTTTTTGCCCTTTCAAAAGATGTTCAACATAATAGGAACAAAATTGCAAATTGCCAAATTTACAAATCCTACCAAAAATATGATCAACAAAAGTAAGGATCACCACATGATCTATCATTATAAATCAATAACAACGGGATCTTTATGTTTAGAAACAGAAACAATTAAGATCCAATACAAATATAAAGCAAGATATATCATGTCAAGCCTACTCTAACTCGCCTTTGGGGACATACTCCCATAGTTAATACATAATATTATTAGGCAAGTCATTATTAACAAGCAAATTGGCCCTTCAAGATTGACAGAACTAGTTTTTGGAATAAGAAGACAGAGTGAACCAAAACTAAGTAGAGGATCAACTCAAATAAATTATAGCATGTTTTTACCAGCCACTATTATGTCTAAGTGCTCTGCTTATAATATACACTAACAAATCACATTAACAGGTGGCATGTTAAACAAGAAGACTTAAAAACACAGTTGTAAACAAAAATCATGCTCAGTAGAATATATCTGTTCATAATTTCTGTGGCTAGCAATTTACAACATTGATCCATACACAAGGCACCCATACTGCTCTTCTCCACAAGATGATTTATCATATTGCAGCCCTCAGTGCTCCCCTTGCAGCCTCGCGTTTCATCTCAGCAGCCTTACCACTGCCACGGAAGTACATGTATACTTGCTGTATGGCAACCAAAGAAAAAGTGAGCAGGTAAAGTGGTAAGGAAATCATGTCATTCAAAATGCTGGGTGCATGTGCCTAAAATAATTTGAAACCTCAAAAAGTGTAATCAAACCTGAATGACCCAAATGCTGATCAATGTTTCAAGGCAAAATAATCCAAAGCCAATAAAGTAGAAGATCTACAAGCAAATGGAGGAAAGCAAAATAAATGACTATTCATTCAGAAGCAGAAAATTACTTTTGTTGGGTTCTGCAGTATTTGCATTAAGATCATGTATAAAGGGCCATGCAACAAATCTTGACAATTAAAAATCACAAAGTTTGACAATTAAAAATAGCACGTGGGAATAAGAAATAATTCAGGACAGGCATTCTTACCCCAATCAAAACATGGTCGCCCAGCACATCTATGGCAGCCAGAATGCCTCTGTATCAATGAGTAGACAGTGCCAACCATTAGGAAAAAAAATAAATGAGAATAATTCCAGCCTCTTGAGATATGGAACACACATTAGATCCCATATTTTACCACTCTCAAGTCTCACCAACATGGCTACATGTTTGATATTCTTAGTCATTCTAGGACCACTTAGATTTCAACTCAGGTAATTCAGGTGGAAAGTGACGATGTACATGTCCTAAATTCTATATTCTTTTCATGGACACATCATTTACTTCTAGTTTAGAAGAAAGAAAAAGAAAAGGAAACCCATCTTTGACAACGAAAATGAATTTAAATACTTGGCCTCTTTGTTACACTAAATAAAGCCATATAAGCAATATTGGCATGTTAGATAGAGTTTATATATATGAAGTTGACGTACGTCAGGGATTTTCCTTTGAAAACTATTGGAGGAGCAACTGCAGCTAAGATGCAGAATCCTATGTGGAGCTGTAAGCAAAAGAAGAAATGAAGATGATTAGATTTCTTCCAATCTTTGAAGCACTGCTTGTGTGCATTAAGAAATATAATCAATTTACCAGGTAAGCCAGGAAAAACCATCCAAATTTCAAAGCACTTTCATTCCTACAAAAATAATAATGGAGCAAATTCAGAATCAAGAGTGTAACCAAATAAGAAAAGATCAAAATATGTGTTAGAATATCTGAAAAATATTTCAAAATATCTTTATTGTATCTTGAAATATTTTAAAGTATCATAGATGATCTCTTAGGATTTATTTCTTATTTATTATATTTTCTGATTTATTTCCTTATTAATTAGGATTAAGAGCCTAATATTAGTATAAATAGGACTATTGAGTTTGTCTTTTGTATCACATTATCAACACATCAAGTCAATATCAATATCAGTCTATATTCTCTCTTTTCCTCTTCCTTACCTAAAACCCTCTAATTCAACAATATGCATGCATATTAGCTTACTATTCTCATGAATGCTTCCAAGCATAAAAGCAGAATTATCTGTCAGTACTGGATATCTCATCAAAATCTCACGACACCAGCAAATGCAATAGTCTCAGACTTTGTTGAATAAACCATTAATTGATTTAAGAGATAAGCAAAAAAGCAAAAAATAGCAATAATAATAAACGGAAAGAAAAAAGTTCAATTGCATTGGATTTATTTACTTTAGTAATTTAAAACTTCCAGAGTTTAGATTAACTATGAAAATGAGTAGATGTGATAAAACTTGATAACACTCATAAAGGCTTGAGGTTACATCAGTAAAATCCAAAAGTGCCCCAGTTTTTCAAGAACAAGTTTTAGTCTTACACAAGTGAAGTTATATTAAAGAAATGCTTGCAATTGCATGATTTATTAGAAAATCAAACAGCTAAAGGCATGTAAGCATTGAAAAAACTTACCTAAAAGCACGGTATAATGGGCGATACCACAGAACATATGCTCCAGGAACTCCTGCTATGAAGTAGATAAGAGCAAGAAACCATATTTTTACACCTACAACAAACAAGGCCAAGTTCCACATGCATAGAATTTGGAAATGTCAGATTTGTAGCTTGAGCTGTTCAATAACCCAGAAAGATTCTAGCTGTATATATCTTAACTAACCTTCACCCCTAATCCAAGCTGCAGTGACAGCTATAAAATTCCATGAAAGGCACAACACTAGTCCTGCATAATATCACTTTTCATCAATGACCATGGACCTCACCCCAACATGACTTACAGAATACAAATTATAGATACATTCTACTGTGACCATAATTAAATCAAAACTCATCAAGAAACAAAGAAATAGAGAATGCATTTATCAAGCCATTATCTTACTCAACAAAACAGGTTAGTTCCAACCAGCCAGGTTAATGGTTTCAATGGTTCAGATTTCAGACAAAACTAGTTAATCAGTATCTCACCTCTCTTCAAGGCTTCAATTTTATTATAAAACTTTTTAAAACTTTTAGGGAGTGAAAAAGAATAAAATGTTTCCAATTGCTACTTACCAGTGTAAGAAGTAAAGTTATAGTCATTCATGCCAATTAAAAGAAAGAAGAAACCTTTTCTTTTTTATTTATTAACTTTTACATATAAAAAGTATAAATCAAAAGGCACCAAGGTCATCATATACAAAGACCATAGAAGGATCCCTGAAATAGAATATTGTCAAGAAAAAAACGAAAATAAAAGAATGAAAATGATAATAAATGTGCATGAAACAACCTCAAGAACTGCTAAATAAAAAATGTCATAATTGGAACCAAGAACACCCACCACCACTACCCAAAAAAATAAGAGGATAACATACCTAACAATGTAGTAAATGCAACATATTGCAGTCTTTGAAGATGAACCGGAATTTCATTAGCAATATCATGATGAATAATTGGGAAAAATGGTGGCCAATTCTTCTCCTCAAGAACAATTCCAGCTGCAAAACAAAATGTAGTTACCTACTAGAAGAATTAAACAGAACTAAATTAGTTCAATTCAAACAGTTCAAAGAAATGAGTTAGCATGTGCAGAATGGACAGACATTTCGAGAAAGTCTCAGTAACTACTGTGGACTGGTAAATGCAACAGAACATAACAGCTATAGAATTGTGCAGTAGTATTGTTCTTCCACTATTCAATTGAATGCCAACACAAACAAAAATCAGCCAACCCTCTCCCCACCCCACAAAAAAAAAATAACGAGACAATGGATTTCAAAAAGTGATAAAGCAAACAACTGAGTCATTACCAAAGTTCCAGAAAAAGCAAATTTAAAACTTTAAATACAAATATAGGCCCCACTTGGATAAACAGCTTAAATAAGTACTTATTTGAGTAGAGCTTGTTCAATAAGCTCTGCTATCACAACTGTGGTCTAAAATAAGCTAAATAGCATTTGGATAGACACTTCGAGAAGCATTTATGCAGAAATGTTATTTTGACAATTCATTAAGGTTAATTTAGTCAGAAATTATTATAAAAACAGCTACCGCCAAAGCTGTTTTTAGATTTTGCAACAACTTATTTTCTTAGCTTCAAATTCTAGCTTATGAAATTAAGCCCAAAACAGCTTATATGGGTTTCAAAAGCTGTTTTAATAAGCTCATCCAAATAGGACTAAAATGCTTCATAAGCGCTTATTGCAAGTAGATAAGCTAAAAATAAGCTCTTCCAAATGGAGCCATACAGGAAATGTAAATTACCTCGTGCAGCAGCTTCTTCTCTCCTTCTCACTTCCTACATTTTGATAAATCAAAAGAAATAAACATGCAGGTGAATTTCCAGGCATTTGTAGTTAACAGGGAAGCCAGTAGACAAGCCATTATGTATACAAAGTTAACTGAACAAATATCAGTATGCACATTCTAAACATAGAATAGAAGACAGCATGATTTGGTGAGGGGAACTTATTTTGAGAAGAACCTTATTTCCAGAGATTAAACTATTTTCTTATCATAACAATTTCAGATGCTCTCATCATGTCCAAACTTCACAAAGAAATATAGTAATCATACATATTCAATTCAAATTCTTGGCAAAAAAATTTTAAATTTAGGAACAAATAACCAAATGGGTGGTTAATTTAGTCAATATATTGTTTAACCACTAACCACTCGTCTAGTAAATTGTTCCCAAACTGGAAACGCTTTTTCCAGGAATTTCTGAATTGTAACTCTCCCAAAATAATATATATTCCACTGTCAATAATTTTTTTTAAGGAGAATGCAAGAGAATCAAGATTATATCACGGAGGATAAGATGACCTCTCAAAGGGAGAAACCGGAACTTGAAGGAGGGAGGAGAAGAAATGAGAAAGAAAAACAGAAGACAACATCAAACGAGAAAGTGTTCCAATATTGGCAAATATCAACTAAAGGAACTCCCAACCCTAAAGTGAACAGAAAGAAACCAAGAAATCCCATTGTATACCTGTTCCCGTCTTCTCAATTCAGCCTCCTTGGATTGGAGTTCCTTCTCTTTCTTCTTCAAATCCTAATGTTGAAATAGATCATAATTAGAAAAACCACAATCAATTCTTGCAACAATACATGCAATACATTTATAAATGAAAAAAAATAATAATAATAACTGAGAATTTCAACAACCTCAATTTCATACATACCGTTGATGTATCAAGAGGTATATCAACTGTTGGACCGAAGCCATAATTATAATCAACAGGTTCTGGCTTAAGAGGTGAAAGCCTTGAATTTGTGGCAGGGGCAACACTTCCAGGATTCTGACAATTTTAAAACAATATGATGCATAAGGTAAGTTCCAAGTGATTTATATGGCTTTTTATCAGTGATAGAAGCATCTGACATGTATTATACTTTATAAAAAATAAAGTTGGTCATGTGCCACCTAGACCTTATAGTTCAGCTAGTACAAAGATTGAAGCAGAAATTAGTTTGACTCCTCCTAGTCTCCTACTTTGCAAAGGATGTTGCTGTTACAAGGTAGTGAAAACTGAAAACTTAAAAGCTCCCTTGAAGAGATAAGATGGTTCCCTGAGGAGTACCTATCAACAAGAGCGGAGGGAGGTGGCACCAGCAGGGGCTTGTACCCCCCTTGCCTCTTCCATTTTCCCAATAATTTTCACACAAAATTTTCTTCATTTGCCCCCTAAATGTTTCACTTGTTTGTCATAACATCTAAATTTTCTTCTCACATCTATCAATCCGTTCCATATTGAAAAAATGTCAATATCACAATTATGCACCCACAAAACATTACAACAAAGCTTTGAATATCATTAATTTGACTTTCAGTTATTCTGTGGTCTGTAGAGATTTTTTGTAAATTTCTGTTGGCTAAAAATAGTTATCCTAACAAGACTTTGAAAACAGAATAGGAAATGATAAAAAAATTATTATCATTTTTTTTAGTTTGCGATGTCATTCATTAAAATAATATATGATTAAAAAGTTTACTTGCACAAAATTTATCTGGTATTTGATACATTTTTTTTATCTTTTTGAGCAACAAAAAGTGAGAATTAAATATAATTCACAATTGACCAAGAACAATAGTATTTTCTGAGTATAATTTATAATTCTAAATAAAAATTTAGAATATTTTCTAAATTTTTGTATACTATTTATGCATAAAAATTGTGCGCCCTCTAAACTTTAGTCCTACCTCCGCCACTGGCTATAGCCTATGGTTGTGACTTTTTAAATCATCAAAGAGCAACATCATGCAAGTAAATAATTATAATTTACTGATGTTTAATTAATAAACTCACTGCAGTGTAAAATGCACCCCCACTGTAGTTTGACTGGGTAGATGCTTTTCCCCTTACAGCTGGATCCTGTTAATTTATAACAAATTTGAAGGAAACATATAACTATTCCAACTGGGAATAAGTTATCCTGAGGCCCAAACAACTTAATTCTAAAATCCTCAATTACAAACTCTAATTCCCAAATTGCAAATAAATCATAAATTACTACAATTTTCATAATTGTCATCTCCCATACTGCATTAGCATAAGTCCAGTCAAAGATCAACAATATTAATTTCAATTTTCAAACACCACGAATTTAAGACTATAACTCATTCAGCCAAGCGCATACACCCACACATGGCACTCAAATATGTATATACACCTGCATCAACTATATTATAAGTCACCACCACAGTTTTTTTGTTTTTGCCAGAGTCACTCGAGGAACCCTTTACAAACTCTACTTTTATAATTGGCTTAATTACAGTTTTGGTTCCTTAGTTTCACATAAGGTTCAATTTTGGTCCCCTTAGTTTTAATGAAAACAATAAATTGATGCAATTAGATCCCCTTGTCAGATTGATGATGACATGGTAACAGTAAAGTGCAAGCACCTGGATAAAGATTTCTGGGAAGCGGGAACCTACTCCCTTAATTTAACCTAGCAGTTACTCTATCGCATTTTACTCCTTGAATTTTAGAGAAGTTGAATCCAATATTTTCACTATCCAATTCAGCTCCTCTACTTTTATTTTCTTCACTTCCAGCAATTCATTTGATAATTGGAAAATGCTACAGGTCTTCTTAAGATCATATCGTTTGGGGCATCCTTACCTGAAGTTAAATGCAAGAGTTTTTTTTAACAGAGGTCCCTCACTACTCAGCTTTTACAGGATCAAATTGCTTTTATGGACTCTTTAGAGTGATCCACCAATGGTTGCTCTAAGGGAATATCTTATCTGGTATCCTACAGGATTGGAAGGCTCAGTTGTTTTGAGGTCTTGCATTTTAGTTTCTGTTCTTTGTTCTTTCATGATCCAATGAGGATATTTTATGCTCCTCATTTGTATCTAATCAAATTCTTCTTTTAATTGTTGTTGATATGCCAAGCAAACCAAAGTCCAATTAAGTCATCGATATACAAAAAAATATATTCCAATTATAGTTACACCACTATTTATCCTTCATTAAAGGGGAAGTTGCCTCTCACTATCTTTCAAATAAATCATTATCAGCAATTTCAGTTTCTAGTTGATATTTGATACTACATCGTCAGGAATTATTATTTATTTTTTTCATGAAGAATGGTTTTGAAAGCTTCACAAACCCCGCACCCCAAAGGGATGATTACTTCATGCTAATTCAATAAAATTTATTAGACACTTTAAAGTTAAGAAACACAGTATCAACATCTGCAAGCAAATCCTATAAGGCCATGTGAAAGATGCATCCAGAAGGTTTGAGCTTAATTTTCCAAAGGCACCTTCTTAAGGCCAAAACAACATCAGAAAACACGAAATCCTACATGAAGAAGCAAAGAGAACAAAAACTAGAACTACCTTAAAACAGATTCACACATGACATAGACAACCCCAAAAACCGGTTTCCTCAACCAAATCAATTATAGTGTCTATCAAACAAGTCAACCGACAATCAACAACAACAACAAGTCACAAACAATAAGTTATCCACAGTTGCTGGCTCAATTTCAAACACCACCAAAAAGGATCAAATCAAGTTCAACACAAAATTGGATACCCAGTTCACAAAAAATCTCAACTTTGAGAAAAATCAGCAGTGGTGGGGAGAGAAAGAAGGACTTACAGAGAAGGGGTTAACTTCTTCTTCATCGAAGGGGTTGTCATAGCGACCAGCCATGAGAGAGATCTGGTACTGTGCAGAGAGTAAAGTCAAACGGGTTGCAAAAAAGAAAGGATTTTGGAATGTTGAGATTTGAAAGTTTGAAACTTGTTATGCAAGAGAAGGGAAAGGAAGGAAGGAAGGGTTGCAAAAGAAGAATAAGAAAGAGGAGAAGGAGGAATTTTCCAGTAACAGAGACAAGGGATTATCTTTGCCTCTTTGGTCAGCTTGATAGGCTTTAACTTTCAACCATGTACAGAAGAAAGAAACAGAGAGACTCTGTTTTCAACTTTGCTTTCAAAATTATTTTTGGGAAAAGTTTTTTTTATTTTATTGTTAAGAAAATGAAGAGTTTAAATTTGATATATTAGTGAGTATAAGAAAATTTTCATTATTAATAAACAAAAAATGAAAAAAGTGATGTATCAGTGTATCATTACAATAAATATAAGGTTTTTCATTTTTAGTGATTTTTTTAATTTTTAAAATATGTAATAACATGTTATTTATTGATAATATTTTTTTTACATTTTTAATTTATTATTAAATTCAAAAATAATTTAGATGGATTAGTTGTTGATATATATATATATATATATATATATGGCATATATTTTTTATATATATAATGAGTGTAAGTCAAAAAAGATTTATACTGGTGTAAATTAATCCTCCCTCGTATATATGACAGATAATAATCAACCTTAATATAGAACTGTATTTTATGACAAAAGCATAATCAAATTTTCATTTGAAAAAAAGTGTATCTAACTTGTGCTTAAAAGAAAAAGTAATCGATGTTTTTTGTCCAAATATATCTTGTGCAATTGCTGTTAGAATCAAGCCAAAATTTCAAATTTTGATTCCGTCAGATCTTCTAGAGCTTTTATTCAAAATTATATGTCTTCTTCGGAATGGGATGATAATGTTGCTTGTTGTAACTTTCAACCCCAATAATAATATGAAGTACTTATTTATTTTTTAAAAAAAATGTTTTTTTTTTATTTTTTCCCGATCAGTACCATGAGAAAATGAATTCAAAATGTCTGCACCATTGTGTACTAAATCAAATCCTCTTAGGCAAGCATCATAGATGCTCATGTCACTGGTCAAATACTACTTTTTCATTCTTAAAACTAATTCATTTTATATTTAAACATATATTTTTTCCAAGGTTCTTAGTGATTCAACTCATAGAATCGTTTGTTGAAATCTTTAAAACGTAAGATCGAGATCCCACTTTGATTAATGAACAACGAAAATATTTCAACTACAAACCCATATATATGATATGGGAATATTTTAGTTTGATTTTATTCTATAATCTATAATCTATATTATTATACAAAGGGCATTTTTTACTTTTCCAAAGACCAAATAAAAAAAAACAAAACAAAAAACTTAGATAGTTCAAATGCTCCAAGAAACAAAACTTGTATTGATTTTCTGAATATGGAAGTAAACGATAAAAAACAATAAAATAGTAGTTTGATTTTCAGCCAATATGTAATTGTCTAACATTTTAACATTTTATCAATTAAATGTTTATTATTTGTTTGGATAAAGGGTTTTAGAGAAAAAGAAAATAAATATCTTATTTTTTTATTTTTAAATTAAGATAATTATAAAATACTTATAAAAATAAATAAATAATAATTAAAAAATTATATAATCATATATTTTATTTTTTTTTTTTTATTTTAAAAAAATCTTAAATATAAAAAATATTTATTTAAAATAAAAAATAAATCTTTCTTTTTCTTTTTCCGTAAAATCTTTCAAAATCCTAACTTCCAAAACTGCAGACATTTGCAAAAATTCCACTCATAAAAATATTGTTAGGTATAATGATGACACGATACTTTAGTCACAGCGCAATTATATATGAGTTTTCATATATTACCCATAGTATGTAGTTATTATTATTATTTTTATTTAAACTCAAATGCTGACAAGCAACATTGCTTAATCACTGTAACAGATCAACAAAATTATATTAAACATGACCGCATATTAAACAGAGTCTTTCTATTCCCACCATACATCATTTTTCCTTTTTTCTTTTAATAGAACTTCACTTTTTTGTATTCCATTGTGTTAATTCTAATGGCTTTGGCCAATGAGAGTTAGTTCATTTGATTGATTTTTGGTTATGATAATAACATAATTTGGATTAGAAGATTTATAATTTTATTATAAATTTTTTTAAATTAATAATTTATCCTCACTTTAAAATAAAGAAAATCTTTTTTTACTTTAAACTTTCTTTACTTAAAAAAAAAATCTAATGGCCCTCTGCCAATAAACAAACACATATCCTTATAAGATTAAATTTCTCTTCCTAAAAATGTACAACACAAAGGCAAGGGAAAAATAAACAGCAAATTTGCAGTTGTCTATCACTTCGTTGTGGCATTGTAAAGTCAATCCTTTATTGGGCTTTGTCTTCAATGCTCACATTGAAGCAGCGAGTATGGATGCTCACATTTTCTTAAACCGTTGTTTAATAATATATAAATTTAAGAGCTCAGATTTTTTACCAGTTACTCGTCAAGATGGTACAATATAAACATGATAAAGTTATATGCAAATTACAAAGTAAGTCCCTTTGTGAAACGTAATTACAAAAATTGGAGCATGTTTTGGAGCTGGCAAAACAGTGCATTTTATTGCTTTAAGTCTTCAACCACCACCGCCAGCACCTTTGTTGGATATTCATCAACCAAAACAGCACCTTAGTTTGTTGCAATAATTTGGCCATGTTAGATAGATACTGATGAAATTATGATAAAAAATTGAAGAATATTGATTTATTAATGTACTTTGATTGATATCATAATGATGTTAGCTAAAAAATTATAAAAAAATTCAAAATGATAATAGAAACAAATATTCTGAACAAATATATAGTGTTTAATCCCTCTTAAAAATCTAATCCAAGTTTTTTATTCTTTTTTCACGTTCTCCTACCCCCACACTTATACACAGCAATCTTGTCTAATTCTTTCCTGCCTTGAATCCCATTTAATCTCATTGTTACAACCACTAATCCCACTAAATCTTATCGTTACACAATTATCATCATTACCTACAATTAATTTCATGTTTTCTGGTCACTTAGTATTGTCTAATCCCACCATTACCATCATTAATCTCACTTAATCTTACTGTTACACAATTATCATCATTACCAGCAATTAATCTCATATTTCCCACAATTAATCTCACTTTCTGTTACTACAATAATTAATCTCATGTTCTCAATCTTGTCTTCCTTACATCTGTGAGTCTATCAATACTCCCCCCCTCCAAAAAAAATCACCTTGTCCTCAATGTGAAAGGTTAGGGAAATATAATAGCTCAAGGGACTCCCTCTAAGATCCCATTGCTTGAAGCATGAAAGCCAAGAGCTGCGTTCCTTGGAACCCACTTTGGCACTGCTAACTTCCACCCCACATTGCTTGCCATATGCAACTACTGTCTTCAATAACTCCTAAAAAATTGGTTGAATGCAAACCACATGATCTTGCAATAAACCATTTGCATTGCCTTGGAACTTAGTACCACACATTCAGCCATTTAGGAAGCTAATTTGAGGTTTTATTTCCATTCCAATAGCATAGTTGACTTTAGCCACAAGAAAAGTTGAGCCAACAATCATAGATGGTTATGGATCAAAATAGTAGCACAACCAAGATCACTAACACCTGTTGATAGACTACTAATGAGGAAATCTCTCATTTCTAACTGTCAGTAACCTATTTTTGTAATTGGAACATAAGCAGATTTTCCTTTGAAGTGCTTTGGATAAACACCACAAAAAACTCTTTAACCTCCCTGTTTTGTCGTGGGGTTTCCATTGAGCTAACAAAAAAACTCCTCCCCACTTGAAAGATCCGGTGCTACTATATTGTACCCTATTGCCACTATTTTTGCAACTGAAAACCACTCATTAGAATTGTTCATGAAGATGAATACATTTCCCTAAGCCCTTCTAACCAATCCCACCTTAAATCCACATTTATTCCACCCAGGTCAAATAAGAAGAAATCATGGACTATCTCAATGTCTTGCAACTGCAACAACAAACCCTTCTTTCTGCCTTTTATTCCCCATCCAGTCTTCTCTTTATTATAATTCTTCCTTGTGATAATCTTAACTTTCATCACCTTCCAGTACAAAAACATTTGGACTACAACTTCTAGTGAGGTCATGCAGCCTTCAATTTTATCCACCAAGTAGATGTATACAATAGCATCATAAAGAATCGTGCATGTGGTGAACTTATCAATATGATCAACACTTGTGTGATCATAATTACCATTACTGGATTGAAATGGAGCATGACTCAAACAATAGTTTATCAAACATTATGTAGTATAGTTATCATAAACAAACTGAACTCGTAATGGAGAGTATGCCCTTTTTTTGTAATGGGTCATTATATGTCTACAGGTTCCTCTCTACCACAACATGGGTTATAAATCCAATGAACCTAGCCCTACTTGAAGGTGGAGAAGATACGTTGAAGAACAACATGCAATTGGGTAATCTGGTAGCTAAGTTGACTATCACAATACCAATACTAGCAAAAGTTGACTCACTAAATAGGGAAAATACAATCATGACAGTACTCAAAGTCATACCGATAACACTTTTTAATTTCTCCAAAATGGATGCTGACATGTCAAGTAACTTCTCAATTTTCTTCATCTCAACATTCTTGGATGAATCATTTTCTGGTAGAGGTACTTCAACAATTGTACATCATAGCAAGGAGAGAGCAAGTTCTTTAGTACTTGGATCAAACCCGAAATGACCATGTGCCGGTTCCATGTATTTAGATGACGTTGTTTCTTGTTCAATACTGGAATGCAATGGTTGTAACCGAGCATCATTATTTGTTTTGGGCCATGGCCCAAAATCTATTGCAATAGTTTTAATAGGTTAGGTCTTTTTGGATGCAATTGGATCCTTTGCTCCAGTTTCAATTATAGAATTGGGTTGTGGACCACATATCATTAAGTACCTTTCTCCATTTTTCTGGACCCCTCTTCTCTTATCAGTGAATTGGGCTTGACCCATTAGGTTAAGAAAAAAACTTAATTCTCATTCTGCCCCTCTTTCCCTCTCCACCCCAAGCACAATGCTTCTGGTAGGAGATTGTGGTGCAGCAACCATTTCTGCCAACGTCTCAACCATGAACAATCCTTTGGTTGTCGTACAAAGGTCTGGGTCTGATGGTTCTGGCAGTGGAGGCTTAGCCGGTGCGCACAAGATCCGGAGCTCAATCACAGTAAATGGCCCATCCGTCTCCATAGAAGAACCCGAGTCCAACAATTTTGGCAGTGGCAGTGGGCTGACCGAACTT
Source organism: Ormosia emarginata (assembly GCA_029884605.1). NCBI lineage: Eukaryota > Viridiplantae > Streptophyta > Magnoliopsida > Fabales > Fabaceae > Ormosia > Ormosia emarginata. The sequence goes on from JAQQTP010000089.1 coordinate 77,245,868, forward strand.
CTCTAAACCCAAAGTTTTCTAGCCATCATAGGGTACTTCTGCCCCTGCTAGACCATCATGTACAGATTGTTCTCCATCTCCACCCTCACTTCGTCACCAAGACATGGCCATGACTGCGACGATTTCTGTCTCACTATAACTAGCTCTTTCTGGAGTTCCTCATTTTCTTTCATTATTTCAACTAGATCTGAGTTCTTGAAATAGTGAACCACTGCTATATCACCACCTTCATCTTCTGCCTCAATCTCCTCTACCACATTCTCGACCTCATGCTTCTCCAACATTGGGTTATTCTCGTTTTCTATCTCTAAATATGTTTCCAGTTATGATTCCTCATCCTAGACCCAAACCAGTTGATCCAGGCTGTACTCAGGCTGGAATCTTTTGATCAGTGCCTTCAAGAAGGTCCACCAAGTGACATTCGGATTGCGCCACTCCTACTGCTGGTACCAAATTAGAGTTCGACCTTTTAGGGCCCTCACAACCACTGGTAATTTCTCCCAATCCTGAGTTGCATCTGCGTCGAAGTGTTGCACCACACTGATCAACCAACCATAAGCGTCATCTCCGTCAAACACCGGAATCTCCAATCTCTTGTGATGACTGAGATCTTGCATCTCTAATCTATCCAATAACTTCTAGATCTGCTCCATTCTGTCATCCATTTTTTTTGTAGCTGTCTAGGGCTCCTGTTGTCTCTTCTATCACCAGAATCCTAAAAAATGGAACGTCGATGAAATCATGACCTCCCCTTCCTCTATTCCTTGTTTTGGGCCTATAGCAGTTGCATCATCTCCTCCAACCGCCCCTCCAACACTTCGTGCTTTAGCTGCATACTCCTTTCTAGCGTCTCAATGCGAGATTTCATAGCTTACATGGTCACCATCCAAAGCCCCCTGGATCGGGAGTTCTGATACCAATTGATAGATACTAATGAAACTAGGACAGAAAATTGAAGAATACTGATTTATTACTCACTCTGGTTGATATCAGAATAATGTCAACCCATAAATTATAGGAAAATTCAGAAAGATAGTAGAAACAGATATTCTAAGCAAATATAGAGTGCTCAGTTGCTTCCAAGAGCCTAGTCCAAGTTTTTCCTCCCTTTTCACGTTCTCCTGGCTCCACACTTATACATAGCAATCCTATATAGTCATTTCCCGCCTTGAATCTCATTTAATCCCACAGTTACAACCATTAATCTCACTTAATCCTATTGTTACATAATTATCATCATTACTAGCAATTAATCTCATGTTTCCCACTCACTTAGTGTTGTTTAATCTCACTGTTATAACCATTAATCCCACTTAATCTTATCGTTACACAATTATCACCATTACCAACAATTAATCAACACTTTCTATTACTATAACAATTAATCCCATGTTCCCCGTCTATCAATGTTTTGGAGTTGGCAAAACGGTGCATTTTATTGCTTTTAAGAGTCTTCAACCACCACCGACCGTACCTTTGTTTGATCTTCATAAGCCAAACCAGCACCACTGACACTTACTTCACAATTGTCTCAATGGCTGACCCAAAACCTTTGGTTGATGAAGAAACTATTAAATTGTTTTATATTAAGTCTTCCACAATTTAAGTCTTTGGCTTTGTTTATTGCTTTCAAGTTCTCCTACTTTGTGAGTGTGGTGTCAGCAAAGTAAAGTAAGGTATGCAGTGATGCCCATGAGAGAGATGAAATTGAAGATCACTTCCTGAACTAGAACAAAACACTCTTGAACACCAAAATCCAGAAAAAGGTCACCCCATACCCTGTCAACACCAGAAAAATAAATCCAGAAAAACAGACCCAATCCGAAAACTGAGAGAAAACTGATATAACAGGTTAATTTTTTGTGAGCATTGATGCTCCAACTCAATTGTGAACATGTTAGAATCCTCTCATTTATTGAGGTTAGAAGATACATTTGCACGTTGTCTATTGAATAGATCACTAAGACACTACCCTTAACTGGCAGGTACACAAACGTACTAGATGCTTGCTTCTTTTGTGCAACCATGGGTGCACTTTTCAGAAAAAGGCTCTTCTAAATTTTTAAAGTAGAGTTGCCTTTAATGGATAGAACTAGTTTTTGGAATAAGTAAGACCCACAACTAAGTAAAGGATCAACTCAAATAAATTATAGCATGTTTCTAGCAGCCACTGTTATGTCTAAGCGCTCTGCTTATAATACACACCAACAAACCACATTAATAGGTAGCATGTTAACAAAGAGGGAAAAGAACTGTTGTAAACAAAAATCACGTTCACTACAATATTTCTGTCCACAATGTATGTAGCTAATAATTACAACATCGATCCATACACAAGGCACACATACTGCCTTCTCCACAGGATGATTTATCATATTGCACACCACATTGTTCACCTTGCAGCTTCCCATTTCATCTCAGCAGCCTCATCACTGCCACGGAAGTACATGTATACTTGCTGTATGGCAACCAAAGAAAAAGTGAGCAGGTAAGTGGTAAGGTAAGGACATCATGTTCAAAATGATGGTGAATGTTTCAAGGAAGAATAATCCAAATCAAACCTGAAAAACCCAAACGCTGATCAATGATTCAAGGCAGAACAATCCAAATCCAACAAAGTAGAAGACCTACATGCAAATGGAGAAGAGCAACATAAATGGTCAATCATTCAGAAGCAGAAAATTACTTTGGTTGGATTCTGCTGTATTTGCATTAAGATCATGTATCAAGGGTCGTGCTACAAATCTTAAATTAGCCTAGCATAGCATGTCTAAAATTGCTACAAAATTTTAAAAAATCACCATGTTTGATAATTAAATAGCATGTGGGAATAAGAAAAAATTCAAGAATTCTTACCCCAATCAAATCATGGTCGCTCAGCACATCTATGGCAGACAGAATGCCTCTGTATCAATAAGTAAGACAGTGCCAACCAGTAGGTTAAAAAAAATGAGAATAACTCCAGCCTCTTGATATGGAACATGTTAGAGATATAATAAAAGTTATTTATGTGCCTTCATCCAACAACTTTAAGCTTTTGGAAGAGATGATTTATGACATGGTATTGGAGCCTCTGTGAGATGGTTCATGCCAGAACACACATTAATCCCATATTTTACCACTCTCACGTACATGCCTACATGTTTGATATTCTTAGTCATTCTAGGATCACTTAGATTTAAACTCAGGTAATTCAGGAGGAGAGTGATGATGTACATGTCCTAAATTCTATAATCTTTTCGTAGATACATCATTTACTTCTATTTTAGGAAAAAAAAGAAAAAAGAGGAAAACTATCTTCTGCAAGAAAGATGAATTTAAATACTCAGTCTCCTAAATATTGGCATCTTAAATGAAGTGTATCTATATGAAGTAGACGTACGTCAGGGATTTTCCTTTGAAAACTATAGGAGGAGCAACTGCAGCTAAGATGCAGAATCCTATGTGAAGCTGTAAGCAGAAGAACAATTGCAGATGATTAGATTTCTTCCAATTTTTGAAGATAGCTTGTGTGCATAAAGAAATATAATGAATATACCTGGTAAAACAGGAAAAACCATCCAAGGTTCGAATCACTTTCAGTCCTGCAAAAATAATAATGCAGCAAATTCAAAATCAAGAGTGTAACCAAATAAAAAAGATGAAAATATGCATGCATATTAGACTATTGTTCTCATGAATGCTTCTATTATCATATGTGGTTAGTTGGTGATTAGTTAGTTGGTATTAGTTAGATAGATGATTGTGATTAGTTAGATAGTTAGTTACTTCTCTACTAGTATATATGCCACATATGGCTAGTGTTGTAATCAACTTTCTCATTCAGTAAATTTCACTTTCTCCTCTCATTACTTCTCTCCCAAATTTCTGTCCTCTCCAGCATGTTTTCCAACAGCTGCCAAGCATAAAAGCAGAATTATCTGTCAGGACTGGACATCTCATCAAAATCTCTCGACACCAACAAATGCAATAATCTCACACTTTGTTGAATAAACCATTAATTAATTTAAGAGAGAAGCAAAAAATAATAATACATAATAAATAAAAAAAGTACAAATACATAAATTCATTTACTTTGGTAATTCAACTTCCACAGTTTATATTAACTATGGACATGACCACATGTGACAAAACTTGATAACATTCATAAAGCCTCAAGCTTGCGTCATTAGAACCCAAAAACGCCCCAGTTTCTCAAGAACCATCTTACACAAGTGAAGTTATATAAAAGAAATGCTTGCAACTGCATAATTTATTAGAAAGAATCAAACAGCTAAATGCATTTAAGCTTTGAAAAAAAAAAATACCTAAGAGCATGACATAATGGGCGATACCACAGAACATATGCTCCAGGAACCCCTGTTAAGTAGTAGATAATGGCAAGAAACCATATTTCTACACCTACAACAAACAAGGTCAAGTTCCACATGCATGGTATTTGGAAATGTCAGATTTGTAATCAAGCAGTTCAATAGCCCAGAAAGATTCTTGCTCTATATTTCTAAACTGACCTTCACCCTTAATCCAAGCTGAAGTGACAGCTATAACATTCCATGAAAGGCACAACACTAATCCTGCATAGTATCACTTTTCATCAGTGACCATGAATCACACCCCATGCTTACATGTTTTTTAGGTACATAAAAGTTTATGGGGAGGAAGAGGAGGTTGCCTCATTCCAAAATCAGGGCATGCTTACATCATTTTTGGGTATAAAATAACATGACTTACAGAACACACATTATAAATACATTCTATTGTGACCATAATTAAATCAAAACGCGTTGTCATGCTAAGAAAAAATAATATAGAATGCATTTATCAAGCCTGTAGTAAATGATAATTGAAAAATGAAAATAAAAGAATGAAAATATCATAAATGTGCATGAAACAGCCTCAAGAACCGCTGGCTAAAAAAACAATGCCATAATTGGAACCAAGAACCCCCCCACCCAACCCACCCAAAAAAAAAGAGGATAACATACCTATCAACGTAATAAATGCAAAATACTGCAGTCTTTGAAGATGAATCGGAATTTCATTAGCAATATCGTGATGGATAATTGGGGAAAATGGTGGCCATTTCTTCTCCTCAAGAACAATTCCAGCTGCAAAACAAAATGTAATTAACTACTACAAGAATTAAGCAGAACTAAATTAGTTGTAACAGTTAAAAGAGATGAGTTAGCATTTGCAGAATGGAAAGACATTTCAAGAAATTTCTCACTAACTACTTTGGACTGGCACATGCAATGGAACAGAACTACTCAACTGAATGTCAACACCCCCCCCAAAAAAAAAGCAAAAGAAACAATGGAATTACAAAAGTGATAAAGCAAACAACTGAATCATTATCAACAGTTCCAGAACAAGTAAACTTAAACCCAAACTTCAAATACAAATATATAAATTACCTAGCCCAGCAGCTTCTTCTTTCTGTCTCCCTTCCTGCATTTTGATAAATGAAAAAGAAATAAAAAAGCAGGTGAATTTCCAGGCATTTGTAGTTAAAAGGGAAGTCAGTAGACAAGCCTTTAGAAAGTAATTGACTGAATAAATATCAGCATGTACATTCTAAACATAGAATATAAGACAACATGATTTTTTTTTTCCAGAATATACCCATCTGATAAACGAGAGATTAATCTCTCAGTATACGGTCAAACACTTAAGCGAGGACTTCTCCCAACAGTGTTATTTTTATATATATAAATCGCCAGATCAAACATAAGACTACATGCTTAAAGGACTCGAGCCCTTTTTACTCCACAAATACAAGTTGGTTTTATAATACAACATGATTTGATGCGGGGCACTTATTATCCATATTTCCAGAGATCAACCTATTTTCTGATCATAACAATTTCAGATGCCCTCATCATGTCCAAACTTTAAACAGCAAAATGTGGGGTGGATGGTTGATTAAAAGATTAATGGCTTTAAATTTTCACAAAGTGCAAGTATCCACTCATTAATTTACCCTAGCAGCTATCCTATTTTCTGTTGCATTTTAGTCCTTGAATTTTCCCATGATACATACACTTAAAGAAGAGACTCCTATCAACGGTGTTATTTATATACGTATATAAGGGACCACATGATTAAGGGACCCAAACCCTTTCCACTCGAACCAACGTTAGTGCTACAGACCGGTTTATAATCATTCTCGGTGCATCCGTAGTAGAAGTTAAATGCAAGTGTTTTTTAACAGAGAAGCCTCACTACTCAGCTTTTACGGGATCAAAGTGCTTTTATGGATTCTTTGTGTTCGGCCAATGGTTGCTTTAAGGTAATATCTTGTCTGGCTCTGGCATCCTACTTCCTATAGGATTGGAGGGCTCTCTCTTGTAATTGTTGATAACTTGATATGCTGAGCAATCCAAAGTCTAATTAAGTCATCAATCTATAAAAAATTATAGGTTTAATTAACTTTTTAATTCTTGTAAATCTATTTATTTTTTGTTTTAATCCCTATAAAATATTTGACCTCATTTTAATTTTTTAAATTTTGAGACAGGTAAAATTAATTTTTAAAAAAAGAAATGTACTATCTCCAAATTTAAAAGAATCAAAATAAAATAAAAAAAATTTATAAAGACCAAAATCAGAAATAAATATATTTATATGGACTAAAAAGTTATTTAAACCAAAATTATAACATAACATTTAAAACTGTTAACATCCAGCTTTGTTCATGCTAATAAAAATTGAAAAACAGAAGTACTATATCTTTCTTTGCTAAATTTAAAGAAAAAAAGTAAAAAAAAAATGTTTTTATATTTTAAAATAAAATAAAAAATACATAATAAGTGAAAGGCTAAATAAAGTTGACGTAAAATATAGGAAAAAAGTATGATGCACTTTTGAGTTTTGAATCTTTTGCAAATAATTACTATAAATTTTAAAACATTCTTGGTTAGTTCTTAAACTTTAATTAATGACTTATTAAATTTTTCATTTAGTATTTATTAACTTACTAATGGTGATACAACATGACAACATTTTACCCCTTCATTTTATATTAAATTTGGACTATTGATTAATTTATTCATTAAATTCAAATTTTAGGCAATTTTTAAATAGTTAAATTAATGGATAAAAACCATAAAATTAAAGAAACAAAACAAAACAAAAATTTATAATCATAAAAGATTACTAACTCTATATCATTTAATGAATAAATTAATTAACAATCTAAATTAATGGATGGATAAGATCTTGTCACGTAGTATCACCGTTAATGAATTAACAATTTTTATACAGAAAAATTGATTGAGTCATTAATTAAAATTTAGATATTAATTAAAAAAGTTTTAAAATTTATGGTAAAATTTTTCAAAAGGATGAAAGTTCAACTAAGATTATTTACTCTTTTCCCTTAAATATAAAACATTATTCTTTACCCAACTGAGAGCTCATTAACCAGCCGAATTAGAGCCCGAGAGCCTTAAACCCTCTTCTCCTAATAATAAATATTAAATAATATGCAGAGTGTGCAAAAAATAAAAAAGAGTGTGCCAATATTTGCATGATTTTATTTCTGAATGTCTGTTATGCGGTAGAGGTTGATAAGTTGATAACTTGTGATACATTAAAGGTGGATGCTATGATGCACATCACAAGTTTTGATGCATCATACACCATTCAAAATAACTTGTTATTACAGGTCATCTATTTTTTTTTTTCCAAAAAAACCCCATTCGTCACGGCCTCCTCCCACCACCCCTACCCAATACAGTAGCGATGGCAAAGGAGAGGGCATGGCCAGTGGCAAAGGCGGCCTCCGGTTTGTGCTACTCCGGTTGGCCAATTTCATCGTTGTCGTTCCCTAGCCCACGAAGAATTACAAAATAGACAAAACGGAAGTGACTTGCAGAATAGGTTGCCTGTTTTTAATCTTAATCCTTGATTTTTTTTATTAATAAATCAAGGGTTAAGAACCAATGGTGTACGATAGACAAATCCTATATTAAAAGAGACAGCAATAACATCTGGCCCAAGAGGCATCAATATTGTCCATTCCATTAAGAGTAGAAGAGACTACCAGTAACTTGCACAACTCGTCCCCTCTTTGTCGTTGAATCATGGCCATGGGTTGTGTTCATTCTAATTTCTAATGTCTTATTTAGTATTTTACTTTCCATTCTTGTTGATATGTATAACTTATTTGATCAACTTCTCTTTTACTTATGCTGAGCAAATGTGTTAGTGGGGCTTTACTTGGGCAAGCGGTAAATAAGGAATGAAGTGGCTGGTTTAATATTTGATGGCATGAAGTTTTGTTTCCTTTGATTGTGTGTGAGCCTCTGCCCAATTTTTTCTTGCTTAAGGAAATGTTTATAATGGGTATTGCAAGAGATTAGGGGCTACTGTTAATGTGAGAATTTTTAGTTAGTTGTTAAGTGAAATCTAGGTTTGATTGACTTCAAGTATTGCCAGGCTCAAACAACACTGAAAAGCATCAAATTCAACACAAAATTGCATACCCAGTTCACAAAAAGTCAACTTTCACAAATAAGCAGAGCAGAGAAAGAAGGACTTACAGTTACAAAAAAGGGACTAACTTCTTCATCGAAGGGTAACCTATCATAGTGAGTAGCCATGAGAGGAGGCTCAAGGTGCTAGATAGAAACCAGTATGGGAATTGGAAGCAGAGAATAATGCAGAGATAACCAAAAACAAATGACTCTTGGAATGTTGAAATTTGAAAGTTTGAATCTTCTTATATAGAAGAAAATTGCAGCAGCGGAAGCAAAGAATTGTCATTGGTCAGCTTAATAGTTAACACGCTACCAACCCATATATAGAAGAATTCAAGACTGAGACTATGCTTTCATGAAAATATATTTTTGGAATTTTTTTAAAAAAAAAATTGTTAAGAAAATGAAGATTTTAAATTTTAATATATTGCGAGTATAAATTTTTTTCATTATTATTAGTAAAAAAAAAAAGTGATGCATCATCATAGTAAATAAGGTTTTTATCACCAAAGAAGATAAGGTTCTTTATTTTTATAAAAAAAAATTAATTTTTTAAAAATATATATTATATATATATATATATATATATATATATATATATATATATATATATATATGTGTTTTTGTTCCTCGTGGTTGTAATAAAATGGCAGATTCATTGGCCAAGAATGTTTATTGGCCAAAAGTTTGAATTGATAAAAGTAGACCTTTAGCTTTGTTTGGATCTTACGAAAATGAATAATCAATATGGGAAGAACAAAAACGAGATATAATTTTTAAAAGTGACATTTTATATGACTTTTAAATAACTTTTTAAAACTCGATCAGATGTGTATGTTTTGTATAAAAATTTACTCTTTTACATTCTTACAATAAAAATTTCTCTCATTAGATATATCGAAATTATATATATATATATATATATATATATATATATATATATATATATATATATATATATATATATATATATATATATATCACATATTTCTTGAGAGAAGTTTTTTATCATTAGAGGAGAGAAAAGTAAATCGATGGGTCCCATTAGTAAATTTTCTCTCTTCTATTTTCTATATCGTAGAAACAAGAGAAAATGGTCAATATTAACTTAAATTTTTCTCTAAAATTTTCTTTCCACTCATTTTCTCTTGAAACAAACAAAGGGTTATTGTACCTTTGCTTGATTCTGAGGCTAGTTTCCAATGAATTTATCTTTCAACTCAAATATATATATATATATACATACGAGGGAAGATCTCTTATATCTGTAATTTTTAAACACTCATTTTTAACTTGTTAGATCAAGATTCATATATATATATATATATATATATATATATGAAAATAAATCTAATCTGAGAAAAGTTTTTATTAAGTCAAAAAAACTAGGTGATGAAAGAATAAATCTTGATCATATATATATATATATATGATATATTGAAAGAAATTGGAAACTAGCCTTAAAAGTCACAATAGGCCACTTGGGAAAAAATTAGGAATATTTCTTAACTATTTATCTTACATGAATGAATATTGAACATAAATCACGATATAATTTAATGGTCGATATTTAACTCTTTTACCTCTTCTACAATAAACACTTTTCTGTTTTATAGTAAGATTTATATATATATATATATATATATAAATTTTGTGCATATATATATATATATAATTTTGTGCATATATATATATTTTTGTGCATTATTAATAGATTAAAACTAAATTCAAAAACAAATTGGAAGGATTAGTTGTTGATTTTATCGTTCATATACATTTGGCAGGTTGCTATTTATGTAAATAATAGTATATGAGTTTTCTTATATGAACATGAATAATAGTTTCTGAATAAATTCTATTGCTTATTAAAATATGACTTTATTATTGACATTTAAAAAAAAAAAAAAACCTTCAATGTTGAACTATTAAGTCGCAAGTCTCTTGTCATTCTTTTATATCTAAAAGCTTTAAAATTACTTACACTATGTATTTTTTTAATAAAATCACAAAGTGTCTTCTCATCTTTTGAATGTGAAACTAATATATGTTCAGGCTCAGACCAGGTCATCCCACAAAAACTTCCATATCCTCTATACTGCAAGTTATGTCCAACTACATAAAACTCAATTTGCTAATTGAGTCATTCTCTCATGCTACCTGCAATTAGACCTAAACTGTTAGAGAATTGCCAAGCCAACTAAGCAAACAATAAATTAATCACAAATTGAAAAAAATATTCATACTTAACGGTATGACTGATTTTAGTATGTTTAATTTGAATTTTTAGTAAATTTTAAATCTAATCCCTAATATAGAATAGGTTTTTATTTTTTTTTAATAATAAGCTCAAATATAAAACTACATTTCATGACAAAAGCATATCAAATTTACTTTTGAAAAATTGTATCTTTACTGTAGCCAAAAGGATAAGGCAATCAATTGATCCTTAACCTATATATATATATATATATATATATATATATATATATATATATATATATATATATATCCCAACCTGTGATAGCGGTCGAGGGTCCTGGGGGAGTTGGGAGTACATTGCTTCAACCAATATATGTACTTTGTCTAACATTTCAACCCTTTTCTTAGGTATTAATTAAACGTTTATAGAGCTTTTTTTATTATTTTTTTTGTGGTCAACAATCGTTTAGAGAGGTTAGAAGGGGTCATTTGCGCGTTATCCATTGAATAAATCACTAACCTTGATTGGCGGGCTCACAAACGTAACAATCACGGCTTTTTATATCTATGTCCTTCTAGGCTATCGCTTGATGAGTGAATTTTTTAAAAATCGAGCCAAATCAATGGATCAAATTAGGGAAACAATAAATTAATCATATCTCAAATTTGAACAATATTTAATTTAATCACAATTTAATCATAATTTAATTATAAATTTAACTAATTAAATTAATTCAAATATTCAAAATCTTGCTAATTCAATTTTTAAAACATTACTTCCGCCTAACCAAAGATGAATTTTTCTAGTACCACTAAACATATAATTATTTTTTATAACATAACAAAATGAGAATCCATAATATCACCTTCCACATCCCTAAGCATGATTTGAACTCAAACAATGAGCAAGTTATACTACCTATCATTAAATCAAACGTATTCTTTATTCTCAAATATTAAAATATTTTACCAAATTAAATACCGGCTAATAATTATTGCATATAATTATGGTATATCATATTTTACTGTTTAGGAAATGCCTAATGCTACACTTTTTAAAGCAGCAATAACATCGAACTGAGCCATGTTGAAAATGAGAAGCAATTTAAATGGGTGTGGCAAACACCATCTCATAGGACCTAATAGAACAAATAAGTGCTTTCTAGGGAGGAGGATTGAGAGCCAACAACCCCAGTTTATAAAATCAAATCTCAACAAAGTATACCTGTATCCCACATACAAAAAAAAGTATCTGCAGCATGCTTCAGTTAATGAGCATAGACTACCAAAACCGAAAGCACTATATGAAGATGGAAACTTCTTTATTTTAGCTCTAATGGCGATACTAAGGCTGCATATATGATAATTACATCAAAAAAGGAATTAGTAGGGAGGATTTGTATAGAGACAAAAGACAAGGAAAAAGGATGCTAGGAACAAAATCTGGACCAAAAAGAAAAGAACAAAAGAATAAGAAGAAAAATATGACCTTTCAAAATTGAATGAATTAAGAATTCACTTGCTACAAAAAACTAACTTATGCCTATAAATAAGACTAATGCCTGTGAATGAAACCGGGTTAACATATCCAACCAACCAGATTAGTTAAAAGAACTGCTAATGGCTGCTGCGCCGTCATCTTATGCGTCTTTGATCACTCTTAAATGGATTAACCCAGCTTCTGTCCCCAGAGATAGCTTGATTCCAGCGCTCTTTGAAGATTTGAAGTTCCCATGTTGATTGCCTTCGTATCTGCAAGGTCCATGTTAAAATGTAAACAAGGTCATTTGTGATCAATACAAGGACTAGGTTTTGAAAGCAGTTCAAAAGCCTCACCTCGGTTCGATCATCATAGGCTGACGCACCATGTCTCTGATTAGGAAACAAAATCAACAATAAAGTGAACTCTAGATTGACCGAGCTAGTTAATGAAATAGGATTATAGGAAAGAACTGTATAAATGTCATTAAAAAGTAAAAACTGTACCGTAGCTGTTGTTTTAGAATTTGAAACCTGCACACAAAAAAAAAAACCCTTAATACCAACCATACAAGAAAGAACATATACCCTCAAATTGCCATTCTCATTGCCAACCCATTTTAAATATATAGGGCAACAGGAACATCCTTTTGAAAAAATAACTGAATGATAATATATATATATATAAGGGTGTCCGCTGGGTGAGTTCGGCAGCGTTTTTAGACCCGACTTGTTCACCAGAGCAATGGGTTGGGTTGGGTTGAGTTGAGTCAAAAAGAATTTTTCGCTCAATCCGACCCGCTCAAGAGTGGGTTGGGTTGGGTCGAACCCGTGAATCCGACATATTTTTTTAAAATAAAAATTCTTGAAAAAAAAAGTCAAAATACAAAATCTAACAAATTAATACCACAAGTCTCAATCTCAAACATAATAGGTCTCAATCTAACAAATTAACACCATAAGTCTCAACCGACCTTACTCAAGGTCTTAATCTCAAATAAACTAAACACCATAAGACAATAAGTGCATAACAAATTAACAATTAATAAGTCTTACTAAGTCTTGAATAAACTAAACAAAACTAGTCATAACTCAAACAACAAATTAGTCTAACCAATTGAAGTCAGTGTTATCACACATATCATATGTATTGACATAATCATTGACTTTACTCTTTATTTTTTTCATATACTCTTTATCATTTAAACAACATTTTACTAAAAAAAAAAATAGGTGGGTCGGGTTTGTGTGAATTGGATGTGTTCCAACCCGCTATCCAACCCACACATTACGGGTTGAAGCATTTTTCAACCCAACCCAATCTGTGAACCCAACTCAACCCGCATTTTATGGATTGGGTTGGGTCGAAACTCGCAAGTTCGCGAGTTGACCCAACCCACTAGACACCCCTTATATATATGTACCTAACATACATAGTACAAAAGCAAGGAAGCTAATGGATACAAAATCAATTTAAACATTTGGAGAGAAAGGAGGGAAATACTTTTGCTGTATCGTGACCACTACCACCCAGAGTTTGTATTCCCTTGTGAACAACGTATTCACTATCTACAACTCCCACATTTTTAGTGCGATCTCCCTGAAAAAATGACATTGATTGCACAGCTAAGGATACTTTTCATTCACTAAATGAAGCTTAAAGAAAAGGAGAAGAAAAGTAAGAGGAGGTCCGTCTAGTGTAAACATGAGCAATTGTTTATATATATATAACGGAAAACATGATACATTCCAAGTTGACATACTAATGCTGACACATGAATATGTTTAAAAGAATATTCTATAACTCTATCTCTCCTCAGAGGCAGTAGTAATTACCCAATATCACACATATATGTGATATTAGAAATTAAAGCAAAAGGCTTAAAGCTTGTCATGAGAAACATTACTGCAGAATTGGTGCATCACTTAAAGATTGCAGCAGACACTTGATTGACCATATTTATCACTAATTAAAAGAGACAAAAACAAACAAATATTTGCATGGTAATGAGAAACATACAGAAAGCCACCTGCCCATCAGGAGCCACAATTGGAGTATGAAATAACAAAGAAAAAGATTTTCCAGGACCAACAAAATGTGTAATTCTCACCTGTGCACAATATCCTAGTTTCATATCCATTCCCCATCCATGGACAAGATCATTCTGAGAAAATGAAAATGATAATGATAGGTTACCAAAATCATGGACTATTTTGATCTATTACTAATCCAGAGCAAAACTTAAATACTAAAATTTACGAAAGAGACAAGGTTAAACTTCATCAGGAAATCAACCAAAATAAAATGCAAGTTAATCCAAGTAAGTTGAAATTTTTATTTTCAGCTGCTATATGAGGGCAGAAAGTCAATCCCCAATCTCATCCCTGAAAACCTATTTGTAAACATTTTGGTACCTTGATAAACTGAATGGCTGATATAATAAACAGTGAATTTTCATTTTTTTTTAAAAAGTGCACCGGATTAGATAACACAGTAGTTTTTGTACAAGGGACAAAATTTTTGGATGATTTTGAAAGAAATTCAGGTGTTGTCTTAGGTTAGAACTTAAGAGTTTTTAAAATTCCTATGGAATATGGAAACAAAATTACCTGTATAAGATGCCAAGTACAATACCACGCAGATCGAGAAAATACAGGAGCCATACCTTCCACAAACCTGCACAAGTTGTGTGGAAATTTTTGTATCATCCATAACATGATTATAGATGCATATCAAAATTTATCAGAAAACACCACAATAGCCAATAGGAAATGTTATTAATTTCCCTTTTCAATACATTGACAAATTAAATTTAAAGATCTCCCATCTTGTTGGCATATGGAAGGATGATAAAACCACATGAGTAAGATCCAGTATGAACACCTTGCAAAATTACACAGCATGACCAGGTTCAAAGAAAGTAACAGTTACCCAGTGCACGGTGGCCCTTGACTTGCATCTGAACACTTAGTACTGCCTCTGAGTTCATAGACTCTTCTGCATGTATGAAAACTCAAGTGTAAGTATGACAAGCATTGATTAGCAAGTATATATCAACAGTCTCTAACAATAAATCACCTATGAACTTTCTTGGTCCTAGCTCTAACTGTAATTCTATGGTGTATCTCTGTTGAATTTGGGTCAAGAGCTGGTTGAGATATCTCCAATCCTTCTTCCTTTGCAATTTCAATGTATCTGCAAAAACAGAAGTCCATATTAATTCTATCCTTTGATAAGAGTAAAAAAGCCTGTCAAGAGGTGATTGACTCGCTTTCAAAAGAAGAACAACATAAAGAATATAAATCCAACAGATAAACTACTTTTTCCACCATTCCAGACAAGCAAGAAATACTCAGCAACCTAATGTGACCTTATTAATCTAATAAGGATAATATAGAGCTTATAGTGCGTGCAAGCTCAATTGAACATTGAAGAGGCAGAGAAATCATTTTAGAGCTTGAAAGAATTATCAATATAGCCTGTTATCAAGATCGAAAAATTTATAAATATAGCAATCATGGATGAGTATTTAAATTGAAACAAGACAAGGCATTCAACAATATATGATATCATTGACACACACACGCATGCACACATGTCTATATCAACCAATATTGCATTAGATATATATACTGTTACAACAAGTGAAGGCTATAAATTATTAAGTGAACCACCAATCCTATGAGCAAATGAAACT
This sequence comes from Ormosia emarginata, assembly GCA_029884605.1. Taxonomy (NCBI): domain Eukaryota; kingdom Viridiplantae; phylum Streptophyta; class Magnoliopsida; order Fabales; family Fabaceae; genus Ormosia; species Ormosia emarginata. The sequence continues at coordinate 77,261,724 of JAQQTP010000089.1, forward strand.
GGTTGTGAGCTGTTTCAGTAAAGTACAAGTTGACATAAAATAAAGTTGATTGCAATTTCAAACATCTACACTACTAAAGAAAGAGGATCACCCACTTGGTCCGAAATTTTTTTCCCTAAAATCCCTGAGCTTCGTTTTTATTGTAATTGAAAACAGAGGAGAAATTCCTCACTTTAAATTGACTACAAAGGCCCACCTCTTAAACCTACTTCTTACTTTTAAGGAATTTAAATTTTTTTTCAGTGATATAAAATTATTTTCTATATGTTACAGTTTTCAAATGAATTTTTCATTTAGTTTTCAAATTTAAAAAGAGAAAAAACTATCATATCATATAATTAAATAAAATTGGATTTTTTTCATTACACTCGCATCTTGGGTGCCTCAGCTGGTATATAAAATGGTAATCCTTCACATTAGAAGTAGAAAGCAGATCAATGTCAAAATCACCAGCAGAGGAAGAGCAACAAAACCACCAGTCATACCTTGACGGAGAAAAATGCTCCACCCCCAAATCCTCATCCCAGAGAAAGATATAATCATAAATAGAAACTATATCCGGATGTAGAAATCTTTTCGCAAACCACCTGGGGAAAAATTTAGGAATTAATATCTAAATTGAGAAAAATAAACCATTGAAATCCATACATTCCTAAGTATGTATGCATACACATACATATAATATTTAAAAGGAAAGCACACATGTTAGGCAACCAAAGCAAGAGGACCAGCAGTCTGATATGCCCAGAGAGAGACACATCAGACTAAAAAGGGATACAATAACAAAGACACTTTATATTAACAGAACCAAGGTCAGGCAGTGGCACTGTTAGGATCCAATTGCAAGGTCGACTTGAGTCCCACATCGGAAGTATGAGATTCCGGTGTGGGGTTATGGCCTTAGGCTCTCCAACCACATTGGCTAGCTTTTGTGGTGTGATTCTCCTAAAGTTCATATCAATTGGTATCAGAACCTTTCACCATGCCTCTCAGCTGCAAACGAGCGGCGCGGGTGGTGACATCAACATTGCAGTGTTCGCTCAGGACTAGTTAGAGGGCTAGTGCACAATCAACACCGAGGCTGTAGAGCGTGGTGGAATGTTAGGATCCAATTGCAAGGTATGGACTTGAGTCCCACATCGGAAGTATGGGATTCCGGTGTGAGATTTATATGGCCTTGGGCTCTCCAACCACATTGGCTAGCTTTTGTCGTGTGGTTCTCCTAAGGTTCGAATCAAGCACATTACCCAATTCATCTATAACTAGATGATTCGGATAGTTCCAATACGGCATTATATTGTTATGTAAAGTTGTTTCAATTTGAGTGGTGGTTCCCACGAAGAAAAAGGAAAATAAATAAACACTTTGATTTCAATACATTGACAGAAGCCAAAATGTTCTCCCAACTTCTAATGATGTTCAGCCTAATTTGCTCATTCTGAATCCAAGAGACATTTTGATTTTGAATAAATCCTTTCTGTGATGAAGACATAATATGCCCCATTTATTCCTAGTTTCCTCAGAAGAAGGAAAGTAATCTCTCCTCAATGAATATATGATTCACAATATAAGGTTTTCAGACAGAAAAAAGCACATATCAGTGATCAGTCTCATACTTACCACTTTGTTTGGTTCTGAGCAGCTATGTGTATGGCCTTGCTACTCCAATTAAGACCCCCCCAATCATCCACATTGCCATCATAATGGAATAAAATAATCGTAAAATTTCCTGTAAGAAACTGAAATCAATGAAATTAGATCAGGAATTCTGATTCAAATAACTTTGATAACCTAACGAATCATAACAAATACCTTTTGCACCATGGCATCTACATTATCCTTTTGTGTAATACCAACTGGAACTGCCAGCAAATTACGATTGGAGTAAACACTAACCTGCAATTAAATAATCACCACACCAAGCAATCATTAAATTTGCTAGTTTAGGTGAAGAAGCTTTAGTAACTGTTGGTATGCCCATTACAGTTTACCAAATTCTGGCCATCATCTGTCAGTTTCAATAGAACTATAATTTAAAAGAACAATGCAAAGATGCTGACCTTTGACCTTGAACTACTTGGCAACCATAAAGGCCTTAACTCAAAATCTGAAGTAGTATGTATTATGCCTCGTGGCAAGCCTTTCAACTTCCCAGAAGTTGCAGGATATGCCTGAAAAGTGGCATTAAAAGTACCAATATGAATAAAGAATATGCATCCAAGTTACATTATCAAATTAATGCAAGAATTGTAAAATAGGCAGGTGCATCAAAATTTTTGAAAGCAGCCATAGCCTTCATTTAATATAATCAGCAGGTACTATAACCTGCAGGGCCTTTGTTTTAAATGCATTAAAGCTCAAATTTGAAAAACGAAGAATCAGAAAGCCAATTGGAAAAGTTAAACTAACATCAGAGTATACCTCTGCTTCTCCCCAGATACTCCACTTTTTGTCTCTCTGATAATGGCAGATGATAAAAAAAGGACAATTTAAATTAGCACACGCAGCACAAGAATACAATGTCATTTTTAATGGTGCATTATAAAAAGAGAAAGCTTGAGCCACGTAGTTGCCGCTAGCCACAAAAACTGGTTTTCGAATGTACACCATACTAGCAACTGGGAAAATAATTTCAAAGAAAGCTATAGGGTTTTATGCTGAGATAATTTTTTAATATTGTTTTCTAATGATAACAGGAGTTTGGTTGTTTAATGTTTTGGGGAACCACTTCCCAAATATTCTAATCAATATAAATACTAAAATTGTTATAGTACTCTCTAGATAAAGCAGCAGCAAAATATCCCTAACCTGATGCTAATAGAAATTAACCAGACATCCAATCAACATTTATGGCCCCCATTTACGACTTATGATGATATTCGAAAGAATTCTATACATCTCAACTCATACCTCTTCTTCGTAATACTGATACTTTGCAGTCCTATACACAATGAACATTACTGTACACACAACTGCCATAAAAGGCAGCTGTTTCATCTTGAAACTTGATTTTCCCTGCTCCAAGAAAATTCATATTAAAAAAGTGAAGTCACAAACAGAATTCCACAATGAAAAATTGTTTACAAGAAATTATCCTTAAAAAATCCAAAGTAATGAGATTTGAAGAAAAGAGGACAAACCATCAGACAAGCCACTCTTTTTTCTTGTCAGCCACCTCCATGATTTGATTGACTTCATAGAAAAATGAATCTCTTATTCAGTCAGTCTTCATCACAAACTGCTTGCTGTAACAGAAAGTATCAAAAACTATTTCATCTTACAAAATATACAGGAGATATTCATGCACGTGCAGTAGTGTAACATGAAAGAGCTAATACATGTGAATTTGAGAAACATGCTTGTAATATTGGCAATGATAGCAAAAGGACTCCCCAGATTGCTGAATCTACACTCGTTTTCTACACTAGTCAAACCTTCACATGAAATAACAACGAAAGACACCAACTAAAGCAATTTCCGAAACTGGCATCACATGATACAACATAAGCACCCCAAGAACATGAAAAAAGAACTGAATGCATTGGATTTAACCGACACCAAGGATCACGTGAAAAACGGAAAGGGGAATTTGAAAAAACACACAGCTGGCCAAAACATTACCCACACCTGAAAATCAAAACTCCATTTTTCACAGCAAATTCCAGTAGCTATCCCCATTCCTCAGAAACAATAAAATAAAAAACGTCTGCTGAAAAAAAATAAGGAGTCTTTCATTTTCACAGAAAAGAACAGAGAGAACAACTCTCTGTGCGTTTCAATCAGATCTAACCCTTCTAGACTTTCTTCCTTGGCATTTAAAGAAGAGGAAAGTTTCACTTTCATTCACCCCCAAAATAACAGTTTCTTAGAAAGAAAAAAACAGAACTTCATTGATAGCTAAAACGTCTTCTTTGCCATAACAAATTCAAACAAATATTTTAGTCAACGAAAAAAAGATTCAAAATTTTGTAACATTTGCAGACCTGGATCTTCCCCTGAATCAAAGTTTCAGACCCAGAACAGTGAAGGGCGAAAAAAAGAGAAAGAAAGCAATGGGGATGTAGAACAGCATGGGAAATTAAATGGGTAAGCATGAAAAAACGAAAAGCAAGGAACTTTGAAGATCACAAGACATACCCAGATACACAGGGAACAGTGACAGCTGAAGCCAGATGAAAAAAAAAAAAAAAAAACACCCGAATCCTGACTCCGATTTGGCACGAATGAAGAAGAAGCAGAAAGAAACAGCGAGAGAGAGGTCCCAAGTGAGAGGGAGAAAGAGTGGAGTTGAGAGAGCGAGAGAATCGGGGAAAGGCCACGTTTAAAGGGAAGAAGAGACTGAGCCTGAAATTGAATGAATGCGTGTCTATTAGCTACGGCTTAATAATGGCTTTATGTTATGTTACATGGCTTTTGGATATTGGTATGGTATGGTAGCTTGCCATTGCCAATCTCACCAAATTAACAGTGTGATGACAGACACCTTACACTGTTATACTGCACTCTGCTGCTTTTTTATTTAACTAACTAACTTTGCTTGTTCATTATCATAACCAGATGCACATGACTCATAAAACCGTATGAAACTAAAAAAAGAAAGGACCGGTGAGAGTGAAACTGTCTCTCTCACTCAACCCTGATCTATCCACTTGTACTTCTCCTTCTGCCCATCACTACATCATACTTCATTTTTCTTCTATCACTTTTGCATCCATACCCTCTCCTCACCTCTCTAGTTTTTGTCGTTGTAAAATTAAGTCTGATTTTCTTGCTTTATTTTTTTTTTCTTACATTATTTTCTATATTATTAATTATATTGTTTTTTTATCATTTTTTTCACTTAAGAAAAATAAACATTTTATGTCATTTTTAACATCACATTTTATATTTGATTAAAAATATACAAATTCATAATTAATCACCTATATTACTTAATTAATAAATAAATTAATAATTTATAATTTAAGTTTAGATTTATTTATTAATTAATTAATATATATAATTAATATATATAATTAATTATAAATTTATACATTATTAACTAAGTATAAAAAATAATATTAAAAAGTGATATAAAAATATGAGTTATTCACTTAATCATAACTATTCAAAAATAATGTAAAAAGTTGTGTATATAAAAAATAATATATGAACATCATTTTTCTTATAAAACATTTAGGTATAGATCCCTAACAACTTATGATGTTATTTTTTAATTAAATTATAATATGTGTATTAAATTTTAACAATCTCATTCTCTTTTCTATATTTTTTATAAATAAGGTGTAAAAAATAATATACATATCATAATTTTATTAAAAATAGAACCACAAGCAATAACTTTACTTAAGTTTTTTTGTCCTTTGTGATTCTACATTTACTTTTCTTTATCTTTTTCCTTTTTGAATAGCTTAATTTTTTGGACTTATTACATGAAAATTCTATCAAAATTCTATCAGTTCATTAAAAGCATAATGCACGACAATGTATAGCATACACATGAATACATGTCATCAGGTTTGTAGAATGACTGATTTTGATTAGTTATAGGAAAAATTCACCTATTTTTTAAAATTTCTTTCGGTAAGATTTTGCTTATAAATTATTTTAAAATTTAAATATATAAAATAAGTTAATTCAAACGTAAATAATTTAAAATATTATATAATAAAATTTGAATAATTGAAAATATTATTTTAAGAATATTTAATTATTTTTAAAAAAGAGAGATTCAATTTTTATATACTTTTTTCTGATTATGTTCTTTCAATAAAATATGATTAATTAAATAAAAAAATTATATTTTCAGTTTACAGTAGTATTTTAAAAACTAAATCAGACTGTAAAATTCTACTATTCTCACCAATTGCATGGAAAACGAGGATAAGAATAAAGAACAAAAATATTGACAATATTTATATGAATTTCCTGATTCCAAAATTGGGAATAGAGTTGATACTTGATAGCTTTTTTTTTTTGTCATGGCATAATGTATTTAATAACAGGTCTACATCAATCAAGTACAGAAGTTAAAAAAAATGCTTTTGAATTAACCAAAACCATAAATCGTGAAGAATGATTTTACATATTTGATAGAGCATAATAATAATAATAAAATTCATGAAGTGCACTACCTGCATGATTAAAACCTCTCATTGCTTCAAAGGTGCCTGGCGTGAGCCAAATGTTATCCTTTCTATGACAGAAATTCAAACAAGAAGAATGGGGAACCAAGTATATTAAAGGGTAACGTGTGGTGGAGAAATACTAGAGTTTCCAATAATGATACTTGATAGTTGATACTCCTTTGGCAAATCCCAGTGCTCAAAATTTTTTAGAGCACCAACGTGTGGTTGATTGTCTCTATTGAGATTTTTATGTTAAATTGTTTAAGAAATAAAATACTATTAACAGGTGGCAATTTGTTCAGTAAGTTGATGCCACCCACCAACTTACCTAAGCAGGATTCCCTCTACGAATCTGTGGTCTGCCTGCACCAATTTCCAACCATGACACAAACCGAGTGCTCTATTCGTCATCGGCAAAGCTCACAGGATCATAGTTGCGTCTCAGCCACGTTGCAGCACTATCATGATGCTTAAATGGACGATACCATCATGGACCAATAAGTTTATATTTATAAATAAATTTTATTTGATAATATTTATATATAAATTTAGATTTATATAAAAATTATTAGTTAAAATTTATAAATTTTTATATTTATAATTATTTGTAAAAAATGTAATTTAATTAAATTTTTGTAAGAATTTGAGTGTTATTAATTAAATTTTTTAAAATTTAATTTTTTAATCTAAATTATTAATTTATTTTAATAATAAATTAATGACTAAAATATCAATGATCTATTTATATATTCAAAAAAATTAAATTCATATTAGACTTTTCTGCTTAAATAACAGAATAATTTTAACTTAAACAGAATTTTCAAACAAAAACTTAAGCTGAATTTATTTTATGTATTTAAATTATTATTTAACATAATTGTATAAATATATGCTAAAAATACACCAATTTTTAAAGTTACTTTTATACTTATTATAAGCAACTGACAACCACCATAGGACGCTGAAATTGACGGGTTCGACAAGACATTGCTCTACAAATGAAGAAAAAGAAGATTATTGAGTTGTATAAACGTGTGTTTTATTTTAATTTGTTTTACAAAAAAATTGTGTTGTTTAATATTAAGTTTTGATTCATGGGGTCGTAAAATTTACAGAAAATAGAATAGGATTGTAGTGCGTTTTCTTTAATATGATTCTAATTTTGGAAAGGTTTCTCAATATGGTATGTAATTAAGTTTTATTCAATTCCTGACGTACTCATTGAAAAATTATTACATACTCAAATCATTTATTTCTCAAATCTTTTTGTACATGGTTGCGTTTATATCTTTTGTATATTATGAACTGTAAATTGTTTGCAATAGGATTTGAAAACAAGAAAAGAATGAGCGAATATATTGACACATGTAAAAAATTATCATATATACATCAATATATTTAATTAATAATTAATCAATAAATATAATCAATTAATTAATATAATTAATATTATAATTATAATTAATATGAAAATAAATAAATATATATATATGACCTAAAATTTTATTATATTTTATATAAATTAATTAGTAAATATATTAAATTTTTAACATATAATAAATATATTATCTAATTTTTTATCATGTATCATTTGATATAATAACTTAAAAAAATATTGACACATATAAAAAAAAATTACTACATATACATAAAAAGAGAAAAGAAATAAAAAATAAAATAGAAATTATAAAGAGAAAGAAAAAAAATAAATTACAAATAAAATGAATTAAAAAAAGTTAAAGAACCTAATATCATGTGTCATCTAATGTAGTAATTTAAAAGAAATATTAATACGTGTAAAAAAAATTGTCACATATACATAAAAATAAAAAATAAATAAAAAATAAAATAGAAAATTACAAAGAGAAAGTAAAAACAAAAATTACAAATAAAATGAATTAAAAAAGTCAAAGAACCTAAGAAATCAAATGTTAAATGATTGATTTAATTAATGTATTATTTTTATTTAGTCTACTTAAATTATATAAACTAAATGTATAAATTAGAAAGTGTTAAGAAATTAGAATACATTGAGTATTATTTGACAATATTATTATAGATTATTGTAATTTTTTACATATATATATATATATATATATTATCATTACAATATCTATCAACCTAAGAAATTTTTTTCTAGATAGAATTTGGCATTAGTGGTTATATTGATATAACTTTGATAACAAAAGTGAAAAATTAAAGATTTAATTTGTAATATAATTTTATATAAAAATGTCATTAATGAACTTTCTCTAGATATTTAATATTTAATAATATTCAACAATAATTATAAAAAATATATTTTTTTTTGCATTAAAACTTAATCTGGTATACCTTTTAAAAATATGAATGAAAAGTTAAGGGAAAAATTTCAATATAATTTCATTTATATTTAATCTATAAATCTTTTTATCTAACTATGAACTAAAATGTCTATAAATAATAATATAATTTTTATATTATAAATCATTTTGGTATAATCTTAAGAAAGAGTTTTCATTGTACTATTTAGAAATATTGATTAAGCAGTAAAATTATATAATAAGATAAATTAATTATAAATAAACATAAGACTAGTGTGATATGAGCAATAATAGTAACATAAAACATGTTAGTAACAAAATTTATATTTTCAGATTAGATTTAATACCATCAAATTTTAAAAATTATAACAATTAATCTTTCATAAAAAATATAGACAAATACCTCATTAAAGGGAATCTATAGTGATAAAACTTCAAATGAATAAAAAATATAAAGATTAATATCTTAATAGTATTTACTAAAATTCAAATGAGTGATAAAAAAATCCAAATGAGTGATAAAAAAATCCAAATGAGTCATAAAAAAATATAAATAAATAAAAATATAGTAAATGATACAAAAAATATAAAAAAATTATAGAGTCTAAAATTAAAATTATCTGAAATTATATAAACAAGTTATTTATTTTAATTTTTTTTAATTATCTATCATATGCATTGCATCGATGAAAAATACTAGTTATTTTAACATCAAAGTAATCACTAAATTAATTTTGTAAATGATGTAATGAACTTTTGGACCCTCACCAATAAAATTTGTCCCATCTAAATTGATCAATATTTGGTAGAAAGTCTTCTTTTGCCTAAAAGTAGGTAGAATCAATTAATTTCTGTTTATCCTTCTTTAATGGAAGATTAAGAATTCTACTAAAAAGTAGGGGACCAAACTTGCCTAATGCACCTCAAGTTTTTTTTTTAAAAAATCTTTTTCTAATTAAGGGATTCCTTTTTTATCTTCTTCTTCCACTTTTTTCTCTCTCAAGTTCTCAAGCTAGTGCTGTTCAAGTAGCTTTCAAGAGGTTCCCTTTCTTTTGTGTGATCTGGTAATGGCTAGCTGGGGAAACTGACACTTCATGGCATACATGATGTTGATCTTTGTCACAATTAACACATAGTCAACATAATAACGTTTAAACACACTCACACTCATCATGTGATAAGAGTTTTGTGATCCCACATGAACGCAACGAAGATTTTAAAATGACAACCTTAAATAAATGCCATTATTATACACAATGTGATTCATTTGTTTCTTTTTGTTCTCAAGGCTTTGTTTGAAACAACAATAAAACGCATTGGGAAAAAAAATAGAGGGAAACTTTTTTTTTAAAAAAAAAAAAGTAGAAGACGTTTTCTCTTTTCTTATTTTGATGAAATTAAGGATCAATGCTTTCTTTATTTGATAATGTTTTTCATTCATCCCATATTAATTTCCATCGCCTCCAACTATTTTCGGAACAAATTCTTAACAAAAGAATTAGCCTCTATTTTCTTTTTTCTTTTTTCTGAGTTCTCGTTGTTAATTCTGTATAATGTATGAAGATATTATTCTCTTTTGCGCATCAACATTTGGATATTGATTCTTTAGGCAGCTTAAACAACAATTTAAGCATATACTTTTCCATGATGCTGAATGAATTGATAGTTACTCTACTTAAAGGGCATGAGAAGATAATGAGCAATTGATGGCATATTTCGGCTTCTTGCTGCTATATATATATATATATATATATATATTTGGGGGGGGGGGGGGGGTTCCATATTATTTAGAATAAACTATAGCATATACTCTAACAAGTGAAATGCAGAAAAATTGGTATCCGCATTTCCCAAAGAAATGTAATAAAATAGTAGAATGCAAGTGATTGGAATGATTCCCTGACATACAAAATTTAGTTAAATGTAAAACAAGGTTTAGATTTCACCTGTAGCGGCGGGCAAGTAATTAGTCAAACACATTCATTATTGGATGAAATATGTTCCTGAAAATGAGAAACCTTCAAACTGAACTTCAACCCTTAGGCTGCTCCCATTTCACTTGGAAGATATGACAATTTATCGTGGAGGGAATTGCTACATAACGGTCAAGCTGTTGTGCGCTCCACATTTTCATCCTTTGGATTAACAAAACTCATTCAGATATTTGATCTTTTATATATTAGCAAATTAAAATAAAAATGAAACAAGTGCAACAAAGCTGGAGCGTATAAATACTCGAGCGTTTGTTAGCATTGCCCTATGGTGAAAATTATCTAGAATAAAACACCAGAAGTTAATGCTTTAGTATGATTATAATCTTTATATCTATTTCTTTTCAAAAGTTAATGCTAAGCACTCTATTTTCTAGCACTCTCATGTGCTTAGCATTCTAGAATAGTTAGATGTATATATACACACTCAGGATTATGGGAGTGTACTACTGGACAAAGTTATATATGTACATCTGTTTATATACTAACCCTAGTATATAACTTGGGAAGGTAGAAAGAGGTGATTTTAAAACTGAAAACTATATTAGAAAAAATGGATAACGTATATTGTATATTTGCATGCTTAAGGCTTAAATTCCTAACTCTCTCTCTCTCTATATATATATATATATATATATATATATATATATATATATATATATATATAGATGAAAGTTGATCAATTTATACATTAGATCCCTCCTCTATATATATATATATAAAATAGAATAGATAATAATTAAAAATAAATATAAAAAAAATTATATTAACGTAAGTTGATCTCTCTCACACACACATATATATATGAGGAGGGATCGACTTACACTAGTGTAAGTCTTTTTTAACTTACACTTATTTTTAACTGTTAGATCTATTTTCATCTAATGATTGAGATTATTTCATTAAAATAACCATTAGATGAAAATGAATCTAACAACTAAAAATGAATGTAAGTCAAAAAAATTTTACACTGATATAAATTGATCCTCCCTCTATATATATATTAGCTCGAATTAATGTGGGTGTGAGCGTGGGCTTTTATATATATATATATATATATAGCTCGATTTAATGTGAATGTGAGTGTGAGTGTGGGGCTTTCAATGCAACAACATCAACACACGCCGTTCAGGTGAGCTCTTTGGGAACTCAGAACTTCATCTTGCCTGTCTTCAACTAAGCCAGTGTCCCCACTCCATCACTAAATGTTTGAGCCTCACCACTCGTTTTTTTTTTTAAATTCGGTTCTTTATCCTATATACTTTATTTTATTCCAAGATCGAATCCTCAACATTGAATTGTAATTTGCAAAAAAAATACTGCTATCACCACTAAACTATCCCTATACACACAACGTGCCTTCCTTAGTTATTTCATGCATATTCTATATGTTAATTTACATTTTTTGAGTGTCTTTAAAGAAAATAATTAATCACACTCTGGAAATAAATTGTTTAATTGAGTGAATGTACTGTAGCAATGGGATAACAAAATAATATTATCCAAATAATTTAACTGGACATAAAATAAAAACTATGGAAACGCATTAAGTTTTATGGCTTCATTAATCCTTTCCTTTTTCTATTTGTTAATTGTTCAAATTTCAGATGATTAATCAATTAATTAAACTGCAGTAGCGAATAGGCTATCACTTGTATATCTAGCTATCTCAATTAATCAATTGAGTAGGATTTTTAGCAAAGGCTTCTTATTCAACAATATAATTGGTTGGTGCTTCTAATCCGGGTTGCTCAGTTGATCATGGGAGATATAATTTTGCCTGCAACCAAAGTGATAAAGCTAAAAAAATGGTTAATTCTTTGAAGGTTGGTTGAGCAGCTAATAAGATATATAGTTGGTTCAAGTGAATTTGCTTGTTATAGCTATCAATTTAGAAACGATAGAAAGATCAAATAATGAAGATATAACAAACTACTTTTTTCTATGGTGGAGAAATTCAGTTGTTGAGATTGCTTGTGAATGAAAGTTACTTCTAAAGGACTGATTTGTATGATTAAAAAATTGTCGCTTGCACATTGTTAATTGGTTGCTTTTCTTCTTTATAATTGGTACACACAATACTTACCAGGGGAAGTTTCCCCTTTTGCAAATCTCCACTTTAAACGGAAGCTTCATTTGCATAAATGATTCTCGGGTGGTTGTTTATATATCATTTTAAGTTTTAACCAGACAATTGGTCTCTATTTCTTTCTTTCTTTATTACCTTTTTTTTTTTTTTTCCATTGTCTCTCTTTCTTGCTCTCTGTATATCGTTCTCTTTTCTTTATCATATAACAATTTTTTTAAAATACAAAGGTAACACTGAAATTTAGATCTATATCTCATAGAAAAATAATCATTTACATCATTTTTCAACACTACTTTTTACATTTGGTTAATAATATATAAATTTATGGTTAATTATGTATATTTGTTAGTTAATAAGTAAATTCATAGTTTAGGGTTAAAGCTTAGATTTACTTATTAACTAACTAATACACATGATTAACTACGAATTTGTACATTATTAACCAAGTGTAAAAAGTGATATTAAAAAGTTGTATAGAAATATAAGAGTTGTATCTCATAGCAGCTTGTCCAAGTGATGAAACGGTGTTACTCCAAAACTTGTTTTTTTTAGAGTATCTTAGAATGGCTGTGTAAGCTCAGGGTCTTGAGTTACGTTTCACAGACAACCAAATTATCTTAAGATTCGTTGAAAATTGTGAACACTCGATTTTGTCCGAATCATTAAAGAAATTCAAAAAAAAATTAAAAAACCAAGGTGTCTAGATCACTAAGTCCCACATTGGAGAAATCATGTTCCTTCTCTTTCCTTTCCTCCTATATAAAGGGATGATTCTCAATGATTTTGACATCTAAATAAATTACACCATTGAGCTTAATACTAAGTATGAGAGCTAGAAGAAATTCTACTCTTGGATTTAATACTAAGTATAAGAGCTCGAGGACTTTAGTAAATTTTTTTCTTGAAGTGAGTTGCTTTACAAGGTTTGATTTGAAGAGAACGTGCGGGACCCTGTGCACCAACTTCTTTGAGCATATCATTTTTTATACACCTTAAAGGTAAATTTGCTTATTTTTTCTTGTATTATTATCTTTCATTATATACACGTATATTTTATTTTAGCTTATTCATTTATTAGTTTATTTATTAATTTTTTGTGTAAACTTTTTTGTTTTAAAATTAATTCAATAATAAATTATGATTAACTGAGTTGTGACAGCTTGTTGATCATGTAATCTTTGTAATCATATGAGTTGTAAGAACTTGATGATTCAATTTCTTTTTTCAAAGTTAAAAAAAAATCAACCTACTATCATTAAACATTTCTTTTTAGAGAATAAAACATGATTAACTGAGTTGTGATATTTGTTAATCATATAAGTTTTGTAATCATCTGAGTTGTGACAGTTTTATAATTCAATTTTTTAAATTAAAAATAATCAACCCACAAGAATTTTATAAAGAATTACGTGACTTTGAGTTCCTCATTGCAGTAGAAGATACGTAGGAGCAGAACTTTTATTCTGTCAAAGCTAAATTTTAAATTTTCACAAATTATTTGTTTTTTTAGTTTTTTTAAAATAAAAAGGAATAAAACAAATATATTATGAGATTATTAAGTTTTGCATAACTAATTTAGAGTAACCGTTTTAGGACGTATGTGTTAGGGATATTGTAGGATTAAGTCTCTACATTTTCTTATGTATAACCGACTCTTGAATCCAATCTGATTTCAAATGTTATTTTATAAAAAGATTTTTTAATTTTTTTTAATTTAAATAAAATTAATGACGATTCTTAACAATTTATTTTATTCGTCACTCCCACCACAATCACGATCGCGACAAAGATACCGTCCACTTACTCTGACATTTTCTTAGTAGATTTTTAGTACAAGAGAAAGGGGAGAAACTAGTGTTAGTACCTAATTATAGACTTGGATAGAATCTCTAATTGATATAATTTCCGTGCTTTAGTCAGCTTTGAGGGAGATTGATCATTCGGATCAAGAGAAATTCTTAGGTAGCCTATCTAAGAATTACTTTACATCAATTACTAAGTAAAAAATGGAGTCACGTGAAGAAATGTGATGTGCATACTTTGACACGTGTTTTGACAAGGCAAATAAGTAAAAACTATTGTCATCCTGCATGCATGATGAAGCACATACTTTCCAATACTCTACTTCCGATAGGAGTACGAATATCCTACAGTAAACTTAACATGTAGAAGAAAGAAAATTTCAATTTTCTCATCAATAAATTTGTTGTGTTGTGTACAAAAGACAATTAAAAGGTGAACAATGAAAAGTAGAAACAAAGCTAGACAAGGCCACAAGGCCATGAAATGAGGTATAAGAAACAAATTTTCCTTTTGTACTAACTATATAATTGGAACAATATTATCTGGAGATATAGAAGAGTGCAGGAAGTTAAGTGGATGCCATCAATAATGCAGCCAATAACTTCATGTTCGTATTCTGGAAATATTATTTCTTACTAACAAATACAAAGGAGGAACCACCCACAGGCTCACCATTAAGTTAGAAAACCAACTGGTTGAACTTATAGTTGTTCTCGTAGGTGCTGATGATGACTCCAGAGTCAATACTTTATCATGACAGGTTCTTTCCACATGTGCTCTTCAAGCACAAGCAAAGGAAACCCTTGAACAGCAGAATACATTAATTCATTAACTCCCTCCTAAATTAATCTGCATGAACCTTCCTCCTTTGACAACGATTAACATACCAAGTGGCATGCTTCTGTAAAACCATGCCAATTAGAACCTTGAGGCTTGTGAGCATAATGTAGGTCATTGCTGAAAATAGCAGAATCCAAAAAAGCCTCCATGGAAGGGGATTGTAAGGAAGGTTAGCAGCATATACTGGAGTCAGAACTCGAATGACCTAAGAACAAGTAAAAATATTAAACCGACATTGAATCAGAAGCCAAAAACCAGGGGAAAAAAATGACACTAAAGTAATTCATGCTTACCACACATGCTGGAGCAAGAGGGACAAAAGTCAGATTTTTTTTTGCATCCTCAGTTTGCATATTTAGAGTCTACAAAATAAAAACAGCAGTCAGGCATATATTCTAAAAGGTCCATCAAAGAAAATAGACAAAAAGTTACGGCAAATTGATGGTCAAGATACAAAACAAATTAAAGATCCAGATTTATGTCATTCTTAACACATTAATAGAAGGCTTTCTCAACTGTTGATTAATACTGTTCTATTGCTGTCTTACACAAAAATACATGTCAATGCACACATGTCATTATATGAGAAACTGCTAAATTAAAAATAATAATAATAATTTTTTTGATGAATTCACTAAGAGATTAATTATAGAGATTATTGATTAGACATGGAGTATATTCAATTTGAGCACTGGAACAATAAGAAAATACAGTTGGTTTGACAAAATTTATATGGTGAGAGCCAATAAAATGTCAACTTTCTATTGGTCCAATGTACAAACTGCTTAGTACATCATGTCTGCCCAAGAAGCTCTCTAAATCATTTAGGCAAACAAGTAAAACAATAATGAAACCCAAGAGAATTAGGTGGGGTGCCTGGGAGGGTTTGAAGCTTGCTAGGGAGTTGGGGTTCAAAAAGGTTTGGCTTGAACTTGATTCCCAGGCAGTAATACAGGTAATCAAAGGGAGGGAGGCAGGAAATCTAGCAGGAAGACAGTTGATTAAAAGACTGAAGAAGTTGATCATGGAAGATTGGGAGGTGAACATAAGCCCCACGATCCGTGAGGGGAACCAGTGTGCTGACAGACTTGCAAGCTTAAGTCTGGGGTGTGAGCCTGGAATCAGGATTCTAGATAATCCTCCTAGTGATGAAGTGAGCAGGGTATTGTTATGTGATGTACAGGAAGTGATTACTCCCTGAGGTGACTCTCTGTAATGTGTTTGTTTGGGCCATAGGCCCTGATGTATTACCAAAAAAAAAAAAAAGAAACAATAATGAAACCCAAGAGAATTAGTGAATTGACAACAACAACCAAAAAAACAGTTTATGTAAATGTAATTTAGAGGAACTGAATCATATTTCTGTTCTGTCAGTTCAGGTACACATCCATGCTGCCCAATTAAAAAAAAACAAAGGAACACAGAAATCCATATAGCCCCTTCCTGACCGAAACATACTGCAGGCTGCAGCAAATGAACAAAAGCATTTTATTGAGTCATGGAGGGTCTTGGTACATTCGACTATTCGAATATGATTCACATAAATCCGCTGAAAATTTCAGCTTTGAATAGCGACTAGAATAAAATAAAGTAATAAACAATATTACACAAAAGTGGTTCCAGCTGTTTATTCCTTTTTAAGCAGTAATTACTAATCATATAGCATAGCTAACATCCACATGAAATCAAATGACAATACCTGTTTACAAAGGACTTCAAGGAACTCAGAGTATGCCATGGGCTTAATGTTATTGAATTTAGCAATGAATGAATGCTTGATAATGTCAATAGCCATTTCACATAGATAAACCATGAGGATATTCTGCACCATACAAAATACCTGTGTTAGGAGCAAGACAGAGCCAAGCAAGGAAATTGATCCCCACTTGATAAACTTATGCAATATATATTAGGTGATATAATTTTCCAGATAATCTTACAATGAGAAAACTTTCAAACCAGGTGCCTTCTGCCTCCAGAATATTTTGAGCCAAATAGAATAAGATAAATGCTGAGATGTGGAATCTTTCAATGGAATCTGCTTGTCAGCAATAAATAGAAAATAATAAAATATTATGATACCAAATGAAAAACACACACACACACATCTTAAATAATATATTAATATAAACATGAAATGCAGAACAGGCACTCTATCAAAGGTAGGCCCTATATTCTAGAAGCAACTTTATCATGTGCCACAAGGGTAAGGTGGAGACCAAGGTAACAAAGGAAGGCCCTATATCCTAGATTCAAATAATAGCATTAAAAAAAAAAAAATCAGTCAAGTTTTACAGTTCAAAACATTAAAGCAACTTTACTTGGTTGACATTTTTAATAAGAAACGCATACAATTCTAAACAACTTAAGTAAATATTGACACAGTGAACAAAAAAAGAGCACCAGGAGGGTAAATATTTAAAATTTATCTATTTATGTGAAAACCACTCAATGAGTGGTAACTGAGATTTGGGAGAAAATTCACAGACAGTAGCCGGTATGGACTGACTTAAATAGTATTCTAAGTTTCTAACAATGAGGCTATAAACATGACATTAAGATCCTTTTCCAAGTTTGAAATGAGACAAAATGATATCCCAAATAAGCTGCAATCAAGAAAGAAAAGAAACTATTGTAGGATAGATAACTCACCAAAGTACACCAAACTGTGAACATTATCCTTACTATATCCCTTAAACACATAGCTTTTGATCTCAGCAAAATTATTTGATACCAGCAAAGCTGGCAGTGCATTGTTGTGAGCAACAATACAGGTTGATAAAGTGATTGCCTGAACTAACAAGATAAAAGAATGAACAAGTACAACTAGTCAAGGAAACAAACCAGCATTTTTCTTTTTTCTTTTGGCTTTGTACAATAAAATAATTACCCAAACTACTTGTTAAAAGATTATCATCCCAAAGAAAAGGATATTTGAAACAACAACAGCCAAAACTTGGTCAGAAATAAATCTCCAAATCCAGAATTTCATACTTTCTGTTTCTGGGGAACATCTTGCAAGTCCTTCTGCTGAATGAAATAACGTTTGCAATACATCCCCATTAAAACTTTGACATAATTTATCAAATATCTGCAAGAAGGTTCAAGGATCAATTGCAATATAAGTTTTAGTTCAGATCATTATGACACTTACGCAATCAACATAATAGTGCACAGAGGACCAAAAGAAAAAATTCCTTGAACTCCTTGGCTTACAATTTGTGCAGTTGTGAACTAAACTATGCAAATACCAGAAGGCCACATTATAGATACCTATATATATTACACCATTCATCCTGTTTCAAATCTCAATTCTCACATAACTAAAGCCCAAACAATTCCTCTATTAATTTTTACATGCCCTTTTACCCACATCTCAAATTTTGAGCTTCCTGTCAATTGACACTGACACTGTCATTCAGTTTTTCTTTTTTATTTTATCTATGCAAAAGTGTACATATTTTTTCTGGGGAGCACAGGTACTGCATTTAAGTTTAACAACAAATAAAAATAGAATGAGAGAGAGCATATGGATATTAATTTCCAAATATGGCAAAATTTTATCTCACTGAAAGCTCAGTTTCATGATTCACAGTGCCAAATTCCATTTTTTCATATTATGGAATATCCTCTTTGCCACACCAAGTTCTTGGTTGATATCTATGGCAGATGAAGTTCAGCAAGGAAATGTCACACATGAAATCTAATTTGAATATCCATCTTGATACCAATCAGAGGTCCAGAATTTTTGCATATACGAAGATCTAATTATTCAGTAGAACCCAGGTTCAAAGAATAATTTATTCTCACCTCTAACACGTTGTAGATCACATACAATTTGATTGTTGCTTGACCACGGATCATATGATATATTAAGCTGACATCTAAGACAACAAAAATTTAAAAGGGGGGCATAAAACAAATTTACTATAACAAACTGAACCTGATCAATACAAAAAGGAAAGATATAACATATAATTATGGAAGCAGACTATTACTATACCTATTTGCTGCAAAAGAGTGACTCCACAAGCCATAATAACAAAACAGCCAAAATCAGACAACTCAATTGTAGACGGCCTCTTGCACTTCCTGCCACAAGCATGATAAGGTCATACTGTAATACTGAAAATCATGAAAAACTACCACAATTTTAAAACAGAACACGGAAGTTCGTAGAAGAGCATACAAATCAAAGCACAAGAATTAGCAGATTATATCATAAAGTGGAAGATAGATCCAACTTCTTCAGTGAACACAGAATTAGGGGTAATCCAGTCTAATTATAAATTAAAAACTCAGGCCTATATCATTTAGAATGTCTCATTAAACCAACTGCTTAATCTGGGTGACATGGTTCAACTAAAATCATCCTGTTCTCTTCAAAGATTTACTATGATTTCTGAGACTGAGTACTGGTAAGCATTTACTAGATGGACACTGCTTAAATCACAAATCTAAACTAAAGAAACAGATACTGCAGGATTGGTCTATCATCTATATCCTCACAGGCACGCCCAACTGACATTGAAGTACTATAAGAGAAGAAAATTGAGGAAAGTTGGCAAACCTTGTTTTCAGAAGCCTCCAAATGGTCATCGCAATCCTAGTTGGCATGACAGTTAATAATGACAGAAATGAATTGAAGCAGACAAAGAAGCCAACATCTATAAGCTGCAAATGCATTCCATATTTGAGATACCATGACAAAAAATGTAGAATGTCTTAACAGAAATACATAACTATAAATTAACTATTATACAGTAAGTGGATGGTTTCAGGTTACATCCTTTCCCCAAAACTTCTACATACTACATTTTATTCTGACCACTGATGATTATGAATAAAAAATGCAGCATCTAAACACTGGAGTATACCCATAGATGACATCACAGAACTGCAACCAGAGTTCATTTTTATTATTTTCCTTTTTTAATGAATAAAAGGAAAGTATATCAAATACCAATTCACATCTCCATGGCAAGCGGAAGATAGTGTCATAAACTCTTTCCCGTCCCTTTTCATTACCAAGAGTTGTTGTGCTCCGTAAAGAATTTCCGCTGTACACTTCCTCCAAGAAGTATGTTACAGGTGACTTCTCCACTGAAAACATGTTGTGCATCATAAATGCGTTAATAGAATAAGACACTGAGGGCAGGGTAAGAAAGGCAGGCAACAAACTGCTCGAAATAATCAGAACTACAGACCATTTGTGTTTGATGAACAGATGAAACATAAGAAGAAAACAGCCAATGGCTTTGATTCCCCCCACGCCCCACCCCCCCCCCCACCCCCCCCCCCCCCACGGGGTCAAAACTGCTGTTTATTTTTCACTGCTATGCACTACAATGCTTGCATTCATATGAATTATTACTTGAATGTTAATAAAGAACCAAGTTAACAGAGTTTTAAAACCTATCATATTTGAAGCAATATTGGATTTCCCTATCTGTAGAAGCCAGGACACCAATCACATTACCCACGGGGATGGGACAAACCCAGCTTTCATTTTCTTAAACTATATCCCTAGAGGAGGGATTCTTAGGTGCTCCTGGACCAAGAGAAATCTTTTGTTCAGTATCATTAAACGTGTATCACTTCAGGCTTCAACTATGTGGGTCATCATTGTCTCCCCTTTGACTACAATTTTAATGCTATAACTAAGATGAAACACAATGGTACAAAGCATGAGAAATCTTTGCATCTAAGAATTTGTCACCCCTATGGGGTGATGTGTAATTGTTTGTAACACAAATAGTGTTGCGTTTATCACAAATGAATTTGAGCTACAATATGCAAGATAAAAACCTTTACAGCTGGTATTAGCTATTTGGATGCAAGTATGAAAAACAACTTACAACAGAAATTTAAAAAAATAAAATAAAAAGAAGTAAAAAAACAAAAAAACTGATGTTAAATAAATATGACATAAAAGGGAGAAATACTTAGGTAGACCTTGTTTAACTAGTTATGTAGACTAAACCAATCAGCACTTAATAATTTTATAGATCTTTGTGTCACACAATTATTTTACATTAAAAGTGACTGTGTCACTTATTGATTGGTTTAATCCACACAAAGTCTACACAAGTATATTTCTCCGTAAAAGGATAAAACTGTTGCTAGATGTTGACTTCGATTCTGGTTGGGCATCAGTGCATCACCATAATTAAAGTTGCACCTTATATGCTAATGGTATCTAGCAAATTATTGTGATTACAAAGGAAAGTTTTGGAACCCCTTTTGGTATTTTCTCAAAACTAATGCTGGAAACAAATATTAGATTTTAAACTTAAAGAAAAAGCTTTCTTTCATTGGTTAAATTTCCTTTAAAAATTATGGTCTTTCCTTTTTTTTTTTTTCTAGATGATGTTCCGAAGAGAGTTTCTGAGAATCATCTCAAAGGTAAAAGATTCATGTTGCATATTCTACTCACAATTCGAATCCTCAGCAATGATACGCTTCAAATCCACCGATTCCACACCATTCCCATTAGACTCCTTCCTCTGATTCTCAATCTCAACCGAACTACCTTCCTTCGCATAACTGTCACCAACTGATGAAACCACCGAATCCTCAAAACCGCCACCACCATTCACGCTTCTCTGCCTTAGCTCCCCAAAGCTAAAACCCTCGCCACCATGAGTCGCGTTACTCTGTTCCGGTTTAAGTATCTCCTCGCACACAATAGCAGTTCCAGCAGCGTAGTGTATCTGTCTATTGAGGTCGTAGTCATAGTCATAGTCACGCCCATTTGCGCAGCTAGTTCGTCCGTTTTCAAAGAAAACGGAATTGGAATTGGCGGTTTCTTGTTGGGGTATGGAGAGAGGCTGAACAATAAGGTTGTTGTTGTCGCGCGAGGTTTTTTGCTTGCGCTTCTTCTTCCGGTGAGGTTGGAATTGTTGTTGCGGCGGTTCGTCTGCAAATAACACGCTGCTGTGTCTCATGTTGATTTGTACCCTTCTGCTTGTGACAATGTTAGATATGTACTAGCAGCAATTGTTTTCTAGCCAAACTAATCGGTATTACCTACCACTTATATAGCATGTCTAGATTATGGCCATGTTTTGTTCACAAATTATTGCATGTTTGTGGATCACAATAAATTCAGATAATTTCTACCATTATATTTAAATTAATAACTTTAAAATTCATATAAGTTTGTTTAAAATTAACAGTAAATTTTTTTTAAAAAAATATGTATTTATTGTATTGTAAAAACATACAAAAATTTCTTTCATTGATTTTACCTTTTGGAAGTGGTCAAATTACCAAAGTAATACCTATATTCCTTTTTGTAAGAGTGTATTAAGGAAGCAAATTTTTCCCTTTTTTTTTTATTCCAAAAATAAAACTAACCAACTCTATATAGCTTGCAAACCATAGTTAGACTTAATGGATAAGTAACCTTTTTTTCACTTTTATTTAAATCATGTTTAAACATAATTTAACTATAATCTTGTCAAATATTATTTATGGATTTTAAATTGGAGTTTGAAGTGTGCAAACTATAATTCGAACATGTTTTTAAAGTTTAAGGTTTAGGGCATATGATTTAATTATTAAATGAGTTTAATTATTATATACTTTTGAGAAAAATATACTCTAATCCAAATATAAAATCTTTTTATGTTTTAAATTTAAATTCATTATTTATTATCTCATTATTAAAAGAAATTAACTTCTCAATACATAATATAATAAAACTCTTTCCCTGCCATAGTAACACATGATTTAAGAATGATGATATTATAGCATTAAAAAATGTTAAAAAGCTAATTTTTTTTGTCAGAATGTTGTCACATACTTACTGACCATTAAATATGTGAGTAATTCTTATCATTTTATTCTATTTAACAACTATAAATTTTGTCAAAATTAATATTACTCTATAATATTAAGTGATGTGAAGCATACATCCTTAATCATCCAAGAAATAGTGTCAATTGAGACAGATTTTCCCTGAAAATGATTAGGACAGTAGCCTTTTTTTTTTGGTAAACATAATATTTATTTTGGTAAAATAAGAGAGTAGTTTAAGGTGACGTTTGGTGTAAAGAAATATGATGTCATTTCATATTTAATCATTAAATCACAGTATTTTCATGTTTGTTAATGAAAAAAAAAATGCAATAATATAATTATTCTAAATCTCATTCCACAAATTCATGGAATCATATTCTTTAAAAAAAAAGGTGAGATTGTTATTCCATAATTTTATGGAATATGATTCTAAATATTTTTTCCAATATACCCTTACCTAATTTATAAAAATAACATAACTTAAATCTTTCATAATTTATAAAGTACTCTCTCCCTTTGACCTATTTTATTGTGCCGTCTTCAATAGTCATCACTTGAAGACCATATTTGTAGGTACAAATTCCCCACCACAAATTCATTGTTGTATTCAGTTCAGTTTGGTATATTCATATTCCTATTCAATTATATATGTATGAGTTTATGGGTTTATGGTGGGATAATTTTCAGTCTTCCTTTTTTTTATAATCTAATTTTCATTTAAGATTATCATAGAATTATTGATTATTTTTATAATAAGTTGGATAATTTTTTAATCGTAATTTTTATTGAATTTTCATCTTAAAATTAGTATTGTAACAATATGATAAAACTTGTGACCATAACTATAACATATTAATTATTAAAAAAATAATTAAAAATATATATTATTAATATTTATTCTATTAAAGTTGTTTAAAAATTAATTTTAAATATTGCTTTAAAAATCAATATTTGTGTTATATATATAGAGGAGGATCAACTTATACCAGTGTAAATCTTTTTTTACTTACACTCATTTTCAATTCTTAGATTCGCTTTTATCTAATAGTTACTTTTAATGAAATAATCTCAAACATTAGATGAAAGTGGATCTAATGGTTGAAAATTAGTGTAAGTCAAAAAAGACTTACATTGGTGTAAGCTGATCCCCCCTCATATATATAATATGAAAGAAAAAAGTCAATTTTTTATATTTTTTATTTGAGATATTTGTATCATTTAAATCAATTTAAATTCTATTATGAATCGTATTTCACACACCAAACTGCATAATCACTTTTTATAGCATTTTATTTTTAATTGTATCAAACTATAAAATTGTAATAGGTCATTAATTCTTATTCTTATTCCGAATCTTATTCATGAAATTACATTCTTTGTACTAAACTTAATCCAAGTGTATTGAGATTTTTCTTAAACATGGCACAACATTCAATACAATTTGTATTATAACTAAGACTAAAATAGGTACGCTTTTCAAAAAATGAAAGCAAATAATTCTTCCTTTCCCTTAAGGCAATCTAAAATAAACAAAGCTTAGGTTGGTCTAACCTAAAAGCAGATAAAATGTGCTTCATTTACCTTACATCCAAGTCATTAGGGAAGACTTCAAAATTTGGTTTTCAATAATTTTGGTAGAGTGTCTCTTTGCTTTGAGTGGCTTGATTGCCGAGTTGCGAAGAATTTTGCTGCTTACCATCTTCAGTTACCCCTTTGGCCATGAGTTTTGAATGATAAATGCTATAACAAAATCCCCATTTTGAGTAATCTGAATCCTTATACCAAACTAAGCAAAGTTAGAATATATAAAGTAGTTAACAAACGCAAACAAGCAATCATGAAGATGAAGTAAAATAATGCCCCACTGTGATGAACAAGTTAATCACCTGAGTTGACATGCTAATTTATCACTTCCTGTCGATTTAAATTAGTATACTTCCGTTTTGATACAAACAAAATTCATATTTACAATTAATAAAAGATTTAGATACTGACAAAAGCAGAAGTACCTACTATAATTGGAAACTTATCTAGATTAGTTACAATTTATGACTATTTTATATGTTTGAATTAGTTAGTTTACCTTGTACAGCTTGACCTAGTTCCTTCTGGTTGCATGAAGGACTGAAGGTTCACCCTTCTGCAATAAAAAAAAAAAAAATCTAACAAAAAAGAGAAATCTTTGGACAAAGAGACCCTTTAAGACCTATTGGCTAAACTTGAGCTTGAAGCCAAATCCTCAGCATTATCATTTTGTTCTCACTCTTTTCTTTCCCTTCATTGGCGGCACAGGTCTCTGACCTGCAGTTCCACGTTCAACCTTTTTCGCCTGACCAAAAGCTTTCTTGATGGGTAAGGATTCCACTGAAAGTGGGGAATCCACTTTGCTGGGTTTTTTAGCTCCATGTGAGACCTCAGAAGCAGTGTTGCTGCTGCCACCAGCTGCCTTCGCAACAATCTTGCGGTTACCAGGGCGTACACTTTTGAGTTCCACAGGAGTATCATGGACAGGTAATGTTATAGAGGCCTTAACATGAGTGGCACTGCTACTAGAACTCTTGAAGTTCTCCCTCAATTTTTTGGTGACAAAGTCTCTAAGCAGTAGAGCAGATTTATATTCACGGGTGCTCTTGGAGTAGAAGACTAGAGCATTATTGGTGAGTAGCAGCAAGTCTCTGAAAAGTTCCATGGCTGACTTAATTGTTTGGCTGCTAATCCTTGACCTTATAGTATCAAAGTCCATGTGCCGCAGGATCATTTTCTTGTACCTTCCTCGCTTCTGTTACAAAAAAGTAGTGCATAAGGGATCATATGAGACTACCTATTCCTTGCCTTAAATCTCTACTTGTCATTGCTAAACAAATTCAAATGGAATAACATGAATAGAGACAAACTATGCAAAGGTCAGATTAATGGTATGCTTGGTATAAGAGGTGAAAATGGAGTTATGAAAATTTTCACTTGTAAGTTCTTTGTAGAAAAAGTTGAAAACTAAAATAATAATTGAAATTTATGTTCATCCCTCTTGCCTAATATTTGTGAAACAAGAATGAAATATATTATTCTCATAATCATTATATTATTCATATTAGTAATTAACAATTATTTTTATCCAAATCTAAAATAAAATAGTAAAACTGTAAAAATATTAAATTATTTTGTTTGAACTCTTGAACATTGAATTTTACCTAATTTTCATTCCAAAATGTGAAGAAAAATACTTATTAAAGGTATACAAATGCAAAGTTGCTAACCACTCTCTAAACACACCCTAAAATCCATTTGTATGTAAGTGGCTTGTTAAGTCTGGAGCATCTGCATTTAAGTAACCAGTGGCACATCCTAGAAATCCATGTCTATAAGTAGCTTGTTAGATATGTGGCGTCTGCATCTAAGTAACTAGTCGATCTATCATCAAAAGCATTATTATGGTGAGAAAACTTAGAAACAAGGATAGGATGGGGTTTCTTATTTACACATACCTGGCTGTCAAGCCTGCGACAGAAGGCAGAAGCACCTTTAATTTCCAAAATAGAATCCAAAATCTCCATCATATCTTTTACTCCATCCTTTTTCAAGTTCTTCTTCTCCTCATCTATACCAGAAGATTTTGCAACCTCATTACAGTTGCTGGTAGAACTTTCTTTACACTGGGACACATCAACTGAATCTAAAACATCACTTTCTCGAACACTTGCTTCATTAATATTTCTGCCACAATCCTTCCTCTTCCTCTTCCCTCTTCGTTTTTTTAAACTTCCTTCTTGTCCTTCATATATAGTACGTGCCAACTTATCTACATTCAAAACTTTCTCCTGTTCAGTAGACCTTGAAACTTCAGGCTTAGTCTCCATATCTTCAGAAGACACTACTGGAACCTGGCATTCAGGAGACCAGTTTGTCCGGGTTTCATGTGTGAAACTCCCAGCTGATAGCCCATCCTTTGACATCTCTTTAGTCGAAGATTCAACTCTCTCCAATTTCTGTGAAGGAAGATGTAATTCTGGTCCAGCTGAGCCATTGTCAACATGACAATCATCTTTTTTCTCATTCTTCCCAGCCTTAAGGGATTCAAGCTTTGATTCAAGAGACCTAAAACAAAGATATTGAGTAAACTATACCCAAAATGCTGGTAATCCAGCAGCAAAGCCTAAAGTCTTCCAACAAAGGTCCCCCCAACCAAGACTGTGAAAAATGATTTCTAGACTATGAGAATTGGTGGACATTTCATTTAGCATTGTTGGATGACCTTACTGGGCTCTCCCTTTTACCTAGGGTTTTAGTTTGGGCTTTGCCCTCCTTGTAACATTAAAAAAAAAAAAAAACTAGAAGAAAGCGAGACTTGTATTTCAGAATATTACTTTGTTGTCTTGTCCCACAAAATCTCAGCTAAAAGGAGAAAGTTTGCCAGGCAACTGACCCAATTGAATCTTCAGATAGCTCCAAAGCTCTCTTAAGCTCTGCTACTCTTTTCTTCCTAAGCTCCTCAAACCAAGCCCTAAGAATGCCATGTTACCGTAATACAATGAGATATAACATACAACTTCTATGCATTCTTCAGAGGGTATTTCATTAAATCTAATGCTAAATAAGATGTACAACCAAATTAGGAAAATTTAAATAATTAAAAAAGAAAGAACTATTTACGTGCACCCAGAATAGCGCTGTTGCAAGTCTTCATATTTGGCTTTACAAACCTGCAAAATAATATCTCTATTAAAATGAATATTCAACAAATAATTTTCCTTCACTTTTTGCAGTAAATAAAGCATGAAGAGTAGCAGTACTGCAAGCCTCATATTTGCATGTGAACATGCCCATATAATATGCATCTGTTGAAAAGGCATAATTGTCCCTAAACTAGGAACAAAATAAGCCCAACGGGAAGGCTTTGGCCTATGCCACATCAACTAACTAAAGCTTAGTTTGAAGTAAAGCAGGTTAAGAGTTGCTGCTCAGCCATTTCAACATTCAGTGGTACAAGGTATGCATACTAAATTAGATTACTCAGAATTCCAATTAAAGCAACTTTGTCAACGATATCATTGATACTGATATAGTCCAAGCATGACATCCATCACTTAACTATCACAAGGCATAGTAGTATTCTTCTTGTACACCAATTTTTGAGGTGTAAGTTTTACTGAACTATTCACTTTTTAGAAGTTATGAATGCGGAGTAAGCAGTGCAAATTTTAGACCTAAACTATGATAGTAATTGTTAAACCATACCAACATAACATGGCAAGTATTAATAACAAGTTTCAAGACGTGTAAAAGAGGTGCTAGAACATAAGAAGGTCCACAAATTCAATAGAAAGTCTTTCAACTTCCCATTTGAAAATTAATGAATAGCTATAATCACATGCCTAAATGACACAGGTGCTAAACCAGTAGAACTCAAGTTAATTGAATCAAAGCAGGCCAAGAAAGCACAAACCATATCTGTAGCAAAGCAACTTCAATGGCTCATTTCATTAGTATTATTATTAAATAAACCAGAATTTTTTAACCCTCTGGAAATTCTGCACAACTTGGGCATGCCTTTCATGATTTCCGAGTGCCATGTGCCGGTGCTGATTAACCAAGTTACAATTAGAGAGGTTTGGCCACTATCAATTATACCACAGAACAAATTGCATAAAAGGGTGTATGCCACCTCAGTGACCATGTGCAAGTGATGATGTAAACAGCGTAACAAGTTCCATGAAGTGGTGCACCTATGGCTATGGGGAACAATTGGCACGTGAATGCCGTCCATTGTGCGCAAAACACGTTGTTCTCCAAATAGTCACACTAAAATCTCTTTTTCTACGTCATTAATCACACATTGCTTTTCTTAGCAAAGTTCCAACACACAAAGCAAACATTTTTTACTTATTATTTTGTGTATTTAGATTAGAGTTGGTAAATTTAAATTTAATTAAAAGTAAATTTGTAATAACGTAATTTATGTGTGAAAATTTTTATCTCAAAAGTGAGTTTGACAAAATAAATATTATTTGAATTAAAAATTAAAATCACTTTTGAAGCAAGATTAAAAGAAAAAATATTCTTCAATAGACTTTTACCCAATAGAAAAACAATAAATTCTTGCTTTCACTCCAATTGGGGTTTAGAGATCATTTTCGATTGAAGTTAACTGAATTTTACTAACAAAAAATTTTACCAAACATGTTGACACATCTTTCAATGCTCCAAACTTACTTTTAAAATGCTCCAATTACAAACCAAACACACTCTTTGGTTTACATTCTTTTATTTCTATAACGACCAATAAAAGGGTCTAAACATTTCGTTGACTGTAAAGCATAAATTCATTTTATTTAATTGTTATTTAAATTATGAGTTTTTTTGGCTTTGCTCTCTCTTCTTCACCAAAAAAATAAATTGAGTTTCTGTTAACGTATATCATTAGGTCAGATAAAAAAATCAAAAATAAAAACTACCCCCCTCTGGTTCTGAATAATTGTCATTTAAGGTTTTGTACACGTATTAAGAAAGCTAGTAAATAACTTTGATAATAGTAAAAAATGAGTTAATTTAACAAAATTGCCTTTTATTAAAATTATAACCTCATTTATATTTTCTCTCACTACATCAATTTTATCTCCTTCTCCATTAACACTCTCTTTCCTATTTATTACTTTTTATTAATCCTTTTCATTCCTTCATTAATCTACCAATAGGAAAATTAGAAAAATACTTATTATTCCTGTCTTCAATACTGGAGTATTAACAATTTTTGTTGAGATATTTTATGGAAAAGAAATAAATTTAATATGAAGGAGAGATAATATTTTATTAGTTGAGATATTTTAGAAAAACGGAATTAACAAAGAATAAAATTTAAATCTATTTCTTTATATCTATTACATTCATTTCAACAATCAAATTATGATAAGTATTTATTTAAAAAAAAAAAAAAAAAAAATATTAATGAACACATATTATAACTTGATTATTAAAATAAATATAAAAAATATAAAAAAATAAACTTAAGTTTTATCTATTAACAAAATATATAATTATTAGTATATTTAATAATGATAACTAGGAGTGAGGATAAAATTGAAAAAAAAAATCAATACCACCTTGATATTGTAAAGTGAGAAATAAATTAAAACAAACTTAAACCTCTAAAATGACAATTATTCAGAATTTAAATAATCAATAATAAAAAAAATACTATTTTCATTACTTAACATGTGCTTAAGAATACACTTTAACAAAATTATTAAATTATAACCTAATTATTACAGTAAATAAAATAATCGAATCATGACCAGTTGACCACGTAACGGTTTAGAGAGTGAACCATAATTAAATGAATAAAGATCATAAAAAAGGTGTATGTATTGTGCATATTTTTTTAAAGAATATCTGATTTAATAAATAAAAACGTTAAAAAAAATATATGATAAATAATATTAAAAAAAATAAAAAAAACGTGAGAAAAAATAAATAAAAAAATAAAAGTTGTAATTAAATTATGAATTCTGATATTTGAACACACTTCATTCCCATTTGCAAATCATACACTCACAGTATAAAACAGTACAATAGCAGCACTCACAAAAAAGCAGGTATCCAATCAGGTGTCTAATCATGGCCGTACATAAAACATTTTCTTCAAAGTATTTTTATTTTATTTTAAAATAGAGAATATAAAATGAAAAATTTGTGCATTTTTTAAATTTACCTCGGGCGTGAAAGTGTATGGAGAAACGGTTCGGGCCCGGAGCTCCGCGGCGACGACGGTCCAGTCTCGGGTCCCGTGCCTGAGAACAGCTCCACCGAGCAAGAGCTCCTCCCAGGTGTCCCACGTCACCATCACCTCCACTCCCATCACCGTACACGTGTACGCTCCTGATTTAAACAAACACCACTAATTCTTTTTTAACTTCCTAATCCTACGCACCCCGCTCACGTTAGCAATCACCGCCCTCGTAAAAAAAAAAAACCACCACTTCTCTGCCTACCCAAAACGGCAAAGGGAATAAAAACACAACAGAAACGGAACAAAAATGTCACGTGGTCTAGAAAACAGCCTTCTGGGTGTCGGAAAACCACTTTAGACGACGTGGGTATAGAGGGAAAAGTAGTACAAGGCAGCTATGACGGTTTTCCGGCGGAAAATTTAGGAAAAAATGGGGAATTTTTCCGGTTTTGAGTGGTTTTTTGAGAGGCTGAGTGTTTTTTTTTTTTTGCTGTGTAAAAAATGTAAATTTAGTTAAGACTTAAGAGGGTATGCGTCAGAGGAGTAGATGAGGGATTCCATTTGATACACACAGAAAGGTTTGAACTTTGAAGTTTGAAGTAAGAAGAGGAGAGAGAGTGATGGAGATAGAAAGAATCAGGCAACAAGAAGAGAAAAACAATGGTCGATGAGGGAATGTACACTTGTATTTTCCATTTCCTAACTGCGGGTTTTCTCTCTCTTTCTGTATTATATAGTTGGGGAGGAATTTTGTGTGAAATGACCATTATACTCTCCAACGCTTTTTCCCATATTTTTTAGTTATTTTTTTGCCGTTATCTTTCAAGATTGCGCGCTTTTGCCCAGTGGGGAGAGTGGAAGCCTAAAATTTGAATCTCCATGGTTCAAAAATAATAAACTAAGTTTTGCTATTTTTTTATAAAAATATATTTTTTAATAATTTTTTTAATTTTTAAAAAATAAATATTAAATAAAAAATAAATATATCTAATATTTTAATAATATAATAAATATTTTTTATTTTTTAATAATTAAGAGAATTATTAAAATTATTATTAAACTGATTTAGAATTATTCTAATAAATTTGTAGTGTTTCTTTCCGATTTGATTCCTTTAATGTGAGATACGCTTTAAAGAGTAAAATAAAATGTTGTAATTGTTAATGAAAAAATTAAGAGTTTAAGATTTTATAAAATAAATAATTCTAAATTTTTTAACAAATATTTATAATAATATTCATAATTACTAAATAAGAAAAGTAATGAATACTGTAAAAAATTGGAAGATAATGAATACTTTTTTATATTCTCAATATACTAATTGCTTTTACTTGTTTATTTAATTTTTTTAAAATATTAAGAAAATTATTATAATGATATTTTCAGATAACATAACAAAATTCTTATAAGATACAAACACCTACATCACATATCATATATATGTAATAATTTACACCCTTAAATTTTTCATCAACGATTATAATCTCATACTTTTCACTCTAAAGTGCACTTTTCACTTTAGAAGGGTTTTTTTTCCCTCTTTGTGACATTTGATTTTTTTTATTTGTCCTTTTTTTCTTAGCTTAAGGTCGTTTCAATATTTTAAAAATCGAATCAAAGATTAAACTGTCAAGATCTCCAGATCATGATTCGATTGGTTCAACTAACAAAATTTATAATTAAATTGTGCTTAAATTATAGTTGAATCGAATATTGTTTGAACTTGAGATATAATCGATTCATGATTTAATCGATCGATTCGGTCTGATTTTTAAAATAATGAGTCATTTGTTTTATGTGTTTTTCTTTTTGTTTGCATCACATGGGTTGGGTTTTGTCATGATAGAAATAAAATTTATTAGGAACTTAATTAATGATTTGAGGAAATAATGCTATGTTATTAATTATTTTGACTTATGGATTTTTTAATGAAAAATGGGATAATTAGTTAAAATTAATATAAAAAGGAGAAGTGAGAGATATTAAAAATTTTATTAGGAACTTAATTAATGATGTGAGGAAATAATGCTATGTTATTAATTATTTTGACTTATGGATTTTTTAATGAAAAATGGGATAATTAGTTAAAATTAATATAAAAAGGAGAAGTGAGAGATATTAAAAATTTGTTAGATAATTAATTTAAAAAATAAGGTATTGTGTAGATATTTTATTAATTTTTTTCAATATTTATATAATTAATTATATCATTATAAAGTTACGAGGCCTTAAAAATCTTACTCCTGTACTCTTGCTTTATTTGCTTTTGGGTTGGAGCTGGCACTTGTTATCACTTAGTCGTCTCATCTGAGTTATTAGATAATATACTAATTTTATTGGAATTTTTTAAATTATTTATTATATCACCTAAGTTATGCGAAGAATTTGTGAAAATAAATGTCTATTCAAATATATATATTTTTATAATATTATAACATCTGAGTTGGATTGAATTGAAAGTAGCGCACTGTTGTCAAAGTCAACGTAACGACAGAATTGGATTTGATCGACTTATTTAATGCCCTTTAAGAGTCAATCAATGTTACGTGTTATATACTCGCAAGAGGGTTGGCCTTTAACTTTATAATGCCCTTTAAGTGTTTCCTTTGGCTATATTCCGAATGCTATGCTATCCTAAAGTTGTAATAAAAGTAAAAAAGGATAACAGTAAAAAAAATTGTAAACAAACAAATAAGGATGGAATTCAGACAGGTAATTTAGATATTAATTTATATTTAATTTGAATTTTTTTTTTGCATAATATTTATATATTCGATAAATAAAAAATTAATTATTTAATATACAACCAAATATTTAAATAAATTTTTTATAATAATATTATTTATATATACATAAATTTTAAAATCAAATTAAAATCATATACTTAAAAATTTAAATTCTTTTCACTCAAATACTTTTTGCTTATTTCATTTGAAAGATTCGATATGCAATTACCAATTCATATCAAATAAGATAAATATAGAAAAAAAAAAACTTCGTATGTTTACACATTTAACGTATGATATCCACTTCAAAACCCCCGCGAATTCGTTTTTCCTTCACCCTAACGAGAACCCAGCCTTGGTTATCGTCACCCCTCCTCTCTCTTGCCCGAATTATCATTCATGAATCACGGGCACGCAGGGACAGTATCGTTAGAAAAAATATATATATTTTGATAATCTTACATTAAATAATATGTATATTTTTTTTTTTATATTATATTCTATTTAATATTATTTATTATACATATTTTTTATTATTAATTTATTTTATTAAATTTGACATATTTAAAAAATATCAATAATACTTATTTTTTTTTAGAAGTATAAAATAATCTTTTTCAAAAAAAAAAAAGAAGAAGTTTGGGGTTTGGTTTTTCTTTTGTATCCTATTTAAACAGTGTAATCCTATATAATAATAAATGCTACTATTGTTTTTGGGACTCCTTCTTCACGAAGTTTTCATTTTTTCCTTTCGAGCTTTTGGCTTTTCGTCTTTTCATTTTTTTTTTATTTGTTAAGATTTCTGGTAGATATTGAAAAATAGATTGTTCAATGAGTAGGGTTAATTAATTTATGAGTTTTGATCTAATTTAATCTACAAAATACAAATTAGTTTGAATTTACACATTGAGTGGAGTTGAAAAATATTTTAACTTGCAAGGTATAAATCGGGTAGTAAGTTCAGAAAGTATAAATCTATGGCAAACCCAACTCATCCAAATATATATATATAGTGAGAGAAATTTTTATTGTGAGATGATGAAATGAGTAAATCTTGATCATACAACTATATATGAATGGTCAAAATTAAAAGTTACTTAAAGGTCATGTGACTATATAAAAAAGTCATATACATTTATGTTTTAATCTTGATCATTTATATAAAAATCAATTTTAAAAATTCATTTATCGTGCCTCTTACAATAAACACTTCTCCCACCAATATATAATCCATTTAGTCATAGTGATCATTTATGTTATTTTTCTTATAATTTTTGTGTGGTGTTAATTAAGTTTAGGTGTAAGCATTGTGATCACATTAAAAATATGAGTAAAAAAAATAGTGATTAGAAACTCATAATTAAAGCATCTGACAAATCATTGCTATGAAAATCTAATAGATCATTTAGATGATAAAAAATATCTTGATAAAATTAAAAATGAAATAAATAATTATGTCAATTCTTAAGTGGAAAAGTTAAGAAGTGATAATATGAAGTGTATAAATGAATGGTTTGGTCATTGGAGAGAAGTTATATTTTATATGTGATTATATTAATTTTAATTAGCTAACGTGGTTTGTTATTTATATCTTTTAAGACATGTTACCTTATTTTAATTTATTTTAAATTTATATTAACTTAATAAAATTTATTAAGTTTATTTAATTTGTTTAGACTTATTTTCTTTGCAAAAAATTGGTTTTGTAATTTTTCAACTTATTTAAGACATATGTTATTTTTAATTAAAATATGTTATGCGTAACAAATTTTTGATTTCATATATTAATATTTATTTTAATAATATTTTTTTTAAAATATATGTTAAACTCGTTAGTTTGATCTAACTCAACTCAATCCATCAATTTAGTGAATAGATTGAGTCTAAAAATGTCTCAAAATTCACTCAACTCACCAAATGGACACCCTTAATGAGAAAGACATGTAAATCTCTCTTTTTAGGTAAGCAAGTTTAAATTTAATTGAATAGATTTTTGTAATGTTATAGATTCAAGCTTTCATAAGAAAGTACTTGTGAAAGATGCATTCTTAATACTTAAAAGGAAGATTAGTCTCACATTTAAATGATATGGGAAGCTTGAAAAAAAAAATCTCCTATATAAGTGTTTTCAAGATTAATATTGGCTAAGAAACAAATTTTTTTTTATATAGTGATTAATTAAGTCCCTTGTTGTTACTTCTCTTCCCTATAATTTCTGTCTATCGCAGCAAGCAAATAAACATGGTTATCATTGATGATTTAGGCTCATAGGACTCACCACTTAGACCCGCTTCTTCTTCTCCAAATCCTGCGGTTTCATGTCTTGATGGTGCAACCTTTCTTCCCTTGTTTTTTTGTTAGTAAATATTGGAAAACTGAAATTACGTGTGGGGAGTTGGGGAAGAGATCGAAGAGTAATATTATTATTTTATGAAAAAAAATCTAAACTTCAGTTTAAAGGGGAGCGGTAGAAAGTAATATTATTAGCATGCATTGAATGTTATTAATTTTTTTTAATGATGATAAGAGTATATTAAAAATGTTAGTGGTAATATTATGTTCGTATTAAACCCAAACTTTGACAAGTATGTGGTGTGTAAGTAAATATACAATTACATGTTTAAATTTGAATTATCTTAATGTTTTAGTTCTAAACTATAAAAAATAAAGAATTTTACTAATAAGTGTCTTAAAAACACTTTTTAAAGATATTAAAATAAAAAATTTTATGTGAAAATAAAATATTTAATGTATTAAAATTTAAAAAAAAACTATTTTTTAAAACATTTTATTAAGGTTTTCAGACACTTATTAAGAAATCAAAGATAGAAAAATTGTATTAAAAAATAAAACTTTTAAATCTTTAATATATTAAATGCACCACTTTCAATAAAAAAAAAATTCATTTTTAATATTTTAATAAATATTCTAAAGGTATTTATTAAAAAAATCTTTTATTTTAATATCTTTAACAAAAATACCCTTATCAAAACACAAAAATAAAATATAATAAATACATAAATCCAACCTCATGCAATAATTTATTGCAATGTCAGCAAGCTATGCTGCCATAAATGCAAGAATGTTAATTGGTTAATGTCTTTTTCTTTCTTTTCTTTAAGAGATTATTGGTTACTGCTGCACCCACTTTATGTTTGTTTATTTATTAATAATTAATAATCCTAGCATTGACCCTGATGTTTTTTCTTTTTATTTAATTTTATACTAAATAAAAACAAGGGACAATCTTAGAGCATTTGTGCAATTATTTCTATGACATAGTCATACATATAAATGAGGATTTCTCTCAATAAATATATATATATATATAATTTATAATTACATATTTAAGAAACTTGAGTTTTTTCCACTAGAATAAACACATATTGGTAGCACGGTTTATTATTTCACTTTATCTTATTTGTTTCTTTTTCTTTAAAATTATAAACACTTTTTTTATGTTTGCCTTTAAGCATAATTGTATAATCCGAACTGAAAATCGACTCAATCAAAATGTTTAGTTATTGGGTCAACGGTCTCACAGTGAGTGAAACAATCGAACCAAAAAAAGAATAAAATATTTTTAAAAAATATTAAACAAAAAATACTATATAAAAAATATTTTCAAATAAGCAATAATAATAACATATTAGTTGCATTATAAAATAAGAAATTGAAAATACTATTTAATTGAAACATATATGATTTAGTGGTAAAATACACTTTATGACAATGACCTTTGAGTATAATGTCCAAATCCTAAAAATTATATTTTTGTTAAGTTTCAAAAAAAAGAAAAAAGATCAACCCCGGTCAACTCAGTCGGGTGGATCACCGGGTCAATCCGAAATTTGATCGGATAGATAAGAAAAATTGTCCAATAAGTTAATCAGACTAGCCTAAAACTTGGGTCGTGAATTTTTCGGATCAACTAGCTAGGCCAATTCAATCCATACAACTATGCATTTAAGTTTTAATCTAACGTGTCGCGACCGTGCTGGCATCAGGAGTAGCGAACAAATAAATTTGTTAAGAGTCGTCATCAATTTTATTTAAAAATAGGAAAAATTAAAAAAAATTTTAAAAAATAGTCTTTGAAATAATA
Source organism: Ormosia emarginata (assembly GCA_029884605.1). Classification (NCBI taxonomy): domain Eukaryota; kingdom Viridiplantae; phylum Streptophyta; class Magnoliopsida; order Fabales; family Fabaceae; genus Ormosia; species Ormosia emarginata. The sequence goes on from JAQQTP010000089.1 coordinate 77,299,232, forward strand.
TTAGATTCAGAAGTCAGTTATACATAAGGAATAGTAGAGACTTAACCCTACAATACTCCTAACACATCTGTCTTAAAATGATTATCCTAAATTAGTTATGCAAAACTTAATAATCTCGTAATATATTTATTTTACCCATTTTATATAACAAAAAATAATTTGTGAAAATTTAAACTTTGGCTTGACAGAATAGAGATTGTGCTCCTATGTATCCACATGTACAATAAAGAACTCAAAGTCACATAATTCTTAAAAAAAAACGATTGTGGGTTGATTATTTTTAATTTAAAAAAATTGAATCATCAAGTTGTCATAACTCCGATGATTACAAAAGTTACAGGATCAACAAGCTGTCACAATTCAGTTAATCTTATTTAAAAGAAAAGTTTAACAATAGTGGATTGATTATTTTTTAACTTTGAAAAAAAAGAATTTTGAAGTATCAAGTTGTACAACTCATATGATTACAAAAGTTACAAGATCAACAAATTGTCATAACTCAATTAACCTCATTTTGTTCTTTATAAAAAAATTCAAATAAATATATATATATATATATATATATATATATATATATATATATATATATATATATATAAATAAAATTTCTTGATGGATTTTTATCAACAAATCATTTTCTAAAACAAAACAAACAAACAAATGAATACTAACTTGGTTGGTCCAAGTGGTAATGGGCTTGGACACCTTAAGCATGTGGTCAGGGGTTCGATTCCTGACTCATGTGTATAGAGAAAAATGTAGTTGGGAGCGGTCGCCCTCTATAGAGCCAACAGTACTGCGGCAGATTAGTCTTTCGCCTTCCGGGCGGAGGGATACTGCGGGAAAGCACAAAAAAAAACAAACAAACAAATGAAAAAAAAGAGACTTAAGCCTCTACAACAAAAACACAAACAGAGGAGCAAGAGGGGTCACGATCAAGTAGCAGAGGGGTGACTCGCCGGCGTTGGCTCGTGGCACGGTGTGGAGCTGCAACCGATGCGAGTGGTGTGGCGATCCTGGATCCGGCGTGGGTGACGATGGCGCGATCCAGTTTCAACGGTGCAGTGATGGCCTCTATTGGAGTTCGAGAGGATCGACCAAGTCTGGTTCTAGTCGGCATGGCTGGTGTTGCTCACGGGACTGCGACAGTGGTGTCCGGACGGAGCGGTGCAGTCGGATCTGGTTCGATGCGTAACTGGGTACGGTCCAAACAGAGCGGCTGGGTGGCAGATCGATGAGCTGTTCTGGGAGTGCGGTTCGCGTGAAGGATGTGGCGGCTTCGGTCTGGTACGGGTTCATTCTGATGCGGTTGGGCGGCGCGCGTTGGACCGGATCTGACTGTCTGGAACAGTGCTGGTCTGGGATCTTCGGCGACGGGATGCAGTTTTGCCGGTGAGCGACGACTGGGATACATTTATCGTTCGGTGGTGGTTTTCGGTTGAGTTGTGGTAGATGGTGGTTTATAGTTTTGAATGGTAAGTTGTGGTGGTTGGTTGGGTTGGTGATAGTGGTTTTTGGTTATGGAGAAGATGATGACTGAGATAGTGTTGTTGAAGATTATGGTTGTGTTTTAGAAAAGAGGTTGATGGAAGGTATTTGGTTGAAGGTTGAAAATGAAGAAAATGAAGTGAAGTTGATGATGATAATGGAGAATGATGGGAGGTTGAAGATAAGTGTAGTAGGAGTGGAGGTTGCGAAGGCTACGTGATGACAAGAAGTAAACTATGGTTTTGAGTTAAAGTTGAAATATGTAAGTTGAGATTTGGCCAGGTTCTTCTTTTTTTTTTTTGTGAGTTATGAGTTTTTATAGAAAGAATTAAGTTGAAATGTTTAAGGTAAAGTGTGATTGAAATTTATTTAGGATGATAATAAATTGTGAAGTGTTTAAGATGAGTGCTGGAGTTGAGGATAAGTTATGATTTGTTTAGGATGACAAGTTATTATTTATTTAGAATAAGTATTAGAGTTAGTTTATGATAAATTTAATAGTATATGAGTTGTGAATTAGATAATGAGTTACAGATTAATGAGTCAACGAATTAGATCATGAATTATAAGTTAGATAATAAGAGATTGAATGAAAGATTAATCTTTTTTCTCTTAATTTCTTTTTTTTTAACAAAATCTCACAAACAAAATTGAGTGTTAACATAACATTACAACATTTACATAATTATTCCTTTTGTTAAAAATATTCCAATATTCTTTTTCTGGCTTAGATGCTACTATTTGAAGTTTTGAACATTTGTACACAACTGTGCATTTTATTGGGGAACTAATTTTTTTTCATTATTATACTATTATATTAACAGCAAAGGGCACGCATGTACGTAATCTATATGATATAGCTTCATTTCATCATATTTCATATGGGGTGGGTGATTTTTTATATATAAAACATTTACTTTTCTAACTTTTTTATTGCTCTTTATTTTAGAAATCCTTTCACAAATAAAAGGAAATAAAAAGGAATAGTCAAGTTCTAAAAGTATAGTTCTATCAAGACATACATAAAATTTGGTTTTTAACCAAAGTTTTGAAAAATGAACTGATCATTGAACTAGTTGATGAATTGATTCAAAATTTAATGGTTTAATTATAATTAAAACATGTGTAGTCAAACTGAATATATATATATATATATATATATATATATATATATATATATACACACACGTATTATACCTTATACATATAAATAAATACCTACATTTTGATGGTGCATTACTTCTACTTACGTTAGTGTAAATATATACTAAAAGATTAAAAAAATACAAAATAAAGTAAGGCTAGTTGAGCATTCAACAACATAGCCAATAAAATATATCTTTAGAAGTCCTAAGCTTTTCTCAACTTCGAAGCCTTCACCGATTATAAAAGGCAAGAGAAGGCTCGTCACTTAGATAGCGTATGTCAATTTATATATGAATAACAATTTCATGTGTGGGCTAGTGGTTTGCTTGGCCTAAGCTAGTTGGTGGGCTACATGGGTTTGCTTAAGCCAGTGTTTAAAAATTTGAAAAAGTTATGGATCGCCCATTCGATTATGTTGGTATCAGGTTGGTCGGTTTATCGATTTAGTAGTTTTAAGATTGATTTATTGGTTTATTATTGATTTTTTGTATGAGTGTTTTTTGGTTAGTACCATACCAGTATACTGGCCGATTCTCGGTCCAATCAATTGAACCAATCGGTCTAGTTTTGTGAACTTTGTTTTTAACATGGTTGTTTAACCAATAATTGCCAAAAGAAAATGTGATAGCACATGTGAACATGATTATTAAAATAAAATGCAAATGCCTTTTACCAAAAAATAAAATAAAATGCAAATGCCTTTATTGTCTATACAACTAAGGTATGCTTGAAAAGTAAAAATAGGAAAGATATTTTTTAAAATATAAGAGAAATCAAATAAGATATTATTATGTAATCTTTAAATCATCTCTTATTTCAGATAAAAAATTATTTTTTATTTATTTTTATAAATACTTAATTATCTCATTTCTTCTTTTCATTCCCAAGTCCTCAATTCAAACATAATCCTTTTTTTTCGGACGAACAACTCAAACACAACCTAGTGTTGGAATAACCTTCATAATTGCCTGACTTTTACCCTGTTTATTACGGACCCAATGTCACTAGACTACAAAAAGGAAGAGATTAGGCAGTGACTTTTTCCCAGCAACATCCAAGTCGTTAGTAAAAGCATTACTATAGCAGCAACTTTTACAAGTCGTTAGGATATAAAGTTTTTTTCTCAACAATGATGCTTGTGTTGGAAAAAGTTGACTTTTAGACACGACTATCCTCGTCCCAAGGATAGAAACAACTAAATGCTAGCGACTTTACATTGTCACTGGCAAAGTAGAAGACTGCAAGGTCTATGATAGTGACTTTACCAATCGCAGGTATAAACATAGATGTATGCCAACGACTCCAACTGTTGTTGGGAGAATATACATATATATGCCAGCGACATAATTCGACGATGGGAAAACTAAAAGAATGCAACGTCTATCCCAACAACTTTACTACTAGTGGGGATAAAAACATATGTATGCCAACAACTCCAATTGTTGTTGGGAGAAGATACATATTTTTGCCAGTAATGTACATAGAATATACCAATGTTTTAAAAATTAGATCAGTCATTGAACTATATATATAATATTATATTAAATAATAATAAATTAACATAATAATATTATATATTATGTTATTTAGTATTTTAAAATCTCATATTATATAATAAATAAAACATATAACATATATAAAAGTTAAGAAGAAATTACACTTACAAGTCACACATAAAATAATAAGTAGAATATCTAAATATACAATTTATATAAAAGGCAAGAATGGAATAAATCTTCTTATGTCTTTCTTTGACTTTATATGTAGACTTTTTTAGTTTGGTATTGAACGTTTATTTGGTTCAAAAATTATTTTTAAATGAATTAAAAATTTATTGACAAAAAAGAATGAATTTAATTTAAAAAAAAATAATTCAAATTGATTTACTATCAGATTTTGACTTATTTGACTAGTCTTATGAATTAAATGAATCAGATTTATGACAAGTTCACCTTTTGACTTATTTGACTAGTCTTATGAATTAAATGAATCAGATTTATGACAAGTTCACCAATTTTTTAGTCGAATCAGTTCAATTTAGTCTAATTTTTTCATCACTAGAAATACATATATGTTAGCAACATTGTTAGTCACTTAGTTGCTTGGAAAAGTTGAAGCATAAAATATCTACCCAACGACTTTATTTGTCACGGGGATAAACACACATGTGAAGACACAAATACGCAAAGTAGAGTGGAAAATAGAGTAGTTTCATTCACTTTTTAATTATTATTTGTAAGTATACATTTTTTAAAATTATTATTGTGACATTATTGAAATAATTTATTTTAAAAAAATAATTATTACCTATTTTATAATTAATTTTTTTTATACTATTATTTGTGATATTTTTATTGAATAAGGCTACAGCCTATCATCCCAATAACATGGGATAAGTCATATCAAAACGATAAACTTATCATTAAGGCTTATCACTTTATACCTTGTAGTGTTAGGATGTACTAGGGACCAGAACAACATTAGCTATGTAGATGAAAGTTTTGAGTGCTTATTAGAGTTTTACAAGACATATGATATTACCATATTGAGAATGGAGTATTTGGGCAACTCCATCTTCAAGATGGAAATTGAATTCCAAGATAACAGACAAGTAGTATAGATGAAGGCTATGTATTTAAACTTGCAATGTGTATTTAATTAGTTATATATTAGTTATATACTATACGGTATATATATATATATATATATATATATATATATATATATATATATATATATATATATATATATATATATATATAAAAATTGAACAATCTTGCTATGAACAATGATGATATTTATGTTTTTGTGTTCATATGTGTTGCTTCCACTTCAACTTTGATGTGTTAGTTATATATTTATTGATAGTATTAGTTTGATAAAACGGTTTAGTTCAATTTAATTAGTTGATGTTACTAAGTTTTGTTGAGTTGATTATAAATGATATTCTATATGTAATTAATATATGTAACATTAAAGCATGCATTGATTTCTAAGTTTACAAATGTGCTAAGAGCAATACATTGTGCAAGCTCTTCATTAGGTACAAACATTGGTATATAATATATACTATAATATTATGTTAAATCATATATTTCTAAATCTATAATGATTGTATTATGTTATTCAAACACAATAAGGTCCAAATACATATTGCCATCTTCTTTACCCTAATCAAGCTTGTCTCACTTTGCAAGTCATTATTAACACCCTTAAAAGTTCTAGTTAACAAGTATCATATCAAAATCAACTACAAAAAGTGTAAGAAAATGAATGAAATGAGCTAATGCTTACGACAATTGGAGATAAAAACTTTATCTTCTACTAACATTAACTATCGCATAAATTTAACAATAAAAAATGATAATAGGAATATGGATAAGAAACCTACTTACAGCGTGTTTGGTTCAGCTCAGCTTATAAGCTGAACCAATAGCTTTTTTAAAAGTTATTATAACAGTGTTTAATTATATTTGATAAAATTAGTTTTAGTTTTTACGTGAAATTTAATGTATTCTATTTTTTTTCATAATGCTGAAATTTCAGCTTTTAATTTTATATTATAAATTATTTCTTATATTTTGATATGTAAATATTATTTTGTCTTTAATTAAATAATTTTTTTAATCAATCAAATGATTTTTTTAATCATTATATATCTATTTTAGTAATTTAATATATAAAAATAATTTTTTTATATCATCCAAATAAAATAAATTAGTTTAAAATTAATTTTTAATTAATATATCTAAATATAATTAATTATTGAAATAAAATTTTTTACAACTATCACAAATATGCATTTAATGCATAAACAAATAGATAATGCATAAATAAATTCATAATACATAGACAAATTTTAAATATACAAACGATTGTCACAAGTTTTGCATTTTCCATTGGCAACTGCTAGATCTATATTGTGATATCCCTTTAACGGTTATCTCAAAGGACAAAGGCTGTCGTTGAAGGTTGACATTGCAATGTCAGTTTTGTCCCCAATTACTTGCCATTGGTATCCATCCTGTTCTAGATACCTTCACTTTAGGGATGGAAGACGGGACGGAGGCAGAAGAAGGTAGTGTTTCTTCTGCCTTTGTTTTTGTTTTTGTCTCTGTTATAGATACTCAGTTTTTATTTTACAAGTAAATTGGATGCTCGCGAAAGTATATGTAGATAATTAATAATTTAAAATAAAATTATAAAAATTATAAAAAAATATAAATAAAATAAACTTTAACATAATATACTATAATTTTGTTTAATAATTTTATATTTTTACAAAATTAAAAAATATTATAAATAATAAATTAAATTCAATTATATTTTGTAATAATTAATTTACATAAATAATTATGACGTAAATAAATAATATATATATTTTTTAACAAATTTTATTATTATAGGTTCATTTAATAAAAAAATTATTTTAAATAATAAAAATATATGTATTTTTATCTCATCTCAAAGTTAAAAAAAAAAAAATCATAATATATGATATATATTAAATAAAAAAATATACTTAATTGGATTTGATTCATGAAAGCGAAGATTATAATCTCCGTCTCCGCTCCCATTTATTAAACGGGTACTTATCTCCCATCTCATCGAGAGTAATCTCCACATATCTATACAGATACAGATAATTTTGTCATCCCTACTTCACTTTCACATCAGCCACTTCACTGTGTTCAGCCCCACACTAGTAATGGAGACTTGATAGAAGTGACACTTCCACTCATTGTGAATTTTAGGCCACCGCTTCTTTGACACCTTATTATGCATTACATTTCCATGAACAAAATATTCCCTATGATCAGCAAGAAACTTAAATATTAAGAACATAGTTTAACCAATCCTTATTATTGAATCAATTCTTACTTTTTATACAGAGCTAACACTATATCAGCTTTTTTCTTGGCAATTTCAGAAAAAGAAACATCAAAGATTATAAATAAATATAATATGGCAACAATTATCTACATCAAGATATCCACAATCCTAAAGCAAAAAAAAAAAAATCTCATGGTTCCAGGCTCTTATATAATAACAATGCAAAGGATAACAAAACATCATTATTCAACCTCAAATGCAATATTGCACTTGAAAATAAACATACGGGCATATAACATAACAGAAATGAATAACTTGCAACTTTTTAAAATTATTAAATAAACTCAAAATAAGATACTGATATATATATAAGTTGTAACTCAATAAATAGCATGTAGAAAAAAATTAGTTTAACATACCAACAAAACAAAATCATGATTGTTGCCAGTATACAAATAGCACACAAAGATGAGCTCCACATGATTTGATTCATACGGCCTTGCTAAAATCAAATCAAACAACATCCTATTCTTATGTAAGGAACATATAAAACTTATTTATCCGGTCCAAATCCAAATGAAATCAGAGAATTGGAAGTCATAGACAAATCAATTGCAATTTTTTTTTTTAAAAAAAGACTCTATTTTCTCATGGCTTAACTCAGAAGGTGCCTGCATCTTGCTATGTGCATTAGTGAAAGAAACTAAATACACATAGTTTACTATACTTTCATGAGAACTCATAACTAATTTATATTACATTGTTTTGGTTGCTCGCTTCATATTTCCTTACCTTTTTAAATGACAAGTGCAACTTTAAATTGTTACATATATAAATTATTAGAAGACATAAATTTATCACGAAAATATCTTTCATAGCAAATGAAATGATGAGGTTTTGGAATCAGTTTGGCTCACTCTGTATATTATAGGGTGCCATTGCTCTTTTCAAAGTCTACCAAAACTAAATGATAATGAATTGACACAAATAATCCAACGATTGGGGAAGAATCTTACTAAATACCACAATCCCATGACAGCTTTTACATTGCAAGACAATTTGACAGTGCAATAGAAAATGATTTATTTATAGAAAGATATCTATAACCCAATCTAGCATCTTTTTACCACGCCATTAAAACAAAGAACCAAGATGAAAACAAAATAGATAATAGAAAGCAACAAAGAAAATGGGCTTGCAAATGGGTCAGCTTCTAGGCAAGGATGAAAAATCACCTAATACCATTTACTAAGGAGTTATCTATTAACATTAATTGAGTCAAAGTGCAAGTAATATACAAATACTACATAATGAAGCATGTACTAAATAAAAAGACAAATAAACAACCAGAGAAAATGCCACAATCATACCTTACTAACAATGACAAAAGTCCAGTACGTCCAAGTAAAGCTTGAAAAGCTGATCGAATAATTATAGCCCCACAGAACTCCTTCAATATATCATTGCGTTTCTGAAAATTGATATAGAAATCTTAGCAACTGTCTTTGTTTCAACTATTCTATAAAAAAAAAATATAATATACAATACAAAGCACATGAGAGCTCACAAGTAACTAATAATGGAAATTGTAGTAAAATTCAACAATTGGTTAATTGGAACATGATATAAACAATAATTAATATCATCTGAAGCATAATGAAATGAGAAGAAATACATACATTTCCATGGTATCAGACCTCAATGATGAAAACGAAAAATGATGAACAGAAAAGAGAGAGAAGTAAAACTGAATAATACGGTGGTATTGAAGAATGAATAAAAAATCATCAGAGAATGAGTACACTCGGTTATATATATATATATAGCTGTTTCTGTTAACAACTAATAACAAATTATATTAACAAACTATAACAGAAACTAACTAACTTCTTTTAACCTTTATCTCTAACATTCCCTTGCAAACTCAGAGGAGGAGAAGCTTGAACTCTAAGTTTGTACCTACACATATTAAATATAGAGGGTGCCACTAGTTTGGTCAACACATCAGCCGTTTGTTCATGAGAGGGAATGTGCTGAACATCAACTAACTTCTGTTGAACTTTCTCTCTAACAAAGTACAAATCAAGTTCAAAATGCTTTGTTTTGGAGTGCAATATTGGATTAGCTGCAAGTAGGACAACACTCAGATTATCACAGTATATTTTGGGAGTTTGAATTACTGGTATATGAAGTTCACTCAACAAAGACTTCAGCCAAGCTATTTCGGCAACAACAACAGCAAGACTCCTATATTCTGCCTCTGTACTAGATCTAGAGACAACCGATTGTTTCTTTGAGGACCATGAAATCAGATTAGTGCCAAGATACACACATGTCCCTGAGGTAGACCTTCTATCATCCACATCAGAACCTCAGTCCAAATCACAAAAGCAAGTGATATTAAGGTTGGCAGATTTGGTTAGCAGCAAACCATAATCAGTTGTACCAGCCAAATATCTAAGAATTCATTTTACTGCCAACCAATGTGAAATCATAGGATTATGCATGTATTGGCAAACTTTATTGACTGAGTAAGCTAATTCAGGTCTTGTTATGGTGACATATTGTAATGCACCTACAATAGATCTCTATAAGGAGGGGTCTTCAATTGGATCACTTCCCACTGCTGTAAGTTTGAGACCTGAGACCATTGGAGTCTGCATAGGTTTGGCAGACTGCATGTTAGCTTTAGTTAAAAGATCTTTGATGTACTTGGTTTGAGATAAATGGAGACCTCCACTAGAAGTAGCTTTAGCCTCTATCCCAAGGAAATAATGGAGAGAACCTAGATCATTAAGTGGGAATTTCATGTTGAGGTGCTGAATGAGGTCTGTAACAGATTGAGATGAATCACTGGTGATAAGAATGTCATCCACATAGACTAGGACAAGAATAGTTGAGGTAGCAGTAAATCTGAGGAATAGAGAAGTGTCATACTTTGCTGAATGAAAACCAAGGGTGTGAAGAGTTGAAGCTAACTTGTCAAACCAAGCCCTTGGTGCTTGCTTGAATCCATAAAGGGCTTTGTGTAATTTACACACTAGATGGGTACCACCTTGAACAAAACCTGGAGGCTGAGACATGAAGACCTCTTCTTGTAAGTCTCCATTGAGAAAGACATTATTAATGTCTATTTGTCTGATTGGCCAGCCCCTGGACAAAGCTAGAGTTAAGACAACTCTGACTGTAGTTGGCTTGACAACTGGGCTGAATGTTTCAAAGAAATCAAAGCCTTCTTGTTGATGGAAACCCTTGGCAACCAATCTGGCCTTGTGCTTCTGTATAGAGCCATCAGAATTTCTCTTCAGTTTGAAGACCCACTTACAACCAATTGCTGTTCTTTCAGCTGGTAAAGGCATCAAAGACCAGGTTTCATTAGCTAGTAAGGCTTTGTACTCCTGTTCCATAGCATTTTTCCACTGAGGATTGTTTAAAGCAGCTTTAACTAATGTAGGTTCAAAATCTGAGTTAGCAGAGGTTGAGGTGGCCAATAGTACTTTAGGCTTAACAATGCCTGATTTGCCTCTGGTTGTCATTGGATGGAGATTCTGTACGAGAGAGGGTGCTAAAGCTACTGGAACTAGATTATTAGGATTTTGTGGAGAGGATGAGCTAGGTTCATTGATAGCTGGTAGAACAGTAGGTGGCAACTGAGGCAACTGAGCTGGTATAACAGGTAGTGAACATGAGGTATTGATGTTAATATTGGAATGAGAAGATGCAGTAGCAGCAGATCTGACACGTATAGGAATGGATGGTGGAAAAGACACAACAGCAGAAAGTGTAATAGGAGCAGACAAATCAGAAGAAAAATTGGATGAACAGGACTTAAAAGGGAATAAGAATTCATCAAACTTGACATGTCTAGAAATATAGACTTTTCCAGAAGAAGAGAGACACCTATAACCTTTATGACATAGACTGTAACCTAAGAATACACACATTTCAGATCTTGTGTTGATTAAATGGTCGAAGGAAAGGATAGCAAGCACAACCAAAAGTCTTTAAAAATTGATAATCTGGTAATCTTTGAAACAGAATTTCAAGGGGTGAGTGATTTTTGAGATTAGGAGTAGGTAATCTATTTATTAGGTAGGTAGCACTTTGAAAGGCTTCCCCCCAATATTTTAGTGGCATAGAGGCATTAGCTAACAAGGTCAAACCTGTTTCTGTTACATGCCTGTGCTTCCTTTCAGCTACCCCATTCTGCTTATGTGTATAAGGGCAGCTAAACCTAAGGATTATACCTTGTTCTTGTAGAAATTTAGAAAACACAGTGTATTCCTTACCCCTATCAGACTGAAAAGTCTTTATTTTTGCTCCTAATTGTAGCTCAATCATGGATTTAAAATGAATAAAGCGAGATAATGCTTGAGACTTATTTTGTAAGAGATACACCCATGTAAATTTAGAATATGCATCAACAAAGTGGATATAATATCTGCTACCATTTGTTGAGGGAAGAGGAGAAGGTCCCCAAATATCTGAATATATAAGTTCTAGAGGCTTAGTATATACAGTATTTGAAGATACGAAAGGCAATTTATGAGATTTTCCCATGCAACATGCTACACACACAGTAGGAATTTTATTTGATGGAATAGAAATGTTACATTGTTTCAATACCAGATTGACAGTGCTATTAGAAGTATGTCCTAAACGATTGTGCCAGAGATTGAAAATGTGACTTACTGACTCAGAAACATGATTACAAGATTGAGAAGTACAAACAGAATTACAATTAAGAGAATTACAAACTGAATTGACAGACTTGAAGATGGAAGGTGTGACAAGCTGAATGTTGTCAAAAGCATAAAGACCATCTTTAAGCTTCCCTTCCAACAAAATTTGATTGGTATCCTGACATTTGACACAACATGAATCAGCGTGAAACTCAAAGTAAACTTTGTTATCTCGTGCAAATTGAGAGACACAAAGCAAATTTTTGGAAAGAAGGGGTACATGTAACAAATTTTATAAGAAAAAGGAACGAGAACAATGAGGTAGTGAAAACTGAGAATTACCAACATGCTGGATCTGCATACCAGCACCATTTGCCATTTTTATGGTATTATCACCACTGTATGCTGCTTTGGTCATGAGATTCTCAGATTCTGGAGTAAGGTGATTTGTGGCTCCAGAATATGGATACCAAGCTGGATCATAAAGTGTCTCAGGGGTGGCTAGCATTGCTGACATCTGAGAATTAGTAGAATTAGGAATAGAGCTAGATGAAGCTTGAGTCATGTATATTTGAGATGCTGGGTACTGTTGATCAAATCTATGGTGACAATTCCAACCTGTGTGACCATATTTTCCACAAACTTGACATTTGATTGATCCTCTACCACCTCCTCGATAAGATCTTCCTCTGCCTCTAAATTTTCCAAAACCACCTCTAAATTGACCCTGAAACTGACCAAAATTCTGAATTGCACCACTACCTCCATTCTGATATTGTCCACCATGCTGATAGTGACCATTGTTTTGAAATTGACTATTCTGATAAAAACGATTATTACCATTACCATTACCAAAGTTCCTCTTGTCTCTGAAATTCTGCTGTTGTACAAGATTGACTTGTGGACTGAAAGCTTCTGAATTCTTTTTGTGTTTTTCAATTCTTTCCTCTTGAGCCATCAATAATGATTCAATTTCAGAAATGGAGTATTGCTCAGATCTGGACATGACAGAAGTGATGAAACCATCATATTCTTCTGGTAAACCATCAAATATGATTTCAATGTAATCTTGTTTCAACAAAGCACAACTTGTTGCTAATGTATCAGTAATTTTTTTGATGCCCAAGAGATAATCATTGATTCCAGTAGTTTTCTTGACATTTTTGAGTTGAAGCTTAAGTTGTTTCACCTTAGCTCTGGTTTGCGATATGAAGAAAGACTTCATAAGAATGATTACAGCCAACTATTCTTATTGTTAATCCCTCTGACATGGAAGAAAGTAACCAAGACAACAATAACTGATCTTGAGCTTCCCAATTAAGAAAATCTTCACTGATTCTCGACTGATTTTCATCTTCTGGAGTTGCAAATTTTTGAGGCATACCTCTAGATCCGGTGATAAATTTATGTAATTTGAAGCCTCTGCTCGTAGCTAAAGCTTGTTGTTTCCATGGCAAGAAATTTGATTCATCCAGTTTGAATGAAACTGGATTAGAGAATGTTTGAAGCGTGAATGTGGTGGAAGATGAGGAACCTGAACCTGAGCTGAGTTCCTCCATGATCGAACCTTGAAGCTCTGATACCATAAAGGTATCAAACCTCAATGATGAAAATGAAAAATGATGAACAGAAAAGAGAGAGAAGTGAAACTGAATAATACGGTGGTATTGAAGAATGAATCAAAAATCATCAGAGAATAAGTACACTCGGCTATATATATATATAGTTGTTTCTGTTAACAACTAATAACAAATTATATTAACAAACTATAACAGAAACTATAACAGAAACTAATTAACTTCTTTTGACCTTTATCTCTAACAAGTTTTAGTCCTTTTAGCTTGAAACACATTTCGAGTAATGTGGCTTATAAGCTTTAAATTTTTAGTCCTTTGAAAAATGATCCAAAAGGGCTTGTAAGCTTTCGGTTCAGCTTGTGCATTGCTGGCTATCTCATTAAAGCAAAAAATTGGAGTAATAATGTGGAGTAAAAACACATTATATGGTTTCTTTTTCTAACTTCAAGGTTTACTCTCTAACCTTAAGCTATATATTCTATATGTAACACCAACCTATTTTGAAGAAAGCTTGAGAGGTTTCATATGAAAACCAGGTAGTAAGTCTGTCATTATCATTGTGAATTAATAATCTCCTCAATTCTATTTTTAACATATGCCAAATCAGCTTCAGTTCCATCAATTTATAGTGAAGTAAATAATATAGTTGATCTCCTATAATACATGAGTTTAATTTTGATGCATTGACATTGTAAATTTTTTTACATTATCAGCCAATTATACATCATCACATTGTGACTTTTGAGATAATTGTTATGAGAGTCAAATATTTTTAATGACGTGACACAGCATGATTGGTTAGTCATGTAAAAAAAATTTACATTAATAATGCATCACAATTAAATCCATAATCCATAATATAATATTTCTAGAATAGTTCTCATATTAGTGCTAGAATAATTCTCTATAATAGTTCTAGAATAATATATCAGTGCTAGAAAGTATCAGAATAGTTCTAGAATAGTTTTATAATGAAAGTTTCATCATATGTTACTATTTCACACAATTTAGAGCCTATAATCCCTCAAAAGTCTTAGTCCTAAAGATAATTGTGTTTTAACCAAACTCCAACAATGCAAGAAATGGCGCACTTACCTCGGCTAACATTTTTGCATATAACTGCAAATCAGCATAATCAGCCAACACTTGTTGCGAAGTTGACCCTTTATCCCATTGGAAAACTCTCCTATTTTCTTAACATTATAAGCAAAATATTAAATTATATCTTTAACTGTTTAGCTAATCTAAACTCTAGGAATTTCAGGAAGTAAAAAGTAAAAGATATCTAGGTGTTAGGAAACCTCACTTAAATAAACTAAGATTTATGGAATATTTGACTGGCATTCCCTGCAGAACAATGAAAAAACTAAAAACAACCGTGAGACATGACTAAATAATGCAAATCTTTACAAAGGAGAACATAATGGAGTTCAATATATATTTTGAAAGTCTTTCCTGATAGCAGAAACCAAAATTAGAAGTAAATTCAGGTTATACACAACACACTAAATGCTTAACAGACAGCAAAATACCTGGCCAAGTTGCCGCAATTTCAGTGAGATCATGACCATCCAATAAGAAAGACAAGGCTCAGGACTGAATCGAAGAAGGCCTCTCGAAACCCATGCAGCACTCCAACAAACATGAAATTTATGCAGAGATAGAAATTAGTGAGCCAAAGAGAAAGAGAGGAAGTGAAACAAATCAGATAAGCAGAAGGTTCTTCGATGAGGAAGATAACCAGAAATTTAAAACTGGTTCTTCAAAGAAGATAACCAGTTAATCACCCTTTTCATACAAATTTAAAAGCAACATTATCATTTTATAAATTAGCCTTCTCTCCAATTAAAAAAACATACGAAATTTATTAGAGTCTCACATTGTCTGTCTCAATCTTCCGAGTACGGTTTATATACTTATTAGGTTACTTCACTTAATGTCACTGATTTTAAGTTGGAATCTCACATGATACCAGAACCTGTTCCACTAAGTTCGCCTGTTCCGTCCAGCATCTATGGAAGGGGGTGGGTTTAAGTCATACTTCATAGACCCACAAGTCAATTCTAACAAAATGCACAACAAACACTTAAAGAACAGCCCTTCAAGTGTTATGTTGTTTTGTGTTTCTATTTTTCTTTTAATGTTTGAAATTGGAAGTATGACCTAGGTTTATAGACTCTTATTTGTTATAATTTCTTGCATAGAGTAGGATATTCCCTCAGACTCGGAAGTTCTAGACTGGCTTCGTTCCAGCAGGCTGCTGCACTTGTATCGCCTTTTCACAGCACGTTTGTGTCAACAGAGGCAAGTTCTTCTCAAGAATAGTTTCACTTCTGCACCTGATATGCCTCCTCGTATCAAATTCAAGAGATTAGATAAAACTGCCAGGCACATTATGCAGGCATGTGACTACTTTGTATTTATTTTAAATAAGAACATTCTTTTTTTATCATTGTAAAAATTGTTGGCATTATATCGTATAGATTTTGGACAAGGAAGCAATAGAGGAGGTGAGAGCAAAGATACCTGATATAAAGCCTGGTTATATTGTGCAACTCAAAGTGGTATGAAATTTGTTTTTGAAGATTTATTCATATTTGTGCTTTGAGCCTATATTAACATGATCTTTTGTTTACTATTACGGCTGACATAACAGGAAGTGCCTGAGAACAAGAGGCGTGTTTCTATTATAAAAGGCATTGTTATTGCAAGGCGTAATGCTGGTCTCAATACTACATTCAGAATTAGGAGGCTGGTGGCTGGGGTTGAGGTTGGGGTCGAGTCTCTATTCCCACTGTAAGTCTTAACTTCCCATTTTTTAAGTAGATTTGCTTGCAGTCATGCTGTTTTGAACTGATAAAACTGCATCCTGTATTCATTTGTTGGCATTTAAGTGGGGTGTAGTCAAATTGCTTCACTTGGCTATAAAAATAAAAGATAATAAAAAGAATTGCTTCACTGAGAACCTGATCATATGGTGATGATAGTTATTTGAAATTTTAGTTATATTACTTAAGGAAAAAGACTTCTGATTGGAATATAAATTTGATGTACGTTTTGTGTTTGTGTGTGCATGGAATCCAATGCATTCTGTTTTTTACGCCTACCATTAACACTCATGTATATACTAAGAAAGTTAAGGGAAAAATTGAACTACTTTTTTAATGTTGAATTGTAACAGTTACTTTGCTTCATTCTTTATTCAGACTGAGATTTTTGTTTAACATTTTGGAGATTAAATTTAATGTGTTTCTTTTGTGCTGTGGATGAGGTTTTGGGATTGCATGTACTACTATTAATGATCTTTTGGCTTATGTTCTTTTTGGACGCTTCTATCATGGACTCAACATGTTTGAGTCTATAGATGAACTATCTCTTTTTTTTAATCTGACAGTATTTATATGTAAATTTGAATATATAAAAAAATTATTAATTAAAATCTGTAAATTTTTTATATGTACAATTATTCGTATAAAAAAAAAGAGTGATCTGATTAAATTTCTCTGTGTGAATCTGAATACTATTAGTTAAAATCTATAAAAAATTAATTTTTAATCTAGACTATTGATTTATTTTAATAATAAATCAATTACTAAAATATCAATGATCCATCCACGAATTAGAATTTTTTGTCCTTTTTAGCCTGTCATATGCCTTATCAATTACTTTTTTTTGGGGGGGGGGGGGGATTGGGAGAAGAGGGTGGGGTGGCGTGGGGTTTTTTTGTCGTGGTATCTTTTAATTTTCGGTTGACTGTGCTTGTAGTCATATTATTTAATGAGATTGGTGCCTAAGCTTTGCACAATGTGTGATAGGTATTCACCTAACGTAAAGGAGATAAAGGTGCTTGACAAGAAGAAAGTGAAGAGGGCCAAACTCTACTACCTGAGGGAGAAAATGAATGCACTTAAAAACCAATAGCGACCTTCATCCTGGTGGAAATTTTTTATGATTTGTTATCCGTATATATTTAATACATTAGCTAGTTAGTTAAATAACTACCCTAGAATAGCCAGCCAATGATATCTTACTGACAGCTAGAAACGGTTAGAGGTAGTTAACCTTGGTTTAGCTGTTTATGTATATATAGTATCTTTGCACCTTTTCTGTAAGTAAGTTGAATGAAATCAGCGTATCATTCACTCATTCTCATCTTTCAATTCTCTCAATTTCTCTCTGCTTTCTTTTATAGTTTCTTGATTGAATTTGTGTGTATTCATCGGGGATCTCGTTTATGTGATCAAGTTAGATCACTGTGTTCATTTCATTCTCAGATTCTTTATTTCTACATGGTATCAGAGATTTGATTTTTTCAGAGCTCTGCTACATTCTGGTTGGTGCTTCATGGCTGAAGCAACTGTTGCTATTTCTGGTTCCAGTGGAGGTTCAAGAAACGTGGTTGATGAATCTTCACCTTACTATGTTCATCCATCTGAAAATCCTTCAATTGTTCTTGTTACAACAACTTTAACAAAGGAAAACTATCACCAATGGGCAAGATCTATGGAGATGAGTTTGATTTCAAAGAATAAGATAGGGTTTATCGATGGTACAATCCCTATACCATCGAAAACTGATGCAATGTATCCTTCCTGGAGAAGAGCCAATAATCTGGTGGTGCGATGGATTATGGGTTCTGTGTCCGAATCAATAGCAAAGAGTATTTTGTTCAATGATGCAGCAAGTAATATTTGGAAAGTATTGAAGAAAAGATTCTCTCAAGGAGATCTTTTTCGAATTTCAGATATAGAGGATTCAATAATCTCCCTAAAACAAGGAGAATTGAATGTTACTGACTATTTCACAGAACTGAAGATTTTGTGGGATGAACTAGATAGTTACAGGCCTTTTCCAGTTTGCACATGTGTTGTGAAGTATGTTTGTGATGCTTTAGTCAATGTTGAGAAGTACAAAACTCAAGATCGTGTAATCAGATTTTTGAAAGGGTTGAATGAGCCCTTTGCAGGAGTGAAGTCACAAATTATGTTGATGAAGCCACTTCCTGAAGTTGATGATGTGTTTTCAATGATTGTGCAGCAAGAAAGACAATTAGTTGTTGAGTTTGTTGAACCAAAATTGATTGCAGCAGTAGGAAGGGACAACAACAATTATAGTTATGGTAGAGGTAATGGCAGAGGTACTGGAAATTTTGGCAAAAATCAATATGGCAGAGGTTCCAATAGTGGGAAACAATGCAGTCATTGTGGGAAAACAGGTCATACTGTTGATACCTGTTATAGGAAACATGGTTTTCCTCCCAATTTTCCATTTCGAAGCCAAAATCAAGGTAGAGTTAATTCTGTTGCTGCTGCAGAAAATAATGAGATTGATAAAATAGAGGAGATTGGTTCTGTCCAAAAAGAGGAGCAGGATAGACCAGGTTTCATGATCACTGCTGAGCAGATTCAAGGCTTGATGAATTTGTTGCAGCAATCTCAGATTCCTTCAAATTCCATAAACCAAATAAACACAGTAATGTCATCAACATCACGTGCACAGAACCCTCCTCATCATGATTTAGGTAATCTTTCATCAAATTCTTCTTGTTCTTGGATATTAGATAGTGGTGCAACTGACCATATTTGTTATAGTCTTTCATTCTATTCATCTTTTCACAAAATTAGACCTATTAGAGTAAAACTCCCTAATGGAAATGAAGTTCTTGCAGAACATTCAGGTAGCATTAGCTTTTCTAATGATTTTACCCTATATGATGTATTACATATACCACATTTTTCATATAATCTCCTTTCAGTTACCAAGCTGACATCTTCATTGCCATATATTCTATCTTTTGATTCTCATTCTTGTTGTATCCAGGAGAAAACTTCATTGAAGATGATTGGTACAGCTGAAGTGATCAATGGACTTTATATTTTGAAGATGCCTATCTGTACTAATAGGTCTTCTTTTAGTCCTTTTTCAGTAAATTCTGTTGTTGTTCCAAAGACAAGCCTATGGCACTTTCGTTTAGCCCATGCTTCAAAAGATTGTATACAAACCATTCATTCTTCTGTTCCCTTTGTAAACATGAATAAAGATTACATTTGTGATGTATGTCATTTGTCTAAACAAAGAAAACTTCCTTTTGTTGTCAGTCATTCTAAATCTGTCCAAATTTTTGATTTACTACATGTTGATATATGGGGACCTTTCCCTATCCTTTCTGTCCATGGCCATAGATACTTTTTGAGTATTGTAGATGACTTTTCTAGATTTACCTGGATTTTCTTGATGAAAACAAAGAGTGAAACATCTCAGCTTTTACAAAATTTTGTCACAATGGCTGAAAGACAGTTCAAACAGAAAGTTAAGATCATTAGAAGTGACAATGGCCCTGAGTTTTTAATGAAAGACTATTATAGTTTAAATGAAATTATCCATCAAACAACATGTACCTATACTCCCCAACAAAATGGGATTGTTGAAAGGAAGCACCAACACATTTTAAATGTAGCAAGAGCTCTCATGTTACAAAGTCATCTACCTAAACCTTATTGGACATTTGCCATTGTCCATGCTGTCCATATTATTAATTTACTCCCAACACCCCTACTCAACAATCAATCGCCTCATGAAAAACTTTATGGAAATGTCTCTGATCTTAACCATCTAAAGGTTTTTGGTTGCTTGTCCTTTGCCAACCTCCCTGCAGGTTCTTCCACCAAACTTGATGCAAGAGCCTGCAAGTGTGTGTTTTTCGGCTATAAAGCTGGAACAAAAGGTTACATTCTTCTAAATTTGCAAACCAGAGAACTATTTGTCTCTAGGAATGTAATTTTTCATGAATTCCAATTTCCATTCTCTGCATCTCATCCTTCTTCACAACCATCTTGTTCTAATTGCCCTTTTCCTACATCACAGATCATTGATCCCACCACTTATGATGATGTTTTGTTACTTCCCCCCACACCAACCACTTCCCCACAAGTCTCCTCATCTCCTGCTCCTCCATTCCCCACCACTTCTATTCCTTCTCCACCCCCTCAACCACCTAGGAGATCTACTAGACAGAGGCAGACACCTTCATATTTGTAAGATTATCATTGTAATCTTGCAGCAGGATGCACTACAGCTGCTACCAATTCATCATCTCCTGTTGTTTATCCTATTCAGTCATATTTATCTTTTGATCATTTTTCTTCTTCTCACAAGTCTGCTGTTTTCTCTGTTTCTGCTGCGGTTGAGCCCCACTCTTACACTCAAGCTATCAAACAAGATTGCTGGAAACAAGCTATTCAAGCTGAGTTGCAAGCTTTGGCAGCTAATGAAACCTGGATCTTAACTGCTCTTCCGAAGGATAAGACACCAATTGGTTGCAAGTGGGTATTCAAAATCAAACATAAGGCCGATGGAACCATTGAGAGATATAAAGCAAGGTTGGTGGCAAAGGGTTATACTCAGACTGAGGGTATTGATTACTTGGAAACCTTTTCTCCAGTAGCCAAAATGACTACCATACGTCTGGTTCTGTCCCTAGCTGCTCTTAATGGTTGGCTTCTCAAGCAACTTGATATGAATAATGCATTCTTGCATGGTGACTTACTGAAGATGTGTATATGACCTTGCCACCTGGACTGACCGCTTCACATCCTGGCCTAGTGTGTAAACTACAAAAGTCTCTCTATGGACTCAAACAGGCAAGCAGGCAATGGTTTGCCAAGTTGTCTTCCTTTCTCCTGGGATCAGGATATTCTCAATCCAAGAGTGATCATTCCCTCTTTACTAAAACTGCTACACACTCCTTCACAGACTTTTAGTATATGTTGATGATGTGATCTTAACAGGGAATGATGCCACTGAAATCACCCAAATCAAAGCTGTACTCCATGATAGATTTAAAATCAAGGATTTGGGTGACTTGAAATTCTTCCTGGGGTTGGAAGTTGCTAGAAGCAAGGCTGGAATTACTGTGAATCAACGGAAGTATGCTCTTGAATTAATTTCAGATGCTGGTTTACTTGGTTGCAAGCCAGTTACTACACCAATGGATTGCAAGGCTCGTTTGAGTCAAAATGATGGGGACCCTCTTGAAGACATTCCTGGTTACCGAAGACTCATTGGGAGATTGCTGTACTTGACAACCACAAGGCCTGACATTGCCTTTCTTTGCCTAACAGATTGTCTCAGTTCATGGCCAAACCTCTTGTCATTCATCATAATCGCCATTCGAGTTCTAAAATACTTGAAAGGGTCTCCAGGCCTAGGACTTTTTATGTCTAGCAGCTCCACTCCTCATATCAAAGCATATAGTGATAGTGACTGGGCAACATGTCCTGACACCCGCAAATCTATCACCGAATATTGCATCTATCTTGGTTCATCTCTTATCTCCCGGAAATCGAAAAAAAAGCAAAGCACTTGTTTCCAAAAGCTCTTGTGAAGCCGAGTATCGCGCCATGACTGGCTGCCACTACTTGTGAGATCCAGTGGCTGACTTTTCTGCTACAAGATCTCCACATTCCCTTCATTTCCCCTGCTTTGCTCTACTGTGATAATCAATCCGCAATGCATATTGCTGCTAACCCTGTATTCCATGAGAGAACCAAACATATTGAGCTTGATTGTCACATAGTAAGGGAAAAATGCAATTCGGGTTTGATCAAGTTGCTTCTTGTTCCGTCCTCTCTTCAGCTTG
Source organism: Ormosia emarginata (assembly GCA_029884605.1). Classification (NCBI taxonomy): domain Eukaryota; kingdom Viridiplantae; phylum Streptophyta; class Magnoliopsida; order Fabales; family Fabaceae; genus Ormosia; species Ormosia emarginata. Next base: position 77,321,596 of record JAQQTP010000089.1, read on the forward strand.
CCGACACATTCACTAAGCCACTCAGTCCTCAGGTTTTCAATCATATTCATTCCAAGCTGGGCCTCCTTGACTTATGCGCCCCAGCTTGAGGGGGGGTGTTATCCGTATATATTTAATACATTAGCTAGTTAGTTAAATAACTACCCTAGAATAGCCAGCCAATGATATCTTACTGACAGCTAGAAACGGTTAGAGGTAGTTAACCTTGGTTTAGCTATTTATGTATATATAGTATCTTTGCACCTTTTCTGTAAGTAAGTTGAATGAAATCAGCGTATCATTCACTCATTCTCATCTTTCAATTCTCTCAATTTCTCTCTGTTTTCTTCTGTAGTTTCTTGATTGAATTTGTGTGTATTCATCGGGAATCTCGTTTCTGTGATCAAGTTAGATCACTGTGTTCATTTCATTCTCAGATTCTTTATTTCTACATGATTCATTATTTTGTTATACTTAGTATCTGCCTTTGCATTCATATACTTGGTGCTGTTTTGATATCAACTAGATTTTTGTTTCATTGTCGCTTAATTATTACCACCTAACATTATGTAGTTTTATTTCAATCCTTATTAGAGCCTGTCACCTTTTGGAAAGGCAATATGTAAGAAATCGTAATAAGACTCATTCATGTTAAAATTTTCTCAAAGGCATGTTATAATCTTTTCCCGTTGTATTGAATCAGTAAATTAAAAAAATAGGCTAACATTTTAGCTGCTTTTTGCTAATATGATAAAAAGGACACCAGCAGGGCCTCTGGAGTTTTGATTTATTGGCATCTGATTCATCAATTGCAATTGAAACATTCAGGGGATGATAAAAGCAGTTGCCACTTTTTTTTTTATTGGGAGTTGCAATTTGGGAATTCTTGGCAGAAATAGTTCAATTTAGAACTAATCAAAAAAGTTGTTCTCAATGTTCAGAGAGTGATTAATGGGTTAATCATATATTGACCTAATTATTCATTTTTTTAACTAATTATTTCTAAATAAAATATTTGTTTTCAAGAATTCCTAAATTATAATTTTCTCTTTTTCTCTGTTCTTTTATTATTTTATTGAGCTGGGAGAATTGATGGGTAAAAAAATAAGCATTTGAATGAGAAGTTATGATTTTCACGGGTTGCATGATCATATACGTTGTTTTATTTTATTTTATTTTATAGCTCTGCAGCGTTAATCTTATAGTCTCTAACTCTTTAGTTTCTTTAGGCCGGGACCCTATTAATTAAGCAGGAGAAAATGATTTTAAAGTGGGAGGAGTAAATTGTAAAGATTATAAAGTTTTATGCAATAAAGTTGATTTATATACAAATTTTACAGAGACAAAATATGATTTACACATTTTTATATTGTGCTGTTAAAAATTAGGTTATCCTCATTTTATTATTATTGAATAAATATGTATTTGATAAAAAATACCTAATTCATAAATGTTTTTTAGTATTTTCTGAATAATTATTTTGACAATAGAAAAACTATAATAAAATTATTTATTAAAAATAAAAGTAAGAGATATATATTCACACAATGAAAAGGTGAGAGATTTTTTTTGTTTTTCTTAAATAATAATGGTATTCTCGGTTTAAAAGATCTACTTATAAAATTTGTAAACTATTAAGAATCCTATATATTCCTGTAAATATCTTAATTCTAACGTGAATCATCTGTCTCTCATTGAATTAGAGAAATAAAATAATTGAGATGCATACTGACCTAAACACCACTAATCACAACACTTTATCAATTAACATAAAACGCAATTTATTCCTGGTGGTTGTTAGTTTGGTACTATAAACGAAGCAACGGTTAGGGATAGTCTCTCCGGCCTCTAATCTTGTCCTCGTCCCTGCCTCGATCTCTCATGCGGGGAGGAGATACCATGGTATTTCTCATTATATTAAAAAAAATAAAAAAAAATAAAAAGATAAAATAAATTATTTTAATATTTTTAATTTTAAATAAATATAAAATTTAATTAAAGATGAAATTACTAAAATATATTTATTTATTTATATAATAATACATATATATATATATTATAAAGGATATTTTTGTAATTTTTTCGAGACAGGGACCTGCGGGGCCGGGAGTATGATCCTCGTCCTCGTCCCCGAATGTACCACGGGGAGATTTTTCTCCCCGTCCCCATCCCCGCGGGTAGAAAAACTCCGCATTCGAAACCCCATTCGAGGCGGTTTTCGCGGAGATCCCCGAATTACGGGAAGAATTGTCATCCCTAACAACCGTACGGGTGGTAGAGGAGGGTCCAAGTTTGTGTGCAAGACGCTTACTAAGAGGGTCCACTGTACACAGAAGTGTTATCCTCCCTCCTATTTTTTTTTGTTAACACCTCAACCTCGTACACCTCCCTCAACACTACTATTTTTGGATAAAAGGGGATGAGAGAAGATGGAGGGATGTGAGAGAAAATAGATTTTTTATTTTTGTTTTTCTTAAAGTGATAAGTGTAGATAGACTTACTAATGTGGCGGGATGAGACGGGTTTTTGTTTAACTCAATTCTGTCTTGTTCGTTTAAGATTAAAATTTACATTCATCTTCTTTCATCATGTATTTACAAATATTTTACGTTAAACTTATATAATATTTAATTATAATTTTAAAATTAATCATTTATCGACTTAAATTAAAAAATATGTTCAAAATAAATTTTAAACTAGTAAAAATTAGTTAATATAATTAACTTAATTAATAGTTAAATTAAACATAATATCTATTAATACGTAGGATGTCCATCCTTTCTGGTAGCACAACGAGTTTTAAACTCATCTCAATTGGGTTGGGATTGATTGAGTATCAATTATTATATTCTTACATCAAATAGCATATACATTTATTTTCACATCTCATACATATTTTTTTTTATTATTTTTTCTCACTTAATCACATCTATTAAAAATAGTGTAAATAATATATATATATTTTTTTAAGAGTATAAAATGATTATTTTTCATTGAGTACAAGCGCAGTGGATAAAAATTGCCAAGCCTAGGTGTAGAGCAAGTGTAAGAATTTGGAGGGTAGAAATAACAAAATTGCTCTCCTATAAAACTGTTGCCATGCATGCATAATCTTTTCTTGCCTTTTTGGCTTTTTCTCCCTTTTCCTCGAGTGATTTTATTATTATTATTATTATTATTATTATTATTATTATTATTATTATTATTATTATTATTATTATTGTCTCTGGTCTGGGCTGTCACATTGTCACTAATCTGTCTCACTCTTGTGTAATTGAATAAGGTGAGGACCCATTTCCTATGAGAATAAATATTTGTAATTCTCATTGTAGTGGCCTCTCAACAAATACACCATTTACAGTGTGTTTGATTTAGAATTAGGAAAGCTAAACTCACATTGGTAGCTCTCAAAAGTATGTTGAGAGAGATAACTTGTTGTTTGGTCAAATTTCCGTTTGTCAATTTTTAACATGAATTTGGCTTGAAATTAAGGTTTAAGATAAAACATTTTTTTTTTTTGCTTTTCCATTATTGAATTTGGATAATGGAATTGGAATGAAATATAGTAATTTTAATTTCAATTCCAATTCTTTCAATTAAATTAGTTTAAAATTTATGTTTGGAATCACAAAACTTATGATAAGAAATTGTAATTTAAATTCAATTATAATTTTATTATTTAAATATATGATCTAAAACATTAAAATTAATAAAAATATTCATACAATAATATTTTTATAATATAATAGTCATTTTCTTTTCATTTGATTTTTTAAAAATAAATACTATTATAATAATTTTTATATAAATATAAAAATAATTTTCTATATAAATATGAATCTTAATTTGATTGTTCATAAATAAATGTGAGAGAGAATTAGAGTTTAATTTTTAAGCTTTGGAATAAAAATTTTAAGAATTTAACTTTTGCTTTTCAATTCCATGGAATTGGTTTATGTAATTACAATTTCAATTCTAAATGATATTCCAAACATAAAAATTAGAATTTATGCTCAATTCCAATTCCAAACTCGATTCTACGCTTCAATTTAGACACTTATTGAATTCACGTTACCTTTAGTCCTCTTTCTTAAAAATACAAATATTTCTATTATAACCTTTTTTACTTTCACTTTTTGTAATATAAATATTAATATTGTAATATAAACTCATATTCTTTTTAATAATTACATATTTAAAAATAATTTTAATTAATTTTATCAAAATAATATTTATTTTATCAAACTCACTTGTAAAATAAAAATTCTCAAATATAAATCATGTTACTATAACTTCACTTTTAATTAAACTTAAGTTTGTAAAACTAAGTTGACTCAAACTTTAGTTTACAAACTCTAATTCAAACATTCTCTTATTCCCTATATGTTCTATATGTATATATTCTTACCCTTCATCATTGAGAAGCATTTAGGTCACCAGTTCTCATCCGTTTAAAGTCAGCCTAGTCAGTTTCTTGCCTCTAAAACGATACAGGGCTTTAGAATGATGTGTATTTGCACTTTAACATTGTTATTCTCCTTTATAAGGGCTTGCACATCCCTGGACATGTCTTATTGCTCCAGGACCAGATCAATCCATACCAGATGGTTACTATCTATTTTCAGGTGGAGGAACCCTTTGAAATAAAAAAACTAGATACTTGGGCGTACAAGAATATATATCTCTTTTTAACACTTGTATATGTGCCAACCCGGAAACACCACTCAGTGACACCAGGGGAGTTTTAAAATTAAATGATCTTGTCCTTGTCAGTGGCACAAATAGCATTGTTTGGTGGTGCAACAGTTCCAGAACAGCAGAGAAACCCATTGCCCAGCTCTTGGATACAGGAAAACTTGTGAGAGATGGCAATAATAATGAGAAGCACTTTGTGGGAGAGTTTTGAGTATCCCTGTGATACAATATTAATGCCATCAAGTTTATTTAGATACCAATGTCCGGTGGATCCTATAAGTTCAAAGGTTTCTAAATCTCAAAATTTCACTGTTCTGTCTGCCGAACCTGCAAAACAATTGTGAACTTTAATAACTTGAGAATAACTGCATTGATTGACATAATAGCTTCCATCCTTCAGGTGTCAAGTCATGATTCATTGAACCAAGACAAGAGAAGATAAATTTATGTATAAATGCCAAATCCAAATACATTCTATTGAATGAATTATGTGAACGAAACCTCGAAAAAATAAATAAATAAATAATTTTGGGAAGCCTGTAAGGGGAAAATGTCAAGAAGTTGATTGCTCACCAAGCTTTACAAATTGTAAACCAAGTAGCAATGGCGGTTAAATACCAGCTGATAGATATTGCACAAGAGATCGTATGCAAGCTGAAAACACGGCTTAGAGCATAGTTCAGTGATCTGCCATTGTTGGTTCTCATTCCAATTTATCTTATTGGCACAAAACTAGCTAAATCTCAATAAGTCAACCGCTTATGAATTGAAGGTCAAAGAAAAGAAAAGGAAAATCTGTTAAAAACACATCTCAAGTAAAAAGCTGTTAAGAAGGGGATCTATCTCCTACAAAACCATTGCACTGAAAAAGCTTGGTAAAGTGCACCAAGAAAAGGAGAATTAATGTTTTGCGCCTAGACCAATTGACCACCCAAGCCAACCAGGAGAGTGCAACATAATTGCTGTAGCCACTCTATATGCTGTACAAGAGGAAACCTGATATCCTTGGACAAAACGTTTCAATTTTTCTATTTCACCAACCGCAGAAATCCATTCAGTAAGAATCTTCATGGTTATATAATCAGGACTACAAGCATCTTCAATCATTCTATCCATAAGTTCAAATGCTTTGTGCAACATTTTCTCATCCCGAACCCCTTTGAGAATAGCATTATATGTGGTTGTATTAGGCCTAATCCCCCTTACTTTCATGCTATCCACCAAAGAAACAGCCCTTCAGTTTTTCTGATATCCTTGGACAAAACGTTTCAGTTTTTCTATTTCACCAACCGCAGAAAGCCATTCAGTAAGAATCTCCATGGTTATATAGTCAGGACTGCAAGCATCTTCAATCATTCTGTCCATAAGTTCAAATGCTTTGTGCAACATTTTCTCATCCCGAACCCCTTTGAGAATAGCATTATATGTGGTTGTATTAGGCCTAACCCCCCTTACTTTCATGCCATCCATCAAAGAAATAGCCCTTTTTACATCATTATTCTTGCACAGAGCATCTATTAAAATGTTGTATATCACAGTGTTGGGAGGAACCTTAGATGTAGAACACATTTCCCCAAAAATCTTCATGGCCTCGTCAAGATTATTCTTTAAACAATATGCATGTATCAGTGTCCCATTAGTGACAACAGAGGGCGCAAGACCCTCTTTAATCATCTTTTTCATCACCTTACTGACAGTTGCAAAATCTCCAGCTTTGCCAAGGTAGGAAACCAGAGTGTTATAGGTGACAGTATCAGGCTTAACTCCACTTTCTTCCATTTCGTTAAGCATATCATAAACTCTTTCCCGCTTCTTCTTCTTACAGAATCCACTGATCAGGACATTATAGCAAGCTAAATCAAGACCGAACCCAGCCTGTTTCAACTTTGACACAACAAGGCTGGCATCATCCATCCTTCCAGCAATGCTCAAACCAGATATCAAACTGTAGTAAACAATTACATCTGGAGAGCATCCAGAACTCAACATCTCATCAAAATATAGTATGGCTTTATCAATGTTGTTCACACCACAAAAGGCAGATATCAAAGCAGTATAAGTAACAACATTTCCTTTCAGGCCCTTCCCTTTCATCTCATTGAAAAACTCAACTGCACTATAGACCCTTTCATGTTTGCACATACCATCAACCAATGTATTGAGGGTGACCACACTTGGCTGTACTCCTTCCTCATTCATCTGATTAAATAGCTCGCACGCTTTATCAATGTTACCAACTTTGCAAAACCCATCAATCAAGCAATTATAAGTAACGGTGTTTGGCCTATGTTTACTTTTTGTTTTCATCTCTTCCAACAAACTCAACCCTTCTTCTTCCCTCCCAACTTTACAAAGTCCATCAATCAAAGTATTAAACAAGATCACATCAGGTTTAACACCAACCCTATTACTCTCTCCTTTGCCTCTCAATTTATCAAACACCTCTAACGCTTCATCAATCCTCCTAGCCTTGCACAAATGATTAACAAGAATCCCAAAGGTTATGACACTGGGCCGTATCTTCATTTCTTCCATCTCCGCCAACAGTTTATTCATCCTCTGAGTGTCTCTTTCCCTTCCCAACCCGGTTAACAGCGCATTACACGACGCAGCCTCAACAGCACCACCCAATTTCATCACACAATGCAAAATCTCCCACGCGATGCCATTCTTCCGTTTCCCACACAGCTTGGTTATCAGTTGCGTGAGCTTGAAGGTATCAGGGAAAACTCCACGTTCACAGAGCTTGGTAACTAACCCCACAATTTCCTCATCAGCAACGCTTCTTCCACACCTCTCCCTCTTAACCAACTCACCAAAAACAATCTCGCCAGTGAAATCATTCGGCGGAAAGTCCGAATCCGGTTCAAGCATTTCATCAAGCACATGGAGAGCATCTTTGGCACGACCTGAACTCAGCAACACCCTTAACAACCCATTGTAAATTCGGGTACTTTTCGAAGATGGGTCGAGCTCTCTGAAAAGAAGAAGCGAGTCGTCGACCTTTTGGGCATTTTCGAAGCATTGCAAAAGAAGGGAAGCGGATTTGGAAGTGAGAGGGATGGTGTAATGTTTGGAATTTCGGTAATTGTGAAGGTTGAGAAGGTTGGATTGGGAATTGGGGTGTTGGGTAGCGAGCTCGAGAGCGCCCTGGAACACAGAAGAAGAGAGGGAAGGGTGGTGCTCGGATGGTGCATTGGCTATGAGGTGCTCGAGGAAGTTGAGGGCTTTGGAAGAGGAACCCAAGCGGAGAGCGATTTGGAGGAGGAGGTGGTGATGGTGATGGTGATGGTGATGGTGATGGTGAGAGTGAGAGGAGAGAGGTGAGGCGTTGAAGAAGAGAAGGGGACGAAGCTGCTCATAGTCCCAATGCTTCTTGGGGGGTCGGAGAAGTTCTACGACTTGGGTTATGATCGGTTCGGCGTCCTCGTTGACGGTGGAGCTGTGGCACCGCCGAGAGGAAAGGGTGGAGGGTAGCAGGTAGTAGCGGCGGCGGCGGCGGCGGCGGAGGAGGAGTTTCGATTGTGTCAACATTATTTAGATTGTGTTAGAGAGCCGTACACGGTGGAGTGTAACATTGTATGTCCCAAATTTTCTCTGCTTCCAATCGACAATAATCTCATAGATATAAATCAAAAGATTAAATTAAAATTTTAGTAGTTATAATTTGTATTTTTTTAAATCAATTTTTATTTTTATAAATATTTTTAAAATAACTATTATTATCAATTTTCATTATACGATCGTTAATTTAGTTTATACTAAATATTTTATAAAAAATAAAAGAGTATTTAATGAACAAAAAATATTTACTCATAATATAAAAACATTTACAAAAATATTTATTAGAATGCAATAACATCTATTAAATATTTTACACATAAATGAACATTTAAAAAATACTTATTAAATAAAAAAACACTTATTAGGTTATAAAATTGACAGTATTATAATAATATTATAATAAAACTTGACGATAGTGATTATTTTTAAAATATTTAAAAATATAAAGATTGATTTAAAAAAAAAAAATTATAAAAATTAAATGAAAATGAATAAAAACTATAAGAACCAAAACTTTAATTTAAGCAGATCAAAACTATAAAACTAATTTTAAAAATTAAAACTAAGTTTTAATATTTCTAAATAAATGTCTATAATTACTCTGTAAAATTTATTATACTTTATAAAAATATAGAGTAAATTACACATTACTCATACGAAGTTTTGTCCATTTTTATTTTTTATATTTGAACTTCATTTTGTAGCACATAATTTTTCTAGAGGTGTAAACGAGTCAAGTCAAGCTAAATACTTAAAGCTTAAGCTTTACTTATGAAAGAAATAAACTACTCGAGTTTGACTCATTTATCTAAAGGAGACAAATTTAAAGTTTGGACATAACTTGTTTAAAAAATATAAAGTTTGAGCATGACTTGTTTAACTTTTATCAAATCTCTTTGTGAATATTTAAGTTTATTTAGTTGAGTACTGTTTACATTTTTTTTATATAAATAATGTTACTCATATACACATTACCTTATATTTTTACAATTTTTATAGTTTAATTATAGTTGGTTCCACCTTATTTTATATATACTTACATTATAATTCTGCCACATACTCTTAGATGTGAGACATGAAGATATGCAACAAGCATTTTTCTTTTGAGATAATGCTTGGAGCATATCACTTGTGCACACATTTCCTTACATTTAGGGTATATGATAGAATCAAAATACTTGTTTGTAAAAAATGAGATAAAACCAGTGTTACATGGTTTGCTAAAATACCCTACATACCACATTTGGGAACGTTCGTTCCCAAACATGGGTCATTTGCGACCCCAAACATTGAAAGTAGTGTTCCAATTTTACAGACGAGTAGAGGAAGAAGACTTACATGTCGGGTTGTGGTCGTGTAGCTGTGTGTAGAGAGTTGGAGAAGAAGTCGCAAGAAGGAGACAGACACATGCTATGTTGCAGCGAGGCTGTTTGCAGGTTCTACAGAAAATTGGAGAAGATGCCACTGCGTGGCTGCATGAAGTCGTGACTTGAGAACAACATGAAGAAGATGAAGTCGTATGGGAGAGTGGGAGAGAAGAGGTGGGAAAAAAATTGAAGATACTAGACCCTAATTGATGCAATGTGCAAAATGCATAGCATCATTAAAAGGCAATGAAAAAAAATAAAATAAAACGGGCATTCTCTTACTTTGGGCCATTCAATTAGTAGATTATAAGTGACAATAGAACAAATAGTGGGCTATGGTGTGTGGACTTCCTATACTAATAAGATTAAAATTAATAGGGTAAAAGTTTTAAAGGTCTAGATGGTAGAATTTCAATTGGCACAAAGCCACAACGCTTTTATAAATAGCATATGCAATCCTCATGTCACATAGAAGATAGAACATAGCTTTAAATGACTTGCTATGACATTTGGGAAAAGAAAGAGACAATGAGAAGAGCAATAAATTTCTTCTTAAGATATTCAAAATTCAGAGATTCAGAATTTAGATGATGATGATGAAAGTGAAGAAGAGGAAAACAACGAAAAGACAAAAAACATTGATTTTCAATCATCAGTATCAGAGAAGAATTGTGGAGGAGGAGGACAAGTTATACATGTTGATTCAAAGTCAAAGCCACTGTATCACGAGGTTATTATCCATAGTGCAGTATCAGGAAAAAATCCATGAGGCACAAAAAATTGGTTATGCAATTATTGCAAAAAAAAAAAAGTTTTACTGGTTCATATACCATAGTTCACTATCACTTTTTTGGTGCTCCTCCGAGCAAAAAAGCAAAAATTATGAGATGTCCAATATTGATGAATGATTGTGATGCATATAAAAAAGATAGAAGAAGAGTTTAAGAAGTAGAAAAGGCTGATGAAATTTCTTCATTTTTAAAGAATTCTAGGCTAAAGTAGGTCAATACAAAAGCTTGAAGGCTCTTTTAATTTGATGGAGAGGGATGTGGTAGACTTGAAGGTGATTAGGGCTTTGTGTGCCAATAGGATTCAATTCAATGTATTAAGGAATCCTCATTTTCATGAGATGGTTTTTGCCATAAACAAAAGACCTAAAGGCTACAAGGCTCCTTCATATGATAAGACAAGGACCACTCTACTTGATAAATGTAAAAGAAGCATAGAGAAAAAGACCTTATTCTAGTTAAAGATATATGCCATTTTCAAGGGAATTTTATTGTTTCAGATGGATGGACCAATTATAAAAATCAGCATCTAATAAATATTCTTGCAGTAAATAGTCGAGAAGCTATGTTCTTGTATGTTGAAGATTTTTCAAGGATTGAAAAAATAGGAGTTACAATTGCAGAATATTTTCTAAAAGCCATTGAAGAAGTGGGCTCTCATAAGGTGCTTCAAGTTGTTACAGACAATGCTGCAAATTGCAAAGTCGCTGGGAAAGAGGTACAAAAGGTACACAAACTTATATTTTGATCTCTTTGTGTTGTTCACACTCTTAATCTTATTTTTAAAGATTTTGTAAGACAATTTGAGTGGCTAAGCATTACCTACAAGAGAGGAAAAAATATTGTTAAGTACTTTTTGAATCATTCTCATACATTGGCTATGTTTAGAGAATATTCCAAATTATAGCTTCTTAAAGTGACAAAAACTAGATTTTGCTTCACACTATATTTTGTTGAAGCAGCTTTTTGATTATAGAGAGGCTTTGGAAACTACTGTTGTGCTTAAATCATGGAAGGATTTGGTTAAGCAAGGAGATGAGCATGCAAAAAAAATGGGTGCTTTAGTTGTAGAGACTATTATAAGTGAAGAATTCTAGGAAAAAGTGAAAAATATAGTCACAATCACAAAACTCATTTATTTGTTGATCATATTCTATAATGGTGAAGGACAAACAATAGGTAAATATATGAAAAAATGGGCAATGTGTTTGGTGAAATAAATGATATAATGAAAGAAAATAAGCATGATAATGATTATGAAAAGATGGAGGAAATTGTGCTTGGTAGATGGGAAAAGACATCAATTTCTTTACAATGTCTTGCATTTGCACTTACTCCTAGATTCTATGATTCTAGATATCTTACTTTACTAGCATCATGGGGAACAATTAGAAGGCCTTCAAATGAAGATAAAGAAGTTATTATGGGTTTCATGGAAACATTCAGTAGGATAGCTGATGACAATGGAAAATGGGGTTGAAATAAGAATGTTACATGAGCAATTTGTAATTTTTCACTCACGTAAAGGCCTTTATGTTATGGTTGCAGTTCAAACAAATGCGGTGACTGTGGATGTTATTGTTTGGTGGTCTACATATGGTTCAGAAACTTCAAAATTGGCAGAGGTTACAAGAAAAGTGTTATCTCAACTAATTACTAGTTCCTCAACAGCACAAAACTAGAGCACATATTCTTATATTCACAATGTAAAGAGGAACAAATTGAATGCTACAAGGGTAGATAAATTGGTTTTCATTCACTCAAATATTCGTCTCTTATCTCGCTTCACAGAAAATTATAAAGAAGGTTCTTACAATAAATGGGACATTGATCCATTAACATTAATGATTCTATAATCAAGTTGCAAGAAATGAGGTGGAAATCATTAGATGGTGATTATATACACAACATAGGGGAACCTTCGGAGAAAGATGGAAATGTAGCACCATTGGAGGTTTTCAAGCCTACTTCAATAGTACATGTTTCTTCTAGTGCTAGAAAATCATAGCAAGCACGCTAATTTCAACAAGCTCATATTTCTATTTTGCGACAAAGGCAGCAAGAGGCAAAGGAAAGATGACTGAAGATTAATCCATAGAATCTAGAATTCGAATAAGAAAACTTAGATATTTAAATTATTGAATTATGAAAGTATTTTGTTATTTTATAAGTTATGACTTTATGGAAGTGTTTTATGATTATGTTATTTTTTAACTTGTGCTTTATATTTTTTTTACTCTTTAATGCTGTAGTCTAAAGTTAATGCATAGCGATCTAGTTCAACGAATCAACTAAGTATACCTCCCATACCACGTACTTAGAAAAGTCTTATATCATATACCCATACCCATACCACATATCAAACCATACAGCGAACCATGTAACGTTGGATAGAACTAGTTATAATTATATTGTAAAAATTATATAATTGTGAAATTATGTGTTTAAGTGTTTGTGGATAACATTATTCTTCTTCAGCAAAAAGAGTCTTTTGGTCCCTTATCTTTATTTTTGTTTTTAATATGGTATTGTGTCTTATATTTTTTCAATTTGGTCCTTTACGTTTAGGATCATTACTCAATGTGATTCTTCGTCACGATTTCATCACATCCACTAATGGAAGTGACAACGTGGCACTCACAACGATGATTTGACGCTCACGTGGAGATGAAGTGGCTTAGCTAGGTAAGGATTAAAGAGAGGCAAAATCAATGTCTTTTAGGGTTGTGATACTTCAATTCTCTTAACTTTGTTGTTTTCTATTTGGATCCTTATTTTTGATTTCGTTTTCAATTTGACCCCTTACTAAACAAACGAACCATACCAAAAGTCTCCTTTCTATCTCACTTTATCATCCTTAACCTTAGCCACCACCAACCAGCCCCAAACGTCAACACCGCCACAGTAAATTGTCCAGCAACTAGTGACCTCAAATAGAACTCCAATGCATATCACCACCAAGCTGTTTGACATAAAGCGCGAGCCATCGTCGACTGATCAAGCATAGTGCAGAGCCCAATCGTTAACCCGAGCCACTGGCACCAACCTGTCACCACTGACCATAGTGAAGATAACATCATTCATGAACCAAATACGACTGAAAATGCCACCAACCAGTCATAGACACCACACATAAACCAGATACGACTAAAGACTTCTGCTAATATGAGAGTTGTGAGTTAAAACACTATCAATTGGCCCACAACCCTTCGAATCTCACCCACCATCCTAAAACCTAGTTGTCAACCACCTTGAGCCTTTACGTTGGCTATACAAACAGAAACCCTAATGGAGAGGAAGATAAAGAAGGTTTAGAGGAGGGACCAAATTGAAAAAGAAATAAAAAATAAGGGACCGAATTAAAAACACTTAACAACATCCTAAACGACGTCATTTAGGCTTCTTCCTACTAAGTTAAGCCACTTAACGGCCACGTCAACGCCAAATAATTGTTGTTAGTGTCTTCTCTATGTGTTTTGTTAGTGAAGGTAATAGAATTGTGAAGATTCTAAACGTAATGGATCAAATTTTTTTTAAAAAAAATACAAGATCAAATTTGAAAAAATAAAAAATAAGAGATCGACATGCCCTTTTTGTCGTGTTGTTTTTGTAATGGCAAAAGAAGCCGTCTTGACCATATAGCATGAAATGAAATAACTGAATTTAATTGGCAATCGGCATCAAGTATGGTGAATTGCTAAATAAAGCTGATTTGCTTGCTTGGCTTTATTTTGCAGGTCTGCAACATCCGCAACTGTTGTTCTAGGAAATTACGTAATAATACTTATCCAACAATGTCGCACAGTAGAAAGACCAAACAGATTATCATAGCAAATGATACACAACCCTATTGAAACACCATGAGACACTTGACCACTTCTACGAAGAAATTTCACAACCGTCCAGAACTACATAAATGGATTTAATAAAGTATAGGGTATAAAAAATTATACATAATTAGCTATTAAAGGTTGCTCAATTAATAAAATGTGTAGACGAAAAAGGGTTTTAGTTTAATGATAAATGATAAAATAGTACAAGTGATTTTTTTTTAATCTGAATAGAAGTGATTATTTGAAATTGAGGTGTGAAAAAAAAAATCATATAAGCAACGTGACACTTGAATTACTTGTAAATAAAATAAAAATGTGTTTAGCTCTGTGTAATTTATCATTATGTATAAAATTAAGAAAAAAAATTTGATCATAAATTATGAAAAAAATTGAGAGTAAGGATTCTATAACTTCAAATTTATGTTAGTCACAATCGTAAAACCGTAAAATAAAATAAAAAAAATATTAGTCACATGCTTTCCAAGGTTTCTTTCTTTTTTTTTTTGGGGGGTAATAGTTTCTGAGACTAGTTTATTAGGTCCGTATGTAACATTCTGAGTTTCTGTCCTTAACTCTTATAATAGAACTGACACAAAATAAAAAAGTTTAACTTTAGCCACTTCCACATGTTTAATCACCAATTTTACCAAATTGATGGTCTTATTGGAGCAGTTGTAATAAAAAGAAAAATTATATTAGCACAAACAAACCCTACACAAAACTCTTCCAACCTTCAATGCAAGTAATTGGATAAGACCGTAATATCTGATATCTTAATGTACATTGAACATCACATATGTAGGTACTGATCACCACGCCAGTTTTAATATGATAATACTTGAGCAACAGATGGTAGCCAGGCACTATAAACAAAAGAAGGTTTGAACAAAAAAAATTGAAGATCCATTTCATTGGCCATAAAAAATGACATATACAAAGAAATTTGCAGTACTACTAAATACAGCTGGCTGATCCCTTTGCTGATAGGCACTAAGCTGTGGCCAAGGAGCACCAAATCCCACCTGGGTAAACATGCAAGGGTCAGTTTCAGTAATAACTAGAAGGAAAAAATTGAAGAAAAACAAAAAGTACATAAAAACATTGATGTTAGGAACACAAGGCTTGAGAACTGTTGAATACCAAGAAGATCCTTAGATGGCTGCTTCCACCTTCAAGCATCTAAATACGATGTAAAATAATTCATTCAGCTATCTCACACATCTCATTTGTTATAATAGTTCTCCACCATTGACAAAGAAAGCCGATGATGACAACAGCTAATAGTGCAAATCATCAACTCACAATTGTTGGCTACGATCAAAATAACCCAACATGAAGGCTTCATGTTTTGTACATAATCCTGCTTAAGAGCATATTAAGCCAAGTCACTCACTCATTCATAAGTTGGCTGAAGTTCATACAAGAGCATCTTCAGTTAGGCTTGTTGAAGAACTAAATTTAGCTCTTGGGCAGACTTGGCCCATAAGCCACCCCTCCTGCAACAAAAACATCAAGGAAAAAGAGAAGCAGTGACTTGATTGTTGTATCTACATGTAAATGAAATGTCAGAGTGATACTTAGATGGTATTAAAAGAATCATTGAGCATCAGTTTACTCAATTCAGCCTGAGGCCATACAAGAGGTTGTTGAAAAATTGGCATTCATCATTTTATAGCATTAAATGCAACTAACACTACCCACCCCCCCCCCAAAAAAAAAAAAGAAAATCGAAGAAAAGAGACCAAAAAATAACAGACACCCTTGATGGATGTAAAAAAAACAGCTTAAGAGTCAACAATACTAAGTTACTTAACAAATAACAAAACATTGAGGGATTGACCCTTTAATAAAAATCAGAGGCAATTATAAATGGAAACATGAATAATCTGCTAAGAAGGAATGCAGATTGTTTAATATAGTTTTTTACCATAAGAAGATATAGTTGCATACACTACTTGCCTTTTCCCAACATGAGAATATTATTTTCAATTCTTACCACAAAGAACGTGTTCAAAATTCTAAAATAGAAACTGGCAAGGACTTTCTTTATTTTCTATTTTAAAACCTTAGTCTGCAACATTGATTTCAATGTACATATATGTTGGCAACACTAAAGACTGCATGATTACCGTATTAATATCGGAAGAATCATTTGGATCTTTTGTAGTTGCATAAAGCATTGGCTGCAGCATTCCCGCCTGTTATCAAGATTTCATATAAGTTAGGTTCATTAACATATAAACTTCATAACACAGTGAAAGCCATATTGGGTGAAGATGGAGGGCACCTTTGCTCTGCATGTAGATCAACCCCAATGGGGGGAGGCGCTGAAATGGTTGAACGTATCGTTGAACCAAAAACTGCTACAAGCTTTAATAGCATATCCAATGACACCTTCACATGCCTGAACGGTAAGAATAGAGTAAATGTCTATCAAAACCATTTTGTCATTTTTCTGCAAAGGCCACCATCACTAGAAATATGCATAAGACTTCAAGCTCCTGTTATGAGATCACAGCCCACAAACTAAACCACATAATGAGGCCAAATATGAGGTTCCATGTATTTCAACTCCCAGCATGAATTTTCCTGCTACTATATTAATAAATAATTACCTTTCTATCTTGCTATCCAGCAAACCTGTGAGCACAGGAAGTAAGCAAGAAAATAAATCTAAGGTGAGAATCTCCATCTTCTCAACAAGGACACTGATAACATCTGCTTGAACCTGCAACCAGATGAAATAATTTTCAGAACTATATATTCAATAACAAGACCATAAGTAACTAGTCAGAAGCATTTAATAAAGAACAAGCAAAAAGCCAACAAGTGACACATGGCAGCTTAAAAAAATACGCACAGATTGATCAGGAAGCTTTCTCAAAGCACTGATGGCACCTTTACTATCATTGCGCTCCCAAAAATGTCGTACTACCTGCAAATGCACATTAAAACCATTCGGTGACACTACCTACCAAATTTTTTCTTTATCCTTGTTAAGCTAACAAAAACTTAGATGCACCTTTACACATCAGCACATAGCCAAAAGTCTGCTATAAGTTTCATGGCTAAAATCAATAGAGACAGGAACGACGACTCTTAATAATTAACAGAGGCCTAGTCTGAAAACAAATAATATTAATATCAATGATTAGCTAAACTTACCTGTAATTTTGTCAAACGTGAGCGAAGATTACTTAATGTTACTTCATGAGTTTGCATCAGACCTTCAATTATTTCCTCTTCATTAGCAGAGTTCGAATCCCTTCCAGAAACTTGAGGCTCAACTTTCTGAAAGTATTATATAACAGTATAAATTTGAGTAAGTTCAACTAACCTGATGCAATAATTTGTGAAAAAGAGAGTGCATCATGAACCCAAAAAAAATGTGAGTGCATAATTGAGTTTGAACTACCACATTTTTCAACACATGATATTTCATTGTTTACTATTTTATGCATTATTGAAGAAAAGAGGCACCAAAATCCCGAGGAAACCAAAACTAGAAGAGCAAAAACAATTGATCAATGGTACAAACTCCCAAGGACAAGGAGGTGGTCGTGAAGAGGTTCAAGAGAAAATACCTGAGAAGCTAATTACAAAATATTCTGATGCCATGTATACTTTTAGAGCCTGTTTTAGAAGATAAAAGTTTCTTCATAAGAAATTTACTTCTGCTGGACCCAACTTAGGTTATTACTTTTTATCTCTGTGTTTCTGATCAGTTATGGATTGAACACAGCACTTAATCTGCACTTGGACCTGGTTGCAAAATGAAACTTGTTTGTTGCCTAAGTTCTTTAGCTGATGGGTTGAGTTTTGTGTTTTTGTTTTACTTTGTTGAGTTTGGGCTTCATATTGTAACAAGCTGAAGGCTAAAGGAGGAAGGTCTTCAGGGGCAAGAAATTGATTCCTTGTATTACACTCAAGGTAAGGAGTATACGCGTTTTTGTCTAGTCATATTTGTAGTATAAATAGAGGTTTGAGATTGGGAAATGTAACACAAGTACACAACTATTCTGAGTAATTTTAGTGAATGTATTTTGCATTCCCCTCACTTTAGTTTCTACATTTCCACACTTCCTATCTTCTTAACATGGTATCCAAGCAGTTCCATCCACCTAAAACCTTAGCCCCACCCTAGCAGGAAACAATCAGGAAAATAAAATTCCTAGCCACCTCAAAGAAGGCTAATCTCACCATTCCATTCTTCCCTCTTAGTTTACACCTCCGATAATAATAATTATTGTGTTGGGGTGTACCTCAAGAAACCACTCTCTTAACCCTTAGGACTTTCCTAAGCAATTTATACTCCTTAATACTATAACAGAACTAAAGCAAGAAGAGAAATCTAATAGCAAATGCAAAAGAATAACTTAAACCAAGACCTGAAAGAATCAAATATAGATTTTCCTGATACCATGTTAAATTACAGAGTTCTAAAACTCTAATGCTATGTTTTGGATGGAAAAGAAAAGAAATGGTTCATGTGTTTGGACAATGAGTATTTTCAAATATGCACAATTTCCTTTCTCTCCTTAAAGCCCAGATCCCTTCCACCAAACATACCTAACCTAAGGGACAAACATAAGCCATAACCGTGTATATCAAGCTTAGCACACTATCTCAATTGGATAGCTGATTTCTTATCAGTCATTATTTGGGACCTACATATCACAAACAAGTTTTTAGCTAAAACAGAAGCTACAGTAGAGATGCCAGTGTCTAAAATTCTGTAAAGCTTGTCTTTTGCAGAGCTAGAATTTTACCAGGAAGTTAGGAGACTTATCAGGTTCAGATATTGTGTTGGGAATGGAGGGTGTACTGTTTCGATCTTCAATGATGGGAAATCTTTCCCTCCTCTCAAATGTCATGGTGGGGATGGTGGACGCATTAGTTTGATCTTCATTAAGAGTTTTTTCCCTCTTTTCATATATTGTGGTGAAGGATGCATTAGTTTGACCCTCATTGATGGGAGTTTTTTCCCTTCTTTCAAACCTCTCAACCAGAGAACGGATCCTTCCTCGTACAACAGCAACTGCCAAAAGCATAATCTAAGAATAATCAGTTTCCAGTGGCTTTCATACTTCATAAAATTACATTCATGAGCTATGGCAAACCTTCATTGACATATTTAACTGGACTAATCTCTTCACTGCAAGGAGAGGATTCATCACCTGAAAGATAATGAGAAAATATTAATCATGAATGACCATACATTAAATTTCTATATGAATGGCCTAATACACTTGGCATGTCAGCTTTTTTACAAAAGTAAAACTAAAATGTCAGTGAGCTACATTTCAGAATCTCATCTTATTCACACCCATAAAAGAGCTTATCTGTCACTGTCAAGAGTGTTGACCAACAGTTTATTCACTATTTTTCAAAGGAGATTGAAGTCAGAAATTAGATGCATACTTTTTTTGGGGGTACAATAAAACACATACTTTACTGCATAGAACTTCAGTAACTTCTTCACAGATTTAACAAGCAAGGTCCAAATGTAGATATTTTAGATATAATGAATAGATGAGAAACACAACATGATTAGAACTTAGCTTATTTGAGAAGGTTAAGGTAGCACATGGCATTAACAAAAAATAAAGGCTGGGATCAAAGTGAAAAGCAGTTATTCAACCAATTGGAAGTCAAATAGTTCAGGGCAATGATGTCAGCCACTAACTTAACCCATGCTATAACTAAGAAGAGAGAAGAGAATGGTGGGAAGTTAACTCATTTTTGTTTAAGTGGAAACATAAACTAGAGAAAGGGAAATTGAGAGAATAAGACAAGGAAATATAATCAGCGATGACTTGCATTAGACCTGCTCAGTGGTTTAACAGATACAAACTTACGTTTTTCTTTGTCAGAAAATCTGTCTGGAGTTAAAGTCTTTTCAAACTTCTCTGTAACACTCTTGATAGGATGTTTGTCTTCACAAGATTCTTTTGTTTCATTCCAAGATCCTAGCTTCATTTCAAAGTTTGGATCTTTTGCACTGTCTAATTTACTTACAGTATCACAAAAAGTTCCAGAATCCACATCTGCTGAAAACCTATCAACATCAAATATGCCGGTGGATGCTCTTCGAACATGAGCTGACTTAAGTAACATGCCGGGTTTTGTCTTTGAAAAGGTGATGGTTTCTTTTCCAGATTTTGCTGAGTCCTTACCATCAGGAATGTCCCGAGGGACAATGCTTGGCACAATGAAAGACTTTCTAAGTGCTTGTTCATTTGGTTTTGCCTGAACTCCAGTTGCAGGACTCCGCCTCAGCATTTCCTTGGATTCCTCTGGAAGATCTACTTTTGGAGAATTATAAGACCTGGATCTCTGTAAACCAATAGAATTCCCTCCAGAAGCTTTATATGCAAGAAAAAAAAAAGTTCTTAGATACAAAATTGGTAAAGTAATCAGAATTACAAGTAAACAGACATGGGAAAATATATAGAATCTTAATCTGTATTCATCATGTCAAGAGCTTCACAACATGTTTGCTTGTAAAATTAAATTTCCAGCATGAGTCACTAAAAGTAAAATGTCAGTTGATGCTTCACCAAAACAATGCACTGATGCGATAATGCTATTGCAGCATCCTATCTATTAATCAGTTCAGATGTACTATATATATGGCACAAACTTTATTTTGAAAGCTGAATTCTGAACAACAAAGCCAAATGTAATATCAGTGGAAGACAAAAGGTCAGTGGCTTACAGTCGATATATATATTCTTTATCTCTTTTGACTCATTGTCAGGAGACACACTCCGCAACCCAGAAGTTGGTCCCACACCAACTTCTACTTCCTCCATTTGACTTCCCTGAAGACTAAGTTTCTGCTTTGTGCTTTCACTTTTCTTGGTTTCCAAGCCAGCACTATATGGCTCAATAAGCTGATAGATTAAAAATAACACTCAGAATGATGGCTAACAAAGTATAAAGATTAGCAAACGCATCTCAAAAGACCCTTCCACAATTTATTGGCATGTGCACTACACAAATGGTAACTTTGCATTTAAAACTAAGCAATTAACTTCATACAGCTAACTGCAGCAACATAAACATGAATTTGCAATCATACTTTGAGCTAAATATAAAATTATTAACAGAGAGATCATGTTCTAAATTAAGAAACAAAATACAATAGCTAATCTTAATGATGGTGAGTCCTACCGATATATCTACTACCCAGACTCCAACAGAATTTCGGTAGAATGAGCAACCCAAAAGTTTCCCATCATGAATACAGAGGTCACCAAGTGTTGTCCATCCCAAGTCAACAGCATCATGACATGTAACAGGTTCCCATGAATACACCTACAATACATGAACATTATAAATGATAACCTTATCCTGTTTGAGATGCTTCATCATTATAATCTAATTATCGAAACAAGTAATCCGTACCTTCAAACTATCCTCAAGTCCAGCAAATAAGGTCCGTCCATCAGGATGAAAAGCTATTGAGCGTACCCCTGCAACCTAATAAAAAGTAATTGAATATGATTCAGAGAACTAATAAACTGGTTATAATTAATAGGAAAAGAAACTGTTCAGATCTGTATTATTGCACTGAATTACAATATTAGAATTACAGAATCTAAAGAGAAAGAATGAGTTTAAATGGAATAGGACAGATTGCTTTCCCTACCAAGGATTTGAGAGCTTGGCCTCTCCCTTCCCATAACCAACCAAATAACTGCCTACCCTTCTTTCTCTCCCAATCTCTCTATTTATTCCAATTACATCCTAAGGCACAGTCATGTTACATGCTGGCTTATTCCTTACAATAGAAAATAACTGTTACTAACTACTTATTCCTTACAATAGAAAACAACTGCTACTTCTTAGAATAACTGCTACTAAATGTTGATCTTAGGCTGGTCCATTCAGCAGTTTGGGTTTCCTCTTATATTTCTTATTGATACGAGGTCTAACAATACTCCCCCCCAAAAGAGTCACCTTGTCCTCAAGGTGAAAGGAAGGAAACTGCTCCATGATAGTCTCAACAGGCTCCCAAGTAGCTTCAAAGTCAGGAAGATCTTTCCATTGGATTAAGACCTTAGCAGAACCATTATCAGTGTTGCGGACAGACTTGACTACATCAGGGACAACTTGTAATTCTAAGTCATCAGAAAGCATTGGTGGAAGAGGCTGTGGTGTGGCTGAAGGAGAAAGAGCTTTCTTAAGCAATGAAGCATGAAAGACAGGATGTATTTTGCTCTCAGGTGGAAGAGCCAATTCAAATGCCACCGGACCAATTTGTTTAATGATCTGATAAAGGCCATAAAAACGAGGACTCAACTTTTCATTTCTTTTTTTAGCAAGAGATCTCAGCCGATAAGGTTGCAGCTTCAAATAGACCCAATCTCCTGTAGCCAAAGTAACAGGGCGCCTGGACTGATCTGCATAAGCCTTCATCTGACTTTGAGCCTTCAATAAATTCCCCTTTAAATCATGTAGAAGCTGATCCCTAGCTTGAGTCATTGCATTAATCTCCTCAACCATTGATGGAACAGTAGTACCTTTGAGTAAATGAGGTGGATCTCGACCATAAAGAGCCTTGAAATGAGTCAACTTAGTTGAACTGTTATAATTTGTATTAAACCAGAACTCAGCCCAGTGAAGCCTAGATCTAGGCCATTGTTTAGGTCTGGTCCCAGTAAGGCATCTCAGATATGTCTCTAGACATCTGTTAACTACCTCTGTTTGACCATCTGTTTGTGGATGGTAGGCAGAGCTAAAGTTCAGTTTGGTACCAGCCATTTTGAATAACTCAGTCCAAAAATGGTGAGAAATATCTTATCCCTGTCTGAAACAATCGAGGAAGGAAAGCCATGTAGCTTGACCACCTCTTGAATAAAAATTTCAGTAATGTCTTTTGCAGTAAATGGATGACTAAGTGCAATAAAGTGAGCATACTTTGTCAATCTGTCTACCACTACAAGAATAACATTCTTACCTTGAGCTTTAGGTAACCCTTCTATGAAATCCATGGAAACATCAGCCCAAACCTGAGTAGGTATAGGGAGAGGCTGCAATAATCCAGCAGGAGCTAAAGTCTGAGATTTGTTTAATTGACAAGCGTCACAAGTAGCAATATATTGTTGGATATCCTTCGTCATTCCTTCCCAATAAACTATGGTAGATATCCTCTTGTAGCACCTGAAAAGTCCTGAATGGCCTGTCAAATAATTCTGACCTTTTCTTTCTTTGATTCTATTCTCATGTTTAAATATTACAAGCTCATTTACACCTATTAATGGCACAATCATTCAAATTCCTATTTTGTACAACCTAAATCAGGGATCCTAATAATATACAATAAAACGGTTGATTCTATTCCTAATACTCACCCATATATTAGGAAATAGTAAATATTAGAGATTCTCTGTCTAACATCCCCGCTCAAATTGAGGCGACTGATCAAGAAGCATCAATTTGCTAAGTAGAAATTGGTGACGTGGTCGAGGGACAGCTTTAGTAAAGATATCTGCAAGCTAATTCTGGGAGGCAACATGGGGAAGAGAAATAACATGATCATCAAGAGCCTCCCGAATCGAGTGACAATCCACCTCAATATGTTTAGTACGCTCATGAAAGACCGGATTGGCAGCAATCTGAATGGCACTAGTGTTATCAACGTGTAGAGGTGTGGGACTGTTTTGAGGAACACCAAGTTCAGCCAACAACCCACGAAGCCAAATAATCTCGAGAACAATTTGTAGACATAGCTCTATATTCGGACTCGGTGGATGACTTGGAAACTCGAGCACGCCTTTACTCTTCCAAGAAATCGGAAGCGGGGCCAAGGAACATGCACCAACCGAAACGAGACTTTCGCGTATCGGGACATCCTGCCCAATCCGCGTCACTATAGGCAAGCAAGGTAAGAGATGTATTTGCTGGAAAAAATAGACCCTGATGAGAAGTACCTTTCAGGTAACGCACGATGCAACGTACAACTGCCATGTGAAGATGACGAGGAGAATGCATAAACTGGCTAACTTGTTGAATTGCAAAGGAAATATCAGGGCGTGTAATCGTCAAATAGTTAAGACTTCCCACCAATTGACGATACAACAAAGGATCGGACAAAAGATCACCCTCTTCACGGCGGTATTTGACATTAACCTCGAAAGGAGTATCAACAAGTGTAGCAGATTGAAGTCCAGCAAGAGAAATTAAATCCTCAGTATACTTGTGTTGATTGAGAAAGATACCCTTGGAGTTAGAGTGGACCTCAAGACCCAAAAAATAATGAAGACAACCAAAATCCTTCATATGAAAGCAAGCTTGGAGCTGCTTTTTAAGTTGTTCTATGGACACCTGATTGAACCCTGTAATGACCATGTCATCAACATAAATAAGGAGAAGAACGATGCCTGTGGCCATGTGGTGAATGAATAAGGATGAGTCATATTGACTTTGAGTGAAAGAAAATCCAAGAAGAGTAGATCGAAATTTCTCAAACCATGCCCGGGGAGCTTGCCGCAATCCATATAATGATCATTTTAGTTTACATACACCTTGAGAAGAGGAGAACAAACCCAGGGGAGGATGCATATAGATATCTTCTGCCAGGTTTCCATGAAGAAAGGCATTTTTCACATCTATTTGATGTAAGGACCACTTTTTGGAAGCAGTAAGAGAGAGAATAGTTCAGACAGTAGTCATTTTGGCCACCGGGGCAAATGTCTCATCATAATCCACTCCATATTCCTTGTTTATTACCCAAAGCAACTAATCGTGCCTTGAAACGATTTAGAAAACCATCCGAATTCAGCTTCACAGAGTACACCCATTTGCAGCCAATGGGTTTGGCCTCCGCCGGGCAAGGAACAATATCCCATGTACAATTCTCCTGGAGTGCCTGCAACTCATCCTGCATTGCTTTTACCCATCTCGAATCTTTAACTGCTTGAGAATAATGTGTAGGAATAGATATCCCAGATAAAGTAGCAGTAAGAGAAGTGGGATCAAATTCATACCTTTTCGGTGGACGGATAATCCGGGTGGACCGGCGTGGTGCTACTGGTGGAGGATCAGGCAGCGGGACAGCATCGATAGGGGGCGGATCACGTGGGCGTCTGACAAAGAAATGTCCTGGTTTCCATTGTTGTGTAGGATGATGAACCTCGGAAAATTGAGGAAGGGAGACAAAATCAAGAGAGCCAGAGGAAACCCCTTGAAAAAAATATTGATGATCAAAGAAAACCACATTTCTAGAGACACGCAACCGTCTGCCAGTAGCGTCATAACATAAGAACCCTTTCTGATTGGGAGCATAACCCATAAAAGCACATTGCACAAATTGGGCGCCAAGTTTGTGACGCTCTAGAGGTGGCAAGTGGACAAAACATACACAACCAAAAGTGTGAAGAAAATCATAACGAGGTGGCATGTTATAGAGACGAAAGAAAGGAGACTCAAAATCCAGAACCTGAGATGGAAGGCGGTTGATCAAGTATACAGCTGTGGACAAAGCTTCTACCCAAAATGAAGAAGGAACAAAAGCTTGAAGAAGCAACGTTCGAGTTATATCAAGTAAGTGCCGATTCTTTCTTTCGGCAACACCATTTTGTTGAGGCGTATTAGGACAAGAGCGCTAGGAAATAATACCTTTTTGCTGCAAGTACTCCTAAAATTCATGAGAAATATATTCCCCACCAGAATCAGTGCGTAAGAACTTGATACTCGTGTGAAACTGATTTTCAATATATGCCAAAAACTTCTTAAACATGGTAAAGACCTCTGATTTTGAACGGAGAAAATAAATCCATGTAAATCAATTTGTAATCATCGATAAATGTTACAAAGTATTTATACTTGGCATGAGATAAGACCAGGTGCTATACCCCAAACATCACTATGAATGAGATCGAAACATTTATCAGCATGGTGAGCCGTAGATGGAAATGGAAGAGTTTTGCTTTTAGCAAGTTTGCACGAGAACAATCAAATGAGGAATTAGAAATATTCATTTTATTATGCAGCTGGCGACTTTTCAATAAATGAGACAAAACAGTGGAATTGGGATGGCCCAACTTTCTATGCCAATCCTCAAACTTATTCGGAACACCATTACAAGCAAAAGACAAAATATTCGGTAGAGAAAACTGTAAAGGAAATAGTCTGCCAACTTTAGGCCCCCTCGCGATCACTTTTCCGGACACATGATCTGCACGCAGAACAACCAGCACGAGAGAAATTAACATTACAATTGTTATCCACCAATTGTCCAACCGAAATTAAATTAGAAACAAGACCAGGGGATACAAACACATCCCGAAACGAGGAATTAATATCTCCAACAGCAGTAATAGAAAGAGTATTACCATCAGCAATTTGAATGTTTTGAGTGCCATTGTAAGTGTGAACATTGTGTAAATGCTCAGGGGAACCAGTCATGTGATTGGAGGCTCCAGAATCAACAAACCAAGGTTGAGAGACGTCATTAAGCTTACCTTGAATGCCCAAGGCAGAAAGAGCGGATAGTACCATTTGTTGCACGCTCTCAAGTGTCAGGACACTAGCACTGGGGGCTGCAGGAACAGATGTCTGGCCGTGTGAAGCAGTACTGGTGTGAAAGGCACTGCGGCTTGTGCCTTTAGTGCAGTCGGACAATCTGTAATGATGTGACCACGTTGCTTACAATAGTTACAAAATTTCTTGTTGCAATTGCGAGCAATATGGCCAAACTGCTTGCAAGAGAAACATTGAACTTGTCGCATATCACGACCTTTTCCTCTACTCGGGCAAAGTAGGCAACAGAGGCATCGGAAACAAAGTTGTCATGGGTAATGGCCCCTTGAGTCGATGAGACGTTGCTCCTCCCGAAGTAGCTCCCAAGACACACATCCAATGAAGGAACCAGGAGTGCGATTTAATAGCGCCGCACGCACAATCATTCAAATTGGGCGCGACTTCATGAGGAATTGATCACGCTTTGACTTCATAGACCTTTTGAACAGCAGCTAGCGATTCCTTGGAAACATCAACGTGCAAAATAGAAGAATGTTCAACCCACAGATTAAGAAACCCGGAATAATAGTCTTGAATCGAAAGGCTTCCCTGACGATAAGTAGCAATGTCAAGCTCCAACTGAAACCTTTTAGCAGCATTATCCTGATTGTAAACACGTTTCAGGTAACCCCACATATCCTTAGCCGTAGTAAAGGAACGCAGATTATTAACCATTTGAGGCTCCACCGAAGCTAGGATCCAAGTGACAATCTGTGCATCTTTTGTCTGCCATGTCGTAAGTTCTGCATTGTCTGTCGGAGCAGTCGAGGTTCCGTCCATATGCCCCCACAAACCTTTTCCTTTCACGAACATCTTGAACTGAAATTCCTAGGCTGCATAATTTTTGCCAGTAAAGCGCATACAAAAATTCTCTGTTGCCATGAGAAACCAAGACAAACCCACCAAGAAACGGGGGCGATGGAGAAGGCGGAAGACCCGAGAAAGCCACGAACCAGAAACCCAAGAGCGCAAAAAACCAGAAAAGCCACGAACAAGATGGAGACTGAGAGGAGAAATAGGGACCACGAACCAGGATATGAAAACGAACCAAGAAGAACCTCGGAGACGGCGGAGACGACAGGAACCACGAACCAGAAATGGAAACAAACCAAGTAACACGGCGGAAATGGCAGCGGCGACAAGAATCAGGAACCACGAAGCCAAGAATGCAAGAGAAGGACGTCTCTAGCTAGGAGACTCGTGATACCATGTCAAATAATTCTGACCTTCTTTTCTTTCTTTGATTCTATTCTCATGTTTAAATATTACAAGCTCATTCACACCTATTAATGGCACAATCATTCAAATTCCTATTTTGTACAACCTAAATCAGGGATCCTAATAATATACAATAAAACGGTTGATTCTATTCCTAATACTCAGCCCATATATTAGGAAATAGTAAATATTAGAGATTCTCTGTCTAACATGGCCCCCCATAGCAGAGCTGTGAAATTCTTTAAGGAGCATGGGAATTCTAGAAGACCCTTTAGGCAACACCAATCTGCCTTTATAAAACAATTTTCTATCTTGGAAAGTATATCCAGGATGAGATGCAGCATCTTGTAAGAGGTCTTGTATTATACCTTGCAACTTAGGATCATTATGAATTTCAGTTTCCCAATCTTCTAAATCATTGAATTGAACTGTAGACAAGGCAGCATAGGTCATTCGTCTAGAGAGAGCATCAACAGCACTATTTTCACGTCCAAGTCTGTATTGGATCTCAAAGTCCAATCCCATCAATTTAGAAGTCCACTTGAATTGTTCTTCACCCAAAACTCTTTGATCTGTGAGAAACTTGAGACTCTTCTGATCAGTAAGGATGATAAAATGCCGCCCCAATAGATAATGTTTCCACTTCTGAACAGCCATTACAATAGCCATTAACTCTCTCTCATAAATGGACTTGGATTGTGCCCTATCAGATAGTGTTTGACTGATAAAAGCAACTGGTCTGCCTTCCTGTAATAAAACTGCTCCTAGCCCTTTGTTTGAAGCATCAGTTTCTATAGTAAAGACCTTGGTAAAATCCGGGACAGTGAGTATAGGTAATTCAGCCATGACCCTTTTTAAGTGATCCAAAGCTGCCTAAGTGTCTAGTGTCCACTGAAAATTATCTTTCTTCAATAATTGAGTCAAAGGTCAAGCTATTTTTCCATAATCCTTCACAAATCTTCTATAATAACCAGTAAGGCCTAAAAATCCCCTTAGAGCCTTAACATCTTTTGGTGTTGGCCAATCCATCATGACCTCAATTTTTTTAGGATCTGCTGCCACTCCATCAGCTGAAATGATATGCCCAAGGTATTCCAATTGAGTTTGTCCAAAAGTACATTTCTTTCTATTGGCAAAGAGTTAATGTTCCTTCAAAAGAGCCAAAACTGCTTGCAAATGTCTTTGGTGCTCCTCCACAGTCTTGTTATAAACCAAAATGTCATCAAAGAAAACTAGAGCAAGTTTTCTCAAATATGGCCGTAGCACTTCATTCATCAAGGATTGAAAAGTAGAAGGGGCATTAGTAAGTCCGAAGGGCATGACAACAAACTCATAATGCCCTTCATGAGTTCTGAAAGCAGTTTTAAGGATATCTTCCTCCCTCATTCTAATCTGGTGGTAACCAGATTTTAAATCCAACTTAGAAAAAATTACTGCTCCCCCAAGTTCATCAAGCAATTCATCAATAATCGAAATAGGGAATTTATCTGCTATTGTTATTTTGTTCAAAGCCCGGTAATCAACACAAAATCTCCATCCACCATCCTTTTTCTTTACTAATATGATTAGGCTAGAATAAGGACTGACACTAGGCCTAATTATACCAGAATTAAGCATATCATCAACTAACCTTTCAATCTCATTCTTCTAGTAACGTGGGTACCTGTAGGGTCTGAGATTTGGAATATTGGCTCATTCCTTAAGAACAATTGCATGATCCTGTCTTCTAGGTGGAGGTAATCCTTGTGGCTCCTGGAATACTTCCTTATAGTCAATCAATACAGATTCTAACCACTCTGGTAGAGGTAGGGTATCTTCAGATTCTGCTTGCGAACTCCGATATTCCAGCAAATAACCCTATCCCTCATCACTAATTGCCTTGAGGACAGATTTGCAAGAAGCCGCTGCCCGAGCCAAACTAGGTTCACCCTTCAATATCTGATAGCCTTTTTCATTGGGAATTTTAAGTGTTAATTCCCTAAAGTTAGCCCGGATCTCGCCAAGGCTAGCTAACCATTCCATCTCTAACACCACATCCACTCCTCCTAGACCAAAAATAAAGAAATCTTGAACCACCACTCCCTGAATCAATAACTTTAATTGGGAGCACACTCCTTCACAAGGTATCCTCCTACCACCTCCCACCTCTAAATTATAAGGTGGAGTTTCATCAATAACTTTAGAATATGAAATTATGCGAGGCATCACTAGGACTATCACTTGCTTTTGACGAGTACCCCAATTTGATAGATTTCTTAGAAGTCCTGCTAAACATGGATAACCGGTTTCTGTTCTTGCTCTCCTCTTTCACAAGGTATCCTCTACCACACCTCTACATTATAAGGTGGAGTTTCATGCACTGAATTCGCCTTCCTTGACCAGCATAGATGATATGAAATTATGCGAGGCTCCACAATCAACTAGGACTATCACTTGCTTACCAGCCAGAGTACCCCACAATTTGATAGATTTCTTAGAAGTGAGACCAGTGATGCTAAACATGGATAATTGCAGTGTTCTAATCTCGGTTTCCTATTCTTGCTCCACTGATTTTTCCTCTTTATCATCATCACCCTCTTCCTCTTCTAGCAACAACACTTGTAATTGCTTGTTTGCACATACATGTCCAGGACTAAATTTCTCGTCACATCTAAAACAAAGTCCTTTCCTTGACCTTTCTTGCAACTCAGCATCAAACAACTTCCTAAACCCCCTTCCTCTAAAAGACCCAGTAGTTTTCATACTACTCACTTCTCCCACTAAACTTCCAGTTGTGGTTTGAATCGGATTTTTGTTTTCAGGTTCTCAGGTTACAATCCTAGAATTATTATAAGTTCTGAATGATCTCCCTCCTGAACCCGTTCCAGTGTTCCCCTTATTTAGCAAGTTGTTTTTCTCATCAATCCTCTGTGCATAGTCCATCAATTCTGATAATCCTTCAACTGGATGAAGTTTTAATTCTGCCCTTATCACCTCCTTAAGTCCATTTATAAAAATCCCATTCAAATAGGCTGGTTCTGTACATCTAAGAGGGCCTGCATACAATTCAAATTGTTCTCTGTACTCTTCTACTGTTCCTATTTGTTTGAGACTTAACAATAACTCGAATGGATTTTGCATCATAGAAGGTTGGAACCACCTTATAACAGCAGATCGAAAATCATCCCATGTTGGATTTTGGGCACTGAACTCCCACCATTGATACCATGTCAATGCCTTTCCCTCCATTGCTACCATAACTGCTTGTAACTTCTCAACATCAACCATGTCTTTCAATTCGAAATATCTCTCCACATGGTTTGTCCACCCATACGCATCCTCTCCATCAAAAATTGGAATTTCCAATTTCCTCCATCTTTCTTCACGGATCCGAGCATCACCACGATTTCCATTACCATCACCAGTAATTCATTCAATTGTCTCCGAGTTTCAATGCGTTCCAGTCGTTCATCTTCAAGGTTTTGCTCAAGGTTTTGCCTCATCTGCAACAAACCTTCGAACCCACGCTCCAAAACCTCGATGCGTGCTTCCATCCCTCTTGTTGAAACCATGAAATCTCTCAAGATCTAAGAGCTTTGATACCAGTTGTTAGAAACTGGTTATAATTAATAGGAAAAGAAACTGTTCAGATCTGTATTATTGCACAGAAACTGAATTACAATATCAGAATTACAGAATCTAGAGAGAAAGAATGAGTTTAAGTGGAATAGGACAGATTACAAAGGTTTTCCCTACCAAGGATTTGAGAGCTTGGCCTCTCCCTTCCCATAACCAACCAAATAACTGCCTGCCCTTCTTTCTCTCCCAATCTCTCTATTTATTCCAATTACATCCTAAGGCACAGTCATGTTACATGCTGGCTTATTCCTTACAATAGAAAATAACTGCTACTAACTACTTATTCCTTACAATAGAAAATAACTGCTACTTCTTAGAATAACTGCTACTAACTGTTGATCTTAGGCTGGTCCATTCAGCAGTTTGGGTTTCCTCTTATATTTCTTACTGATAAGAGGTCTAACATAATATAAACTGAAAGCCATGCATTTTTATACTTATTATTAAAGTTCACTATTGTATATAAATTTTTGTGTGCCAGTGCATGTGCATGCTTTTGGGGAAAAAAATGTAAACTTGTACAAGTTTACATTAGAAGAAAGAACAAATAACATAGGTCATGCACAACATAATAATTTTTGCAGACAGTTTAGCATGCTACGAAGGCAATAACTTACATACATCACATTATTTGAATTAAAACTACATTTTATGCATCTATGATTCTATATGATTAACAAGGCAAAATACACTAGCATTTTTGAGTTACAGAAAAAACTTAACCCTGAAGAATATAGCAAATGGAGAAATGGACTAGGCCACAACTAAACTACTACTTTTTGATTAAAAAGTTCATTCACAACTAACAATAATGTGATGGAAAAGTGGTAATAAGAACAGTGATCCATTACAAAAGTTACCAAAGATTTTCCAACTTTCCATGAAAGTTAGTAGTGGTATTTCTAGAGGTGTTGCAACAAAATTCCAATTGAGAAGAGGCAAACATGCAAGCAAAATTTATTGCACATAAATGGATATAATGACTCCTTTCAAACAGAAGAATAAAGATTCAGCAAGTTTATTTAGATACCTCACGTCTGGTTGATCCAATCAGTTCAAAGGTTTCTAAATCCCAAAATTTCACTGTTCTGTCTGCCGAACCTGCAAAATAATTTGTGAACTTTAATAACTTAAGAATAACTGCTATGATTGACATAAGAGCTTCCATCCTTTAGGTGTCAAGTCATGATTCAATGAACCAATACAAGAGAAGAGAAGATACATTTATGCATAAATGTCAAATCCAAGTACATTGTATTGAATGGATTATGTGAACAAAACCTTAAACAAAATTCAGGATCAGTTACACAAACCTAAGTAAATTTTCATTTAGTGCACTAGAAATGACATTATTGTAAAAGAATTTGCTTCTACACATCTACACAATAAAAATAGTAAGTAATTATGAAACAAGGAATCTACACAGATATTGCATACATAAGTATCTACCAATCCCAACTGCTCCAAGGTCACTTAAATTCACTACCTCACCTGTAGCAAGAAGAAACTCAAGAGGATGGAAATCCAGGGACCGAATGTGTCCTTCATGGAACTTGAAGTCATTCAAGAGCTTTCCAGCTGTTAGATCCCAGACCTGTACATTGGTAAGGTAAATCCAATGTTTATTGATAGAACAATTCTAAAAGCTAAAAATTATTGCAAGCCATACCATAACAAACTCCATAGTACCTTCACAACATTATCAAATCCACCAGAAACTACCCAACGACCATCTGGAGTGAATTTGATAGTACTGATACCCTGGCTATGACCCTTGTATGTATGAATGCATCCTTTTTTTCGGATATCCCAAATCTTTAGATTAGTGTCCAAGGAGCCAGATGCAAAAAACTCGCCAAACGGATGAAACTCAACAGCAGTGCAATTGAATCTGTGTCCAGTAAGAGAGCGAACCACTATACTTCAAGAACAATAACAGATATATTAGGAGAATATTGATAAATTTTAAAATGCATGGATCCTAAATTGCACCCAACAATTCAAAAAGCCTTACTTGGAACTTATAATGCTACTCCTAGGTTCCCTTATAAGCTCATGCATGCAAAGTAGATAGCATAACTCAATTCTTAAATCAAATAATAATTGTCTTAGGTTTATGTTCAGCAAGTTTGCACTTCTCTAGCTTAAAAGTTTGATGCTCTATAAATAACACCATTATATCTTATACAGCCTCTGACTTCAGCATATACTAATTAACTTACTCTTTGCTTCTTCCAAATCCCAAAGCTTTATTACACCTGACGATGCTCCAGCAAGAACTAACACTTCTGCTGAGTCAAAAGCCACAGATTCTACTGGACTAATATGACCACACAGTCTCTGCATATATTTACAGTAGGACAGCATTGTTAGGTTCAAAGTTCTACATGGCACTGCTGCCATCAAAAGAAAGTCACACACACCCATGTCATAATGAGAACCCGAACAGAGAGATAAAATAAAGTACAGATGATAGATTATTATGATCTATGTATGGTAGAAATTCTTCGGGTGTGAGTGAATTTCATGGTCCTTTTAATTCTGGGACTGCAAAAGAAAGAAGATAATGGCGGTGGAATCACCAGGAAGTAACAGAGCTGGGCTAGAAACCAACGACAAACTATCATGAAATCTCTGGGGATTGTCCAAAACTTATAGAAATCAAACCCAGCAATCCCAGATCATAAGTTTCTCAGAATTGTAGGCATAAAGTTCGGTTTGATTATTGCTCATTCAAGCTCATACACTGCTCAGTGCTCATTCGTCTTGGTTTGATTCAAATTCTCCATTTTCAACTTTCAAGCAGGTTATGTAGTGAAAAAGCAATTTTGGCATCTGAGTCTGTTGAATTAATGATCATTGAATTGGCTCTTAAGGGAAGTTGCTGTTTTGGTGAAAAAGCAATTTTAGCATCTGGTTATGTTGCTTGTTTGGCATCTGTGTGTATTGGATTGCGCCAACTGTGCTGACGCAATCTCACTGGATTGCGCCAACACGGTTTGCGCAATCCCACATGACCACACAATCCCACAAAATTTGCCACACCTTACGTGGCAAAAAGTGATGTAATATTATTGGTAAATAGTTTTAGAAGATCTTAATTTTGGTAAATAGTTTGTGTAGTTGCATTAGTTGGGTAAAAAATCATGCTTCTTATCAAGCTGCATTATCATTATATCATGCCAGATTCAGTCCAAATCTAAACTTATCATTTAATACGAATTGAAAGCACGTCCTTCAGTCACAAGCAATAACATAAATCCTTCAGTCACAAGCATTACAATAACATAAAACGCAACACAGTGCACATAAGAAATAGACCTTATACTACCGCCTAATGATTCTGCAGTAGCCATATTACAACCAAAATGCTAGAAAAACAAAGGCAACAATCAAACTGACCATTGAAGAAGTTGTTTTCCCAATCGTCCATAGATTGACATTGTGATCATCCCCTCCCGTAACGAAAAGGCGGCACGCCTTCTTTCCAATTTTTAAACAATTGACACTGCCTGAATGGGCCACAAATTCCTCTAAAGTTGATTGGCTCAGGAAAGCACATTATCAAAACAACCCAACATCTACACTCCACAGAATCAACAACAGACTAACCCATATCGAAAAAAATAAAAAATCAAGACCCCAATAAATTAAAAAATTAAATAAATAAATCAGGTTTTGAAGCTAAACAAGCAAAATTTATTTCTTTAAATATCTTTTTTTCTTGCAGAATACTTCAGCTTATCTAAAGCAAAAGACAAAAGCAAGTAAAACAGATATCAAAGACTGCAACTTCGAAGTTTCCATTTTTCATCTATGCAACAATTTGTCAGCCACCAAATGGAGAAAAAAGGCCTAAAAAAATTGAACTTTTCACCATTACTTCAAATTTGCTCATGACACTCCAACATTTGTATCACTTTTTTTCTCAGAAAACAAACAGAGCATAAATCCTATATCCCACCTAGCCCCCTCCCAAAACGGGAAAAAGAGGGGGGAAAAAAAGAGAAAAAGAAAACACTTTCGAAGCTGCAAAGATATAGTTCACCCAGATTTCAATAGAAACTCAACTACCAGTAACAATAACCTTAATGGGAAAAAAAAAAACAGAAAGCATTTCCAACTAAGCATTTTCTGAGGCAGAAAATTTATTAAGACAAAAAATGAAATAGGATACGTAGTTTGTATCCTGGCTTTGCCATCTGTGTTGTTGGGCAACTCAAAAACCAGCTTGTGGAGCGGGAAATGAAGTTGCTTTCCCCAGAAATGAAGCAATTCAGGACTTGGGTTTACTTCATATATAGCTGCTGCTGCCTCAGAAGCATAGAAGATGCTTAGGAGTAAGTAAAAGCTGCAGTTTTTTTCTTCTGTGGGTGAAAAATGGAAATCCAAAAGAACAAGGTTGGAATCGGATTTTTTATGTTTCAGATGGGAATTGCTCTGAACAACTCAACAAACAACAACAACAACAACAACAACAACAACAAATCAAGAAGCAAGAAGAATTCAGATTCAACAGAGAGAAAGAAAGTAACCTGTTTTTTTTTTTTGGTTATTATTTATTTATTTTTGTCAACTTTTTGTATGTGGGGAACGAGCTGAAGAGAAAGAAAGCATTTATGAACTCGGATTTCAGACCAATGTTTTTTGTTCGGACCAAAATGCCCTTCATTTTTTGCGGTTGCCATAGCGAATTTACCTAAAACCCTGTCTACTGCTTCAGTCGTTTGTGTTATTGTAATTTCATTTGTATTGCTGAAGTGTTGTTTGTCATGGACTTCTTCTTGTGAGTAATATGTTTGGATTTGGATTAAGGGTTGAATTTTTGTTTTGTATATAATAATAATAATAATAATTATATATATATATATATATATATGATAAATACAAGAGTTGATTCTGGTTGTATTTTTTTTCCCATTAAGTGATTGTATTATATATTATTACATCTAGCACGTAACACCAATTCCGTAGTGTTTGAGATAAATAATTGTAATTTTTATTGATATAAAAAATATGTTAAGCAATTATGAATACATTAGTATTGAGTAGGGAAAAAAAAAAGGTATGTCTTATATTTTTAAAAAGACTCTATTTGTTGCTTAAGATGACTTAATTAGAAGAGTTGTGGAGTAAGGGTTCAAATTGGGAGTGTTAAAACGGGCCGACCTAATTCATTCGGAATCGAATCATTTTTGGGTCGAAAGTCGTCATTCGAGTTATATAAATTTCGAATTGACATTTTGTTATTCAATCCAGGTTTATTTTACCCTTATATAGTATTAAAAAAATGGGTTGATCCGACCTATTCGGGTTTAACTTATTCGGATCATGTAATATTCGGACTGATATTTTACTAACTCAGCCTGTTTATTTTGTCGAGTTATTTAGACCACCCCATCGGATTTGACTTATTTTAACACATCTAGTTCAAATCTTGCAATGCACTCCACCCTCCTTTCCCATCCTCTCTCCGGCTCTTCCTCCCTCCCCTCCCTGTAGGTCCTTTCTAAGCATTTCCAAAGACCCCCACCAAAAAATAAAACTGATTTTTTAAATAATTGTCATATCATATTAATTTTATAAAAATTTGATAAATTACATGATAAAGAGTAATAAACTTCAATAAGTAGTTATTAGATTTTGCATATGATCCCAATGTATCTTTCTAAGCTTAAAATTATATATGCCTCTTAAATAAAGAAAAATCATTAAATTAAAAGTTTTTATATACGTCTCATTAATATTTTATGTACTTGTGAGAGTTGTAATTCATCTTTCTTTAATAGAAGTAAATTTTCAATTTATATCTGTTTATAAAAAATTCTATTAATTGAATTAACTAATACATGTGAAAATTGAAAAAAAAAATACTAATACATATGAAAGACAAATATTTATCATTCTCTATGCCTACCTAATTTAAGGAGTAATTTAACTAAAAATTGACTACGGAACAATTTGATGGAAATATATTAGGCTTGAAAATGACTTCTATCAAACAATGGAGATTTCTTATAAGATAATCCCCCTTTCTTCAGCTTTAATTTTTCATTACTTGAGCATAAACTTAGAAAGTGAGGTCCACACTCCACACTTTATTGTCATTGAATAATATGGATGGACATATATCAACTGCATTAAAAACAGTTAACAGGACGAAGAACACAAATAGCTTTGGGCATTATTAATTTATTATTGTTATTGTTATTGTTGTAGGATTTAGTATTTTTTTATTTATAAAAATTTTCTATTTATAGGTATTAAATGGGTAAATAGATAGTGTTTTTTTTTTTCCTTTTTCTCGTATGGCTTGCTAGGTTGTGGGGTGGCTTCTTAGAGACTTTTTCTATGTGTCAAATCCGTCGAGTTGAGGGATAATTATAATGACTCTAACACTCAAGTCAATAGCTAATATGAGAAAAGATGTTACGAAATAAAAAAAGATAGATAGAGAAAGGAAAAAATCGTTTATATTAAATGAACAATACCTATTTATAGTAGTTTTAAGGTGTAATACTGATAACGTCAATTTTTAAAATATTAAGTATCTTGCTTGCAATGCTTTTTCAGGCTTTTGTATGAAAATCTATATTCCCTATTTTTCTGTTTCTCGATTTTTGTATGAAAACAACTACGATAATACTTGAGGTTCAAATTTTATTTGATCGCTTTCGTCAGTTTGTTTTGAGACGGTAAAATAAAAAGTCAAATCATTATTAATTTTTTCAAAGATATACTTGCTATATAATACTTCAATTTGGATATTTTATTTGAACGTTTTGGATGAACTACGTTGTGGGAAAAAGCGAGAAAATGACCGCTACGTCCCGAACGTCGGATTAATTTTTGCTTTTAATTGTTTTCTTCTTGATTTAATGCCCGAAAATACCTGTCATGATTTTATATGACTTTTTGTGTGATTTGTTGAAAAGGAAAATAATATTTTGAGCGGGAAAATCTTATTTTATTATTTAATTCGGATCTTACTTAACCCTAGATAGAATGGTACTAAAAATAATCTTTTAATTTTTAGGATTTAATCACAAATAAAATAATTTTATATTATTATAATATTATTTTATTAATCAAGATAATTTAGTGACAATGGACCTAGGAAATATTTTGCGGGACCCACAATTATCAATCATGGATCGGTAATTAATTAATCACCGTATGTAGAACTTTTCAGAATAGTTATTTTATTGACTCAAAGAATTTATTACAATGTGTGATAAGCAAGGTGAGTCACCATGAGCAACCAATAAATTTAAGCATAAGCAAGATTTAATCCTAACCTTTGATGAAATCAATGGCTTGGATGAAGCCAAATCCATGCACATCCTTACACATGAAGGCTACGGCCATTTGGAGTGAGAAAGCCAAAAACAACACTTCATCTTCATCACTTTTCTCTTCTCTCTCATCAAGAACCCTACCATTATTCTTGTCCATTTTCTTCTCCATATTCGCCAAGCTTATTTCCTAACCATCCAACCATCCAAAAATTTTTCTAACCAAGTTTCCTTAACCTAAACACCATTCTAAGAACCTTTAAGTTGGAAGTTTCTTCAAATTCTTCCATCTAGGGCTTGAAACCAACCTTGAAAGTTTTACCTAGAAGGTGAAATTTCATGCTTTTCTTTTCTCTCTTCTTTTTCAAAGTTCTAAGCCATGATTTTTCCATGGTTTAGCTTCTTTTTCATGGTTAGTAACATGTAGATTTTGTTTGAGATTTCTAGGTATTTTTGGTGGTGAAAACCGTGACCTAGGAGGTGTGAAAGCAAGCTTTTGTCTTCATTTAAGGTAAGAGGAAGACAATTCTTATCATCTCTTGATGGTGGTAGAAGATGGAGCCATTTGTGATGTTTGTAGAATCCATAAGGATTCGGTGGTCATGTGTTTATTGATGTGTATTTGTTAATTTTTGTGGTTGCTAGTAGTTTATGTGGTAATTGTTATTAGCTTTTTGTTTGATGATTGTAATAATTTTGCATGTCTATTAGCTTTTGAAAGCATGTCTACAAGCTTTAATTTAGGTTGTATGTGTTAGAAAATATTTTTGTATGTGTTAGAAATATAATGCATGTGTTAGAATTGTATGATAAAATATAGGATGTGAATAACATGTGTAAATTTGCATGAGTGTTCCAAAGAACACAATCCAATAGCTCACGGCAATGACAAGTTTGGAGGACCAAAATGTTCTCTTGATTTTTCCTAAAGTGTAACTTAATTAACCTAGGAGAATCAAGAAAGTTTCTAATTGATTTGATCAAAGAAAATGCATTTAGAAATCAAATGGTAAAAACTTAGTATTTTGGGCCAACATGCCTAAAGGATTAAATGGACTATTGTTAACTATTTTCTAAAATGATTTAATGAACTTAGACAATATAATACATTTGATATGATTTAAAAGGTGAAAGACATTTTGGAAATCAAATGCAAAAGTTTTATGAAATTTGGCCAACATGCCACTATAGGTAATCATGATTTTTAAAACTTGATTCTAAACCTTTTTCAATTAAAAGAAACAATACAAGTTAAGAAGAAATTTTCTATAATGATTTTTGAAGGAACTAATTGATTAGAAGTAAGTCTAAAGGGTTAAAATTCATAATTTTATCATTAGGAAGGAAATACAGTAATGTTAAGAAATTTTCTAACATATAGCTCACTTTAGGTTTTGAAGCATGTTGAGATTTCAAAAAGAATTTAATGAAATGGTTAAAATTTAGGTAAATAGAAATTTTATGGAAAATTTAGAAAACCATTATTATAAGTTTATAAACAAAAAATCGTCAATCTTTAGTAAAAATGAACCTATAAGATAGTAACAATATCCTAATGACAATTAAGCGATGTATGAAAAATTATTCAACGTAGTTTAAATGTTTAAGTACTATTTTGTTTGTTTAAACAAGAATTTTAAAGGCATTCAATAAGAAAATGATTTAAAAATCCTACGCGATTGAGAAAATGTATTAAAAATGCTACGCGATTTTAAAAACAGTAAAAATATCTTTACCCGATTTTTAAACGTTTGTAAAAACGACGAGATTTCAAAAACGCGATAAAATTTCTACGCGATTGACCGTTACTATATTTATTTTCCATTGTCGGGAAAATGTGAACCCGTCTGTGCTTTTGAGGTTATTTCATTTGTCGGGAAAAAGTGAACCCGCATGTGCTTTTTGCCATTGAGGGCATATTTTTATCTTGAGGGCATTTTCGTAATTTCATATATTTGGAATTATGTATTTGTCTTTATACCAATTTTTTTGGTGTTTTGCATTGTGAGAGATCGCAATCACATCGTGTTGTCGATGCGATAAATGTAGTGTGGTTTATTGTTCTAATGAACTTGGAGACTTTAGTGTACGGATCCCACATGAGACAGCAGTAAAGTCGCCGCAGTAAACCGCAAGACACTAATGTATCGACATTCACTATATTTAATCAAGGTTTGTAAAGTCTAGTAGTACATTGCTATAGTGCCACAACGGAGATTGTGAACTATACTACGCCTGGATGGTGGATTCCCAAATGTCGTAGGCAATGCAACCGATCGTAATAGTTGGTTGGGCAAGAATGGTACTAATAGATTTTGCAAGTCATTCTCCGATATTTGGGTTTAGCTCCATGGAGTAGGGTTGTGTTTTGGTGTATTTGATTATATCTTGGATAATATTTCATTTTTCTCTATTTATCTTTATCCGGTAATATCTTGGATGTTTTTACATTTTCTCTATTTATATTTATCCGATAATTCTTATGTTAGTTGTCCATTTCTTATCTTATTTTATCCAATGAGATTGATTTATCGTGTGATTCTTTATTTGTGTTATATCTATGATGTTCGAAACACTAGGATATCTAATATGTATTCTTGTTATAGCTTTTTATGTATTGTATGAAATGTGTAGTTGTTATTTGTCGTCTTCTTATTGGCCATGTTGCGATGATTTTATGTTTCTTACCTCTTTATTGTATGTGTTTTGTCTATTTATTTTATACGGTAAAGAGTTTGAAGAGGAAGAAGAGGAACAACCTCTTGAGATCGTGTACCCCGAGGAAGAGGAAGGTCGGCAAGCCATTACGATTTTAACGATCAAGAACCATCCGATCATCCATATCCTCCTGGATTGATTTGTGGGATGGCTACGCCAGGATTTGTGGGATTCATAGAGCTAGTATTTCATGGAGGTGATCGGCTTGGCATTTACGAGGAGATCGTGCATTTTATCTTGCCGGACGTATGACCGTGATTCTACGTCATCGTTTGATGGAGATCCGATTATGACGACGACGTTATTTCGCACTTAGAGTTACCTTATCCATTAGGCGTTATTGGGTGTCCGAAAACCCCGAGCCTAGTGAGATAAGCATCGTATCGACCGCGCGATCCCGTTATCGCCGTGTGTCGAGACATCCGGATATCTATCTCCGATGATCATTTTCAAGCCGAGAGTGATCCATCCGAGGATTAGATAACCATGATGTTTTTTTTGGTGCGCGTCAAAGTATGTATATCAGTATATATTAACTCTTTTATTGCTTTCTTTACTATTTTTGTTTAAATATTTGTAGTCTTAGTTGTAAATTATTTGTACAAATTTTATAACTTAATCATATGTATATTATCAGTAATGATGTTTTTTTTTTATTTCGTATTTTTCGCATTATCTTTTTATTACATATTTCTGTCTATCAGGAATTATTTTACAACCCGTAATAATATTTAACAAATGTTCCACAACTTGGGTAGATTTTATTTCTATCTCTTTTATTTTCTTTTATGTGTGACATCCTCCAAAGGGGTGTTACATACAATGCACACCCTAAGACATAAGTAAGCTTGCAATAGGCCAAAAAACTCTATATTCCTATACTAACATGTGTCCTGGTCGTTATGGATATTTCAGAAGGTTTCTTAGGTGACAAGATTGAGTAGGAATCATGGGTTTGGGGTCGGGTCTAAGTCAAATGATTAGAGCAGGTCAAGTAGGTCTTGTGTAGTAGGGTTTTGATGGGTTGAACTTTGGTAAGTGAGTTGAGTCCAATATAATTTTGGGAAATGGGTCACTGCAACCCATATGTGAAAGGGATGTTATAGGCTTTGAGCCAAATTTGAGATATTTAGTCGGACTCTTTTTCTTTGGTGGTCTAGATAGAATTTAATTTTAATGTACTATAAGTATAAAGTTTTTTACATAATCAATCAATCATATATATATTATTACATATGTAACTTTGATATAGTTATTGTAAGGGTCAAACATTTTTTATAATGTGATAATGTATGATTGAATCACAATGTAAAAAACTTTACAGTGCATACAAATTAAATCTAAATAGATAAGAGTTTTACAAAACTTATATAAAGTTCCTTATATGCTATATTCTTGTGCTCTTCTCCAATGAAAACATATTATGTGTACTCTTTTTATCACCTTAACTATGAAAAAAAATTAGTTTCTCGGAATATTCTCACATTCGATATTAAGAGACTAATTTTTCGGGATACGATCAGACGCCTAAGCGGAAACCTTTCCTAACAGTATTATTTTAATATACATAAATCTTGATATCGAACACAAGATCACATGTTTAAGGGGCCTCAACCCCTTCTATTGAGACCAACACAAGTTGGTACTGTGAAAACTTTTAAATTAATGATGAGATAGCTAAAAAAATAATGCATATGTTGTATTTTTATTAGAAAATAACATCACAAATAAGCTTTGTCTTTATAATAAACAAAGTTCCATTTATTATATTAAATCACATTTTACAGCGCATAAATGTGGCCTAAATTCATTAATGTCCAATAACCTCCTGCTTTTCTCTTTCAAGTGTGATAAATCAAAACGAAACCCTGTCTATTTATTATGAACATCAACTTCCAGTCTATATATTAGAGCCTCCTCTCAATATTGTATATA
Organism: Ormosia emarginata; assembly: GCA_029884605.1. Taxonomy (NCBI): domain Eukaryota; kingdom Viridiplantae; phylum Streptophyta; class Magnoliopsida; order Fabales; family Fabaceae; genus Ormosia; species Ormosia emarginata. The sequence goes on from JAQQTP010000089.1 coordinate 77,365,134, forward strand.
TGAAGAGTGTTAGAAACACATTTTTTATGACACTTCTTTCAATACATTATTTTTTATTAAATTATGTCACATATTAAAATAATACTCAAACTTAGTTACACATCACACAAATTTAATTACATGCTAATATAGTAAAAAATGTGTTCGTAACACTCTTTATATAAATATACACGCCCCCAATGTTGGTGCATGCTCAAATGCTCATAAATATGGTTATAAACTCGTAGTGTGTGGCAATGTTGTTATTGTTAGTTTCCTTTTTCCCCCTTGCACGAACCCTGTTGAACGAGTGAAAGCTTTACTAAGTATTATTTGAATTTTGAACTTTGATGTTTCTGAACTAATTTTAAAACACAACACACTAAATGAAAAAGGAGGAAAAGCCTTTCCATTAAAATCTTTAGACTATTAAGTGTTTTGCTAAAGAAAAAACAAACAAAACAAAACGAAGTGGTAAATTTTGTTTAGGATATATGAAAGTGATAAAGCACAGGTTGTCAATGAATTTATTACTCATGTGATGGTGGGGTTCACTTGGTGATATGTTTTTGTGGGCAAAGGGAATGTTTTGGCAATGCCACATTTTCTCAAACATGAATGTACCTTCATCATGAGAATTATAGCCTGAAAGCCATAAAATCAGTGATAAATACTGGCATGGCAGTCTACTATCTACTGCAATATAGATGAAACATTGCCAATAGTTTAGTTTGTAGCCATTCTTTGTTCCCATCCAGGCAATGTCCCTCTAGTTTTAAGAATTTTTCTTTTCTTTATTGTAATTTGGGTTCAAGATAGCTCATCCCTTCTTTATAAATTACTTTCATATTTATATGAAAATCTATAGAAATGTGACCCACGCCCACTTAAGAGTCGGACAAGAACGCACAAGTACTCAGGAACCTAAGCAAAATTAACAATCAATCTAACCGATAGAACTATTTTTTTACTAACTCTTGGTATTTTAAATTAATTAAAAGTGAATAGTCAATAGAAGTGTTAGTGCATGTTTGGGAAATATTAAGTTTTCTCAATAATAGCTTCTTTTTTCCTTCTAAAAAAAGCTGTTTTGATCAGATTGTGAGATGTTTGAGAAAAAATGATAAAATTAATTAGAATTCAAAGATTATTTATTTTATACTAAAAATTGATTATAATCAAAACTTTATTTCTGAACATTTTGATTATAATTAAAAATTGAAATCTTTACCTAGGCCTTACTATATAAAAACATTTTTTATACTATTCAAATCAAATATATTATTACAAATATAAAACTAATTTTATTATAATTAATTATGAAAATATTTTTTTTTCACAACTAATCTAATCACCATGCCACTATGACCCACTGGAAAAGAGGTGCTAATATGGACTCATCAATAGACTTATTTAACATTATTTATATATAAATCTAAATGTATATAAAAATTATTAGTTAAAATTTATAAATTTTTTTATATTTATAGTTATTAAGTAAAAAATAATAATAATTTGATTAAATTTTTATACTAATATAAGTATTAATAGTTAAAATTTAAAAAAATTTAATTTTTAATTTAAATTATTAATTTATTTTAATAATAAATTAATGACTCAAAATTAATATTTTATCTATAAATCTCTTCTTAAGAGTTCCATATTAAAATTTTGTGCAGAACATGGCTTGTGTGTTGATAATAATAGTTTTGTTGGGTCGTTTTCAATGTCTTCTTCAATGTCCATGGTCCTTCTTTTTGAACCCTTTAAACAAGGAATATAAAGCATCCGTAATTGGAACGTGACAACAACACTGTTTACGACATGTGCATGTGCACATGCATGGTTAATGGAGATGGAAGCAACCAACCAAACCAATATTTGCTGCAAACAAGGGCCATAGTAATTGTGGCCTTGTGGGTCGTCAACTAGTCATGTCCTTCATGGCTTTGTGTTCTTCCCCATCTCATCATCATTCCCTCTCCTCTCTGATGTGTTTGTGGGTCCATTAATTGCTTAACGTCGACACGTTTCTGACCGAGCAACCAAACCTGAATGCTGTCCTTTTCAATTCTTAACGTATCGTAGCCGTAGTGGCACTTCCCTCCTCTACCACAGTGCTTTAATAATATCTGTAGAGTTCAGTTCACTTTCCATTTTGATCAAAATCTTTGGTTAACTGGATACATGTGTTCAAGAAGTATATATAAATCTGGTACGACATGCTAGTTTTAATGTTAAAGATACTGTGTTTGCTGAGTTCCTTAGAACTCACTATTTTTGTCTGTTATGATTTATATTTTACAATTTCTAAAGGGACTTGAAGTACAGACTCATGGATGAATTTAGACTTGGGGTTGGGGGTTCAATGTTTTATGAAACTACATTAGATTGTCAATATTTCTTAGTTAGATTTTAATTTTTTTTTTATAAAACAAAATTTTTAAGTGAGGAAAGCTCTCTGTATTCCAAAGTGCAATTTTAAATTCTTTCTTATTAACGTTGTACCTTTTTTTGTTTGGTCATTCAACATGGTACCTCCCTGTTCAATCCACCTCTGCAAGTGTAGAGGGCCCAATAGTCCATTACAAAATAGGCTAATTCATGAGCCCAACTGATCATTTGGGTGCAATAGATAGACTAACCCAATACACTAAAACCATTTTGACAAATTTAACTGGATTTTTACGACCAAAACTTTCAAATATTTGTTTTTGATGGATGGATTCTCAAATATTTAAAGTACTTGGGACTTAAAAAGTGCTCACTGCAAAAGACCTTTCAGGGCTTTAGTGTGTGTTTGAATTAGATTTTACAAAATTGATTTTGAATGAATTTGATTTTAGATAAAATAAAATATAATACTGCGATTCATGCTTCACGATCATTATTTCAAAAGAAGTTTTTTTTGGTGATTTTTTTTTTTTGCAATACTTTTAAAAGGAGTTGAGGAGGTTAAGAATTCATGCCATTAATGAGTATGATTCATTCTGAAATCCCGACTCTCCTTGGCCCGTAGTGATCTCAAATTCTTGTTTAATAAAATGAATGTTGTTTAAATAATACTAACTAAAATTACTTTTATATGTGTAATTGATGAAATACGTATAAGTTTTATTGTGTTGTTAATATTACCATTTTATTTCATTTCATTATTTTTTTTTAAGCACAGTTGAACAAATTATATAAATATTGTTACAATTTGAGAATGTTTAGACCATATTTTAACATTTTTACCATATATAAAAATAGCAGCAACCTTAGATAAGAGAGCAATAAATCACAAAAGAAAATAAGAATAAGCTGAGAAGGGGGAAGTGGGAGATGGAGCTAGGCAGCTAGAGTTGGAGTTGGCCCCGCATCTTGGAGTTTAGAGAGACCAATGCTAGGAGGGACAATGAGAGAGGAACCTTGGACAATAGAGTAGCCTAGAACTTGAATGCTTGGGACAAGAGAAAGAATATGCTCGGACCAACAGCTTTGAATGTGCTACAAGGTTAGAAATGTTGGAGAAGTAGTTGAGTTCAATTTTTCCATTAAATTGTCCTATGACCAAATTTACAACGTAGAAGCAATAAATTCTTGCTTCAATCATATGGGGGCTTGAGACCAAAGTTACGTAAAGCTGCGCAAACAGAAGAACATCCAAACTAAATTAAACACTCATACGCCCACGTTAGTGATTGAAGAAGGTGGATATAAGTGTATAAGTTAGTAAGAAAACTCATTAACATGTTGAAGTCATTGCTATATATAGGAGTCGGAGGGACAATACCTGGGTATAGTACCCCTACCTCATGATTGTCACGCTGATGGAGGAAAATTCTATTATTCTAATGACGTATTAGGTGTTGTCATCTGTCAATTCTATTACATAGATTCTTCTAAAATTCAGGTCGTTCGGTGTCGGGGTCGGATCCAAGTACGTGAGTTGATCCAAATTATCAAGGTGTTGCTCTAAGGCCAATGCGGAATCTTCAAAGTTAATGATGACACTTCAAGGTGGGGGTGTTTCCATGTCATCTTGACTTATCCCGGTATAGTCCACAACTCCTAAGCTCAAAGCTTAGAAATGCACGGAAGCTTTGAGGTATAATGAATGCTAAGTTGCCTGGTATGGTCTAAGACTCTTAAGTGGTGTTTTAACTTTTTACTTTGTTTTTTTTTTTTTTGTGAAACTGGTTTTTTTTTTTTTTTGTGATTAAATGAGTTATCAAAACTAATTTATGACACGAATAAAAAGTTTAGAATATGCTTCTTTTAAAATCAGGTTAGAGTTACATAAATGCTTAATTTAAACACAATTTATATATAAATACTTATTTTAAACAACTTACCCTCTTATAAGTCCTAATTAATTTAAAAGCGTATATGTTCAAGTCAATCAAGTGTAAACCAATATCTTCATTAAGGGGATGAGCATGCTAATTTCTACAAAAACTCATCCAACGAAATTTTACGAATGACATGGCACTTAGTTTTCTAACTTGGATAAAGCTAACTGTGATAAGAAAGTGGGGGTTGTGGAACTAAAAGTGGAGGTGAGATTTACCTAAACGTCTCTTCTCCGCCTATTCGTGAAATTTCGTAAAATAAACTTCTTGTAAGAAATAGCAGCAATCCTTCGTTAAACCAATTTGTTGACACGGATGGAATGACATGTCGTACTGTCGTTATCGTAGTATGAGCAGCATCGACAAATTATAAGGGGGAAAAAGATACAATTAGACAGTAAACTACATTATAACACTCCTTACAAACTCACTAAAATCACGGCAATTTCTTAAATGCTCCTAAACATTGTTGGTGCATGGATGCATCAAATGGAATCAACCGTTGGTTTATTATTTAAAAATTCAGTGGCTGAGATTAGTTACTTGATACCTATTCAGTTGGTCAACCAATTATTGGAAATTATAAAAGTAGTCCTTATGTTATTTATATTTATACCTTATGTTTTAATTTTTTTGCTTTTTAGTCCTTGCTCATCTTGTTACCCAAAGACTCAACGGCCGAAAAACTCCATGAGAGCTGCTGCCAACACCACCACCAAGTGTCAGCGAGGATAGCACCACCACCATCATCTCTAGCCGTGCAAAAATCCAGATCCGTGAAGCTTCCACCGTCGCACTTCCATCACCACCAAAACAGAGCCAACAACTATGGCTCCCAACCCAAATCCACTCTGGCAACCGTGGGTCATTTTGGTCCAACAATGCCGTATACTGTTGTGCCTCCACCTTCACCATGCCGTTCGACCAACAACCAACCTTGAACCCGCAGCGAACCCGCATGACCCGCAATCCAGATCTCTTGATTTTCTTGCTTATTAGTCCTAGCTCATCTTGTTACCCAAAGACTCAACGGCCGAAAAACTCCATGAGAGTTGCTGCCAGCACCACCACCAAGTGTCAGCGAGGATAGCACCACCACCATTATCTCCAGCCTAGCAGAAACCCAAATTCGTGAAGATTAAGAAATAGATAAGATGAAATTACAATAAATCAAAATATTTGGGTTAAAATATCATAAACTATTAAATTGGGATGACCTGTTATTGCAGGTCAATTTGATGGAGCATCAATGCTCAATTCTTGATTAGGAGCATTGTAAAAGCTGCCCAAAATCACATTAATGATTAATAAGCATATAATTCATACATAACTAAAAAATAGAAGTAACTATAAAAAAAAAATTGATACAAAAAATGAATAGGTAACATCAAAATTTTTGGGAACCACAGCCTGTCATCACTGCATTTACTAGCTAAGGGAGTTCATCATCTCATTCATAGCTACATGTCCCTCTACATCATTCGCAAGAGATCCTGAACAATTTCAGATATTGCTTATTCGGGTTCACGCTGGAAGAAAAACAATAAAAGAAAGGGAAAAAAAAAAAAGACAAAAGAGAATAAATGACAGGTGATAAGAAAGTGTTAACGGATATATAATTCAAATAATTTTTTTCAAATCCTTTTTTTTTTTAATCTGTTCAAATCCTTTTTTTATGCCTTATCCCGCTACCTAAAATAATTCAATTCATTCAAATGATTATGTATTTTAAACCTAATATTATCTTTGCCAGAGAGAGTTACTTAGTAGCTGGATTAGCTGTGTGTTTTGCAACTACAGCAGATTGAACTGCAGCAACCAGTCTTACAGATAAATGAAATGATGACAATATTGGGGTATAGCTCAAATTCCAGAACACATTCCTTGAAAGGTTGTAGTACTAATGACACTTCATGTGATAGTTGGATATTTCCAAATTCCAATTACACTAGACATACAAGAATTTGGAGACTATAATAAAAATGCAATGCATGCCTCAATGTTTTATCATTCAAGTCTAAACATTACATTTGTGCAATAAAGCATGAGACAACGTACAATCCTTGTCCCCTTTTTGGGTTTGAATAGAGTGGGGCAGAAAATTAACTGTATACATGAAGAAATAATATTTGCAAAACGTGACAAGGATTTCATAGGATAGGTTATGTGAACACTCAATTTTGATAGGATTAAAAAAAAAAAAAAAAAGAAAAAAAGAAAAAAATTAAAAATAATAATAATGATAAAAAAAACAAAAAAAAAATAAAAAACAAAAAAAAAAAATTAAATAATAATAATAATAATAAAATAATAATAATAATAATAATAATAATAATAATAAAATTTTTCAATCAACATGCAGTTGATTTGTTCTGCTTTTGGAAGGAAACCAAACCATGCATTATCAACCATTCCTACTATTGCACTTCATTCATCCTCACCCACTCTCAATCATGAACCCAATCGCATAGACAGTTCACACTCACTCACTCCATTCTCACTTATTGCACATACACATAATATTCACTTGATTTTTCCATAAAATCATATCTAACAGCACATGAGAGAGGATTTGGTTGGTCGGAATTTGCTTTCTTTCTTTCAAGCATAAGCTGGCAACACCTTCATAAAAAGAGGAATTTTTCAATCTGACATACAGAGTTGAAGCATCATACTGAAAAAAAAAAGAGAAAACAGAGACAGACTTGAAGCATCACATTTTTTGGCAGCCACCACCATCGTCTTTCACTCTCTCCCACTACCACCTACACTCACCACCTTCATCACCTTCCATTCTCCTCCTTCAGCCATTAGCAACCCACCCTCACTCACTTTCCCATCGAGTTAACTCATCAATAATCACACATTTTCATCAACTTTCCAACACCACCTTGCACCAACTTTACCCGCCACCTCTGCCAAGGATTTGTGAAGTTGAAATGATGGATTTGTGAAGATGGTTGTGGTGTTTACTCACTAGCCTTCATTTCCATTCTCTTCACCACATTCACTTCTTCACCATTCCATTACTTCCTTCACCCCACCATTTTCCATAACCAAACCCAAATGAGTCAACTTAGTGAGTAAACACCACAACCATCTTCACAAATCCATCATTTCAACTTCTTCCTCACCATCAACCAACTACCATTTCACTCTCATCCTCTACAACCACTAACAAACCTTCATTCCCTTCAACTGAGTCAACTCAGTAAATCACCTTGACCTCTAACAACCATCTTCAACACCCTTCAACTCCAACCCCCACAGCCATTTTCACCACCTTGCAGCAACTACCCAAAGATCAAGCCAACACAACTCTCTATCCTTCCCAACCGCAAACCACCTCTCCAAACAGCCACCATAACCATAACCCTCACCTCTTCCATGCCTTCATCTTCACCCATCACCCTTATCAACCTCAAGCTCCCTCACATCTCCATCACCACTCACGGCCTCAACCACGAACCACCACTCCTCCACCACAATTAAACCACCTTCCTCAATATCATTCTTTCATCATCTTTCTCAAATAAAGAACCAACATCACCCACTCCATCTATCATAACAACAATATATGGTAGCCACCAAACCAACCGTGGTGGAACTCGTCCAGCCCCCATGCACCACGTTCAAACCCACAACCACATCCATAACCATACCTCTGTTAGCCGCAACCGCACAACCGAGCTGCACGAACAGGTGAGCCAGCCGTCCTCCACGCAGCCAGTCCCACCGTCTTCATCCTCTGCTTGAAACGCAGCAACCGCGAGACCACAAACAATCATTAACCCCGCGCCGCATAACCTGGAAAATGGCAGCACCGAACCGGATCTGCTCCGATCCAGTCGAGCTCAGCACCGCTGACGAGTCCGAAGCCGCACTGCACACCGTTGCCCAGCTCCTCCGTGTGACCCAACTGCTCCTCGCCTGACCCGAGCCGGACATGGCTGCTCCGATCTACAGAACCAACAGTCGCGCGTAATGTCGTTGTCCTGCACCTGAACCGCGTGACTCGCTCAACTCGAACCACCACCATAGCCGTCGAAGACCAGCGAGCCAGAACCACCCCGCAACGCCGCTCCTAGTCCAACCAAGCTCGTCCAAACCATGCTTCTGCAATCCGACCGTCGAACCGCCAGCGTGCCGCCGACCGTGTTGCTCTTTTTGCTTCTCCTGGTGGGTGCTTCAAAATAACAAAGAAGAAGATAAAACTTACCCCCCAACGTTTTCGTTCACGTGACTGAGCATTTGATTTTTTTTTATTTTTTTCAGAAATAAAAATGGGTTAAAAAAATTAAAAAAACCCAAATATAAAAAGATGATCAAATTAAAACAATTAAAATATGTTTTTTTAAAAAAAAATCAAAATATGATTAACTGAGTTGTGACAGCTTATTGATCCTATAACTTTGTAATCATCTAAGTTGTGACAACTTGATGATTCAAAGAGAAAAAGATGAAATTACAAAAGTGAAGAATATAAAAATAATTGAAATATATTTTTTATTACAAAAGGGATTAATTAAGTCAAGGATAAATTGTTAATCTTATAATTTTTATAATAATCGAGTTGCGATAATTGATGATTTATCTTTAAATAGAAAAATAATCAACCTGCTATTGTTAAACTTTTCTTTTTGAAGAATAAAAATAGGATTAACTGAGTTGTGACAAATTGTTAATTCTATAATTTTAATAATCATCTGAGTTGTGACAACGTGATGATTTAACAAAAAAAGATAAAAAATACAAAAGTGAAAAATATAAAATAATTGAAATATTTTTTTAATGTAAAAGGGATTAACTGAGTTGTGACAACTCGTTAATCCTATAATTTTTGTAATCATCTAGTTGCGCGATACTTGATGATTCATTTTTAAATTAAAAACAACCAGCTCATAATTATTTTATAAAGAACTATGTGACTTTAAGTTTCTTATTGCACCTGAGGATACGTAGGAGCGGAATTCTTATTCCTTTGAGCCAAAATTTAAATTTTTATAAATTCATTGTTTTTTTTAAATAGTAAAATAAATATATTTTGAGATTATCGAGTTTTGCATAACTAATTTAGGGTACCGTCTCAGGACGGGTGTGTTAGGGGTGCTGTGGGATTAAGTTTTCACCCTTTCCTATGCATAATCGACTCTCGAATCCAATTTGGTCCTGAAGACTATTTTCTAAAAGGTTTTTCAATTTTTTCTAATTTTAAATAAAGTTGGTGGCAACTCCCAATTAATTTATTTTGTTTCGCCGCATCCCGCCACGATATTGGTCGCGACAGATGGCGACTCCGCTGGGGAGTGTTGAGGGTTAAGCCCATATAAGTTTGTCTTGTAAAATTTTGTAATCTTTGTATATTTGTTTTAATCTTTTTTTATTTCTTTTAATTATTTTAATTATTTTTGTTATTAAAACCTTAGGATAGAGAATTTCTCTTGGAATTTTTGTTTGTTTTTGTTTTTGTTTTGCAGGATGCGGGTATTCTTTAGGATAATGAAGATTTGTATGCCCCCTACACCCACTACACTACACATTTATCACACACGTTTGAGTGAGGTCCTATACCCGGGTCTAAGTGAAGCCTAAGTTAAGAAGAGGTTGTGTAGTGATAGTCATTTTGGATGTATATCCTGTTTGGTTATTACGAAAATCTCATCTAGAGTGCGTCTTTTTCACGAATGTCCCACATCTAGTGGTTTACCCACTATTTCGTGGTTAACATTTTGAAATTGGACTTGGCTCTAGAGACCTTTAGAATAGAAGAGCCACCCAATGAAAGTTTTCACGATTTCAGTAAAGACCTGTAGATCCTCAGGATAGAAATCCCCAAGTTAAGGAAATCCCATTAGGACACAAAGGGAGCGTACCTTTCGTTATCTTTTGACTTATCTGTATGCCTTGTGAGTTGTTTAGTCCCTTAAGGTGATGAACTATACTGGTATCCCTCTTGATAATTAAAAAAAAAAAAGGTTTTTCCCAAAAAAAAAAAGAGAGGCGAATCACTCTTAAAGGACCAACGACTCACCCATTATTAAATTACAAAATCATTTTTTTTAAAACCATGCATTGATAATTCTTTATCCCCAGGTTTGTTGGAGAACCATTGGAAATTCAGTGCCTAAGGACTAGCAGTGAGTATCTTTGATTAAAAATGGAAAGTGTCATGAGATCAGATCATAAGGAGGCGATTTTGAAAAAGACCCTGCAACTTAAGGCCAAGAAAGTGGATACAGAGAGCCTAGTGGATTTGGGTCGAATGCTAAAAAAAACACAGCGTTTGACCTTCACCGCAATATATGGGAAAGTTTTGAATCTATTAGAAGTGGACGTGCAAACAGAAGCTATCACTGCGCTAGCCCAATATTATGATCCACCATTACGTTGTTTTACATTTCAAGATTTTCAGTTAGCCCCCACATTAGAGGAGTTTGAGCAGATCTTGGGCTTACCTTTGGAAAAAGAAAAGTCATACCTATATATAGGTCGCTATGTATCTATGTCAGCCATAGCAGATGTCTTAAAGGTTCATATGAAAGATTTGGAGAAGGCAAAACAAAAGAGGAAAGGATCAGAGAAGTTACCGAGGAAATATTTAGAAGAGCACATACATTACCTGGCCAAGGTTGAAGACTGGAGTACTTTTTCAAATGTTCTAGCCTTCACCATTTATGGCACCATCCTCTTCCCAAGTAATGAAGACTTGGTAGATTTTGCAGCAACTGATGTCTTCCTGGCTCGAAGAAACAATGCCGCAAATCCTATACTAACCATTCTAGCTGATATTTACCATACTTTGAATTTCTGCCATGAAAAGAAGGGTAAGAGGATCTTATGTTGTCTACCGATACTATTCGTATGGCTCGCGGCTCACATGTTCAAAGGAGGCTACGAAAAAGCTTGTGCTATTATAGATCTCAAGATGCTTAAGTTGAAGACTATGAACGGTCGAGAATGGGCTGGGAAATTGGCCAAGCTTGAGGAGAGAAATATCGTATGGTACCTACGGCGGAAAGAAGGACAAACAATGGTCTATCAGTGCGAAGGCTTTCCTAATGTTCCTCTTATAGATACGCGGGGGTGCATTAACTATAATCCCGCCTTGGCATTGCGACAACTTGGCTATCCCATGATGAGACCACCCTCGGAATTAGAGATCACTCATTTTATTTACGATATGCATATGGAGTGTACTGAGACACTTAGGAGAGTGCGAGACGCCTGGAAGAAACTTGTCAGAAAGGGTAGAGAGTTGGGAGTCAGAAGTTGTGGGGCTAAAGAAAGTTATTGGCAGTGGGTCAAGAATCAGGCTCAGAAAGTCAAGTTATCCTTCAAAATCCCAGCAACCTCTACAGTTAGTAAATCTTTGCCTCTGGTCCCAATAGAAGATGAAGAAATAAGGGAAAAGTTAGCGGAAGCCAATGAAAAAAAAATTAGAAGCAGAGTTAAAAAAGACTCGCCAAACATGTGCAGTCTTAAAACGTGAAAATTCTGAAAAGGATCATGCTCTTGAAAGAGCTAACAAGAGGCAAAAGACAGAACGAGATCATATGTCAAGGATCAGGAGGTGTTTAGAGGCTGCGAACAAGGAAGTGGGACTCCGAGGGAAGGAAAGAAATAAGGCTCTCACTGAAAATCAACAACTTAAAGAGCTGCTCGAAACACAGAATGATGCCCTTCATCAAGTGGATAGTATGAGACAACAAATGAAAATGATGTCAGCAAGATATGAAGACATGATTGAAAGGTTGCGCACTGTCAAGATTACAGGGTATGAAGCAGCTTTGCGATAGGGACAAGAGGACTTGCAGAAAATGACAGATCAAATAAGGCAACAAGACCAGGACATCGATGAATGAAAAAAAGAAGCCCACTTTTGGAGGGATCGCTTTGTGAAACTACCACACCTAGCCGATACGACAATCGCAAACATTTCATATTACTTAAAGGTGGCAGATCAGATGGTCGATCCATTTAAGACTCCGACATAGATTAATGATTTCATTGAATATTGTAAGAGTCTTATTGAACAAATGAAGCAAATGATCAAGATGCATTCAATTGAGAATGATTAAGCAATAATGTAATAGGGTGAAATGATGTTGATTGAATAAAGTATGCCTTTTTGTTTCTCTGATCCCATGTTTACTTGAGACCGATACTTTTGAACGTGACGTTCTAAGAATTGGTTGTGACAAGGAAGATCAAAGATACTCACTCAAGTCCATCCGGCACAAACTAATAATGATCTTCTAACAAATCAATAAAAATCATGTTTGTTTATAATAAATTTGTACCTTAACTGTTCACAGGAAATTTAGAACCATTGCGTGACAAAGGAAAGAAGACGCCAATCAAACTCGTGTTCACAACACAAGGGCTTGAACAAAACTGCTTGCAGTGATGGCAGCTGAAAATGAGGGCAGGAATCTAAGTATGGAAGTAGATGAAGTGAAAGGAATGATGGATGAGATGACAGAGTCTCAGAGAAGAATATAGGAAATGTTGCTAGCCATGAGGGAGACCATAACCTTGATAGGGGCAAATAGAGGTGCAGGAGCAACTGGGGCACATTTGCGCCTACCATATATCACTTCCGTGAGGACAAACCTCGAGGTCACTACTGAGATACTTGTTGTAGGAGGAATCTCAAACACTGCATCGGTAGTAATTCCTATCGGTGAAGGATATCATTCATTGGAAGGTGCTCGAAATGAGATTCATGGTAACGCCGAGTTCACATGGGAGCCACCACATATGTCTATTCCGATGCCCACAGGATTTCCTGCTGCTACTGGACATGCAACCGTGTAAAATGACAAGATGAAAGAATAGTGGATGGAACAGATGGAGGAACAGATCAAGGCAATCAAGGGCCCCTGTGCTTATGGACTTCTCAGGATATATGAATTGTGTCCTACCACGGATGTCATAATCCCCAAAGACTTCAAGATTCCTGACTTTGAAAAGTATGATGGGAGTGGCAACCCTCGATTTCATTTAATTAGTTATGGGACCAAGATGGTTGTTTAGTCCAAGGATGATAAGTTCCTCATTAGCTTTTTCTATGCAAGTCTCACAGGTCCTGCTTTAGAATGGTATCTTCAACTAAACCGCTCTAAGGTTTCGCGTTGGACAGAGTTGGCTGATATATTCATGGACCAATATAAATTCAACCTGGATGCAACACCAACCTGGGAACAATTGAGCTCGATGCAGAAAGGAATTGAGGAACCTTTCAAACAATATGCACAGAGGTGGAGAGCCTTAGCAGCTCAAGTCCAACCCCCATTGACACTGTCCGAGATGTGCTCATACTTCTTGGAAACTTTGGGAAATCCTTTTGTCGGGGCAATGGCCGGATCAACCTATAAGGATTTTGCTGACCTGATCACTGCGGGAGAAAAAATTGAGACCTTGGTCAAAGCTAGGAAGTTACCAATGAGCAACACAGAGAATACTACTTTTAAGAAGAGGTTCTAGCCGAAAAAGAAACAACCTGAGGTGAACCATGTCCAACGCCAATAAACCTTTAGACCTCGATATTCCCCACAAAACCCAAGTCATCAACAACCATATAACCATAATCCTCACTTCTTATACCAAACACCCACATCTCCTTATCATCAACCTCACCAAATTGTGCCAACCACAAACATCATTCTGACCCCAAAATTCTAAATTAACAATGTTCTCACACCACAACCATATGTGCCAACTCGTCCAGCTTATACCAGATATCCATCTGCATCTCCACAGAATGACCCTAACCACCCATAACCTCGGCCAAATTTTCAAGATCAAGGTCGTTTCCGTCCCCAAAACCTACCTCTTTTCCCATGATTGTCCATTTCAAAGGCAAACCTATTTTAAAAGTTGTTTGATTCTCACCTTATTTCGGGTATTCTTGTACGTCCCTTAGAACTACCATTCCCAGTGTGGTACAACTCGAATTTAACCTGCAAGTACCACATGGATATCCCAGAACATTCAATTAAAGATTGTGAGGCTTTCAAGACTGCAGTAAGGAGGCTTATTACTTATGGAAAGCTTGATATTCAGGAAGAGGCTGGACCCAGTATCGTCAGCAACCCAATCCCCAATCATGGTGGAAGGGATGTGGTAAATGCTCTGGAAATTGGAGAACCATTGATAAGGAAGGTTATGGACATGCGTATTCCAATGGCTGAAGTGTTTAAGGGGTTAAAACAGGCTGGCTATATTGTTACTGCACCATCCTCTTCAATAAAAGAGGATGAAAGGTATGATGAAGAGTCAAGTTGTGCGTATCACTATGGGGGAAGAAGACATGATATTGAAAATTGTTATGACTTCAAAGTTCGAGTACAAGGATTACTTACTCTAGGAGTAATACAAGCAAGACGAGGTTTAGCTTCCTCCGAAGAGGTCAATGTGGTTGAACGCTTTGTGCTCAAGGTGCCACCCCTCAACCAAGCCTCGACACCAGGAAAAGTAGTAGTGACCGTGAAGAAGCCAATGTCATTTGCTTATAGTGACACTCACACAGTGCCATGGAATTATGAATCTAAGATGGAGACAAAGGGAGTTGAGGGAGAGACTTCGAAGGCTCGAATTGCCGAGATACACCAAAAAGAAGAATTAGTAACTAACATAATCAGAGTAGGTGGAATTACAAGGAGTGGGCGATGCTATAGCCCAGAAGAAGTGGAAAAAGGAAAAATTGTTAAAGAGGGAAGTAGAGAAGAAACCCCAAGAGAAGATGAGAAAGGAAAAGAAGAAGAGGAGTTCTTGAAAATCATGAAACAAAGCGAATATGATGTGATGGAACAACTAAAGAAGACTCCAGCAAGGATATCTCTATTGTCACTTGTCTTGACGTCTGAGTTACATCGGAAAGCATTACTAAGAGTTTTGAATGAAGCTTATGTTAAGCCCGATGTTACCCCTGAAGGTGTTGTCAACATGGTAGACCCGGTGAAATGCGTCAACATGATCACATTCACTGATGAAGAGATCATTTCTAGGTTTGAGAAAAATCCACGGGCCTTGCACATAACCCTCAAATGCAAAGAGTATATAGTTGCAAAAGTTTTGATTGATGGAGGGTCGGCACTAAATATCCTACCCAAGTTAACTTTGACCTCATATCAATAAGCGAGGATGAATTGTCACCTCGAGAAATGGTGGTGCGAGCCTTTGATGGAAATAGGAGAGGCATTATGGGAGAGATGATGTTGCCGCTAGAGATTAGTCCAAGTAATTTTCAAGTACTGTTCCAAGTTATGGATATTGAGCCTGGTTACACTATGCTCCTGGGGAGACCATGGATCCACGCCGCTGGTGCCGTTCCTTCCACCCTGCATCAGAATGTTAAATACATTGAGAATGGGTTGGTCGTCACAATACATGGAGAAGAAGAAATTATACTGTCAAAATCGATTTTAGTGTCGTATGTAGAGAGTACAGAGAAAGAAGAGGAGAATTTGTGGCACAGCTTTGAGGTAATTGAGACTGGGTTGGGCAAGGATGAATCTCTAATGTAAAGTGTGAATCAGGTGGTGGCCTGAATTATGGCTAATAGTGGATACCAAGAAGCAAAAGGCTTGGGCTCAAAACTGCAAGGTACCCGGACACCAGTTTCATTTCCATAAAAGTTAGACAGGTTTGGGTTGGGGTACGAAGTATCTCTAGAAGAAAGAATAAGGAATGTGACTTTGAAAAAGACTGATAAGGGCAAAATGAAGTATATTCCCCACCTGAAGGAAACATTCCCGGCACCAGCCGAGACAATCATGTTTGGAGAAGTCATTCAACCTCAATGTAATATCACTATTAATGCATTGCATGAAGAAGACCCAGAAGAATACATAGCAATTCGCCCTTTTGCTAAAGAAGAACTGCTGAAGAACTGGCAATCTGTATCAATGATTGATGTTATTACTTCCAAGTAATTGTTTGAGTCTAGCTATGTTTTGATCTTATATTTATGTTATTTGAGACAATTAACTAAATAAAGTTACATGTTTATTCAGCATTCCTTTGTGTCACTCTTTTTGCTTGTTTGCATTTGTTAGTTTTTCTTTTTCCTATGTTTCTGTTAAAAAAAACACAAACAAATCTTCTTTTATTATTTTAACTCTATTTTCCATAAATTACTTTCCAGGGGTTTGAGTCATATAGAAAGTTCGTCTCATGAAAGGGATCTTGAAAACTTGTCAATTGATTCTCTTGCAATATTTGATGAAGAAGACTCTGGTGAAGAGGAGGATATTGTTGAAAATTTTGAAAAAATACTGGAATACTTTGAGAGAAAGTTTGATGCAGATAAGGAAGTGATAAAAGTGATTAACATGGGAACTAAAGAAGACAAGAAGGAGTTGAAAATAGTAGATAATCCTGAGCGTACAAAAATGATGACGTTACTGAAGGAATTTCTTGATGTGTTCGCATGGTCCTACAGAGATATGCCTGGATTAAACCCTAAAATAGCATCGCATAAAATCCTATTATACCCAGATGCAAAGGCGAAAAGGCAAAAATTGAGAAGAATGCATCCTGATATGTCACTAAAGATCAAGGAAGAAGTGACTAAGCAATTAGAAGTCGGATTTATAGAAGTGTCAAGACACCTGAAATGGGTAGCAAACATTGTGCCAGTACCAAAGAAGGATGGGAAGGTCAAGATGTGTGTGGATTATAGGGATTTAAATAAGGCCAGTCCAAAAGATGATTTTTCGCTTCCTCATATTGATGTTCTTGTCAACAATACAGCTGGAAATCACAGGTTCTTGTTTATGGATGGGTATTCTGGGTACAATCAGATCCCTATGGATGTCAATGACAAAGAAAAGACGACTTTTATTACACCTTGGGGAACTTTTTGTTACACGGTAATGTCTTTTGGATTGAAGAATGCAGGGGCTACATATCAACGTGCTATGGTTGCATTATTTCATGATATGATGCATAAAGAAATTGAGATTTATGTAGATGATATGGTAGCCAAATCCAAGGAAGGGGAAGGCCATGTAGCAGTTTTACGAAGGTTGTTTGAGATACTCAAAAAGTATAAGTTGAGACTCAATCCTAATAAATGTGTTTTTGGAGCATCTACGGGAAAGTTACTCGGATTCATCGTTAGCAAAGATGGAATAAAGGTGGATCCAGAAAAGGCGAAGGCAATACAAGAGATACTTCCTCCCAAGACGGAGCGTGAAGTGAGAAGTTTTCTCGAGAGACTCAATTATATCGCTAGATTCATTGCCAATTTAACCAGCACCTGTGAGCCTATATTCAAGTTGTTGAAGAAGCATTAGCCGGGTGAATTGAATGAAGAATGTCAAGAAGCTTTTGATAAGATAAAGGCTTATTTGATGAATCCTCCTGTGTTGGTACCCTCTACACTGGGTCGTCCTCTGATATTGTACTTAACCGTACTACCAACCTCAATGGAAGCGATGTTGGGGCAACATGATGAATCAAGAAAGAAGGAGCGAGCGATTTATTATCTGAGTAAGAAGTTTAATGACTGTGAAGCCTGATACATGGCGATGGAGAAAACTTGTTGTGCTCTAGTATGGACCTCAAAAAGGCTAAGACAGTACATACTCTATCACACCACTTGGCTGATCTCCCGAATGGACCTTTCGAAATACATATTTGAAAGCCCTCATGTCTCATTAAGGGTTTCAAAATGGCAAGTGATACTATCAGAGTTTGATATCAAGTACATGACTTAAAAATTCATCAAAAGAAGTGTAATCGCGGATCATTTAGCTGAAAACCCTTTTGAGGGTGGACAACTAATAACATTCGAGTTCCCTGATGGAGAAATATTAATGGCAGAAGGAGAAGAAGAAAGAGAGGAGCCTGAGTTTGTGTGGAAAATGTATTTTGATGGAGCAGTCAACATGTATGGTAGTGACATAGGAGCGGTGGTCATTTCACCAATTGGAAAGCAATACCCAGTCGCTATCAAACTGGATTTCGAATGCACTAATAATGTGGCAGAGTATGAAGCATGTGCTAATGGTTTATAAGTTGCAATCGACTTGGGGATCAAGCAGCTAAAAGTATTTGGAGATTCGGCCCTAATCATTTATCAGGTGAACGATGAATGGCAAACCAAAGATCCAAAGTTGGTGCCTTATCAAAAGTATCTGACCCAGTTGATTGAGAAGTTTGAGGAGGTGACCTTCGCCCATTTGACTCAAAACAAGAATCAGTTTGCTGATGCTTTGGCCACTCTGGCCGTAATGACCAAGTTGGATATCCACAATAATGTCCAACTCATCCAAGTAAAGATAAATAGTGAGCCCGCGTATTGTGCTAATGTGGAAGGCGAGCCAGATGGTAAACCTTGGTATCATGATATCAAGCAGTATATCCAACATAGAGAATATCCAACTAGGGCACATAAGGTGAATAAGAAGACTATCCGTCGGTTGACAATGGCCTTTTTTCCTGAACGGGGAGGTTTTATACAAGAGAAGTCATGACGACACCTTGCTTAGATGTGTGGATGCTCGTGAAGATCGTTTAATCATGATAGAAGTCCATGAGGGAATCTGTGGGACTCATGCTAATGGTCATATGATGGCGCGAAAAATTCTAAGGAGCAGTTATTATTGGTCCACCATGAAAACAGACTGCATAGAATATGTTCGAAAGTGCCATAAGTGTCAGATATATGCAGATAGAGTCAATGCACCTCCATTCCCTTTGCACAATATGGTATCTCCATGGCCTTTCTCAATGTGGGGAATAGATGTCATCGGGCCCATCAATCCTAAGGCTTCCAACGGTCATCACTTTATTTTGGTGGCAATTGACTATTTCACCAAGTGGGTAGAAGCGTCCTCATATGCCAATATTACTCAAAAAGCATTTTTGAAATTCCTCAAGAGGGATATTATCTATCGATATGGAATCCCAGAGAGGATAATCACAGATAATGCTGCTAATCTCAATGGTGCTGAGATTAAGAAGTTTTGTGAAAGTTTCAAAATCAAGCATCATAATTCAGCTCCCTACAGGCCTCAGATGAATGGTGCAGTAGAGGCAGCAAACAAGAATGTCAAAAAGATTATTGCTAAGATGGTTGTGAATTACAAGGACTGACATGAAATGTTACCCTATGCTTTGCACGCATATCGTACCAATATACGATCAAGCACTGGGGTAACGCCCTTCTTTTGGTGTACGGGATGGAAGTTGTCTCTCCTATAGAAATTGAGATTCCCTCTCTAAGGGTTTTGATGGAGGCAGAGTTATAGAAATCTGAATGGGTAGAGGCTCGGTATGCGCAGTTGAATATGATAGAAGAGAAAAGACTGTCAGCTATTTGTCAAGGGTAATTGTATCAAAGCAGAATGACCAAAACATTTAACAAAAAAGTTCATCCCAGAGAATTTTGTTCAGGAGATTTGGTTTTGAAGAAGATCCTTCCTAACCAAGAGGATGCCAGAGGAAAATAGGCTCCGAGTTATGAGGGTACTTACATAGTCAAGGACATTTTAGAGAGGCCTTAATTTTGCAAAATATGGATGGAGAGGAACGCCAAGGCTAGTAAATACCGATGTTGTCAAGATTCTTCTATAAAAAAAAAAAAAGAAAAAGCCTTGTTAGCAAATAAAAAAAAACTGAAAGGACGACTTAAGAAGGGCAAAAGTTATTGGCCAACTTGGGGCAAAAAAAATAAATAAGGCAAAATCTCAAAGAAAAAGAAGCTAAAACTCCAAACTTTTGGCAATTTTCTTTTGTTTTTTTATTTTACATTTATATTCATTCAATAAAAGGAAGTTTGTTCATTCATATTGGGACATAAAAAAATGTCCGATAAATTTAAGGTCAACAATTTGATTTGAAAAAGATGTGTTGAAGAAAGTAGCAACAGAGACAAAGTGGTTGCAGTGCGATATTTATCAAACAAGAAGATATGGGGAGAAAGAAGGAAAAAATGAAGAAAGAAGGAAGTCTAAAGGATTCCAGTGGAATCATTTAAGAAAAGCACATGGATAAGGGTTTGCAAAACTTTCAAAGGCTTCTATCATTTATCTTTGAGAAAGGAAAAGAGATCACTCCATGCATTTTAAACAAAGAAAAATGCATTTTAAATTTCGGAACGACGATTGTCATTGCCTTTTACTTTTGAGCGCATCATACGGCATTACCATTTCCATGCATTTAAAAATTTCTCACAATTCTTTTGCCATTTAAAAGGCTTTTTAAATTTCGGACATTCAACTCTTTGCATTTTATTGTTCTTGTATTGTTTTGTAGTTATCATCTTATGCAATGCCGACAAAATTGAAGTTCATATAAAATTAAAAAAAAAAAAAAAAAAAAAGAAAAGGAAAAGGAAAAGGAAAAGGAAGAAAAAAAAGTTTCTTACAATGATAAAAATGCAAAAAACAAAAACAATGTTTTTTCTTTTATCTAGTAAGAAAACAACCATTCCTATCATAAGATGCTTTTAAATTCACTGTCACTTTTTAATCATGAACATGCATTTAAAAATTTACTGTTAATTCTTTTGAAGGCATCACTCACTCATTTTATTGTTCTTGCATTGTTTTGTAGTTAACACTCAGTTTTTTTTATCTAGTAAGGCTAAAAAAAAAATAACACTCAAAAAAAAAAAAGACAAAAAAAGACAAAAAAAAAATTAAAAAATACTAATAATGATAAAAAAAAAAATAAAAAATGAAAAAATTAAAATAATAATAATAAATAAATAAAATAAATAATAAATTTTTTTCAATCACCCTTATCAACCTCAAGCTCCCTCACATCTCCATCACCACTCACGGCATAATACTCAACCACGAACCACCTCCTCCACCATAATTAAACCACCTTCCTCAATATCATCCTTTCATCATCTTTCTCAAATAAAGAACCAACATCACCCACTTCATCCATCATAACAACCATATAAGGCAACACCACCAAACCAACCGTGGTGGAACTCGTCCATTTCCATTCTCTTCACCACCTTCACTTCTTCACCATTCCATTACCTTCAAACCCACAACCACATCCATAACCATACCATCTTCACAAATCCATCATTTCAGCCGCCGCATACCAACTACCCGCATCATCCCAACCACTAACAACCATTCCCTTCAAGCCGTCAACAATAAATCAGTGAGCAACTACCCAAAGATCAAGCCAACACAACTCTCTATCCTTCCCAACCGCAAATAACATCTCCACGCATAACCCAACCCTCACCTCCCATACCTCCATCTTCATCCTTATCAACCTCAAGCTCCCTCACATCTCTATCAGAACTCGCGAGACCAACCACAAACAATCATTAACCACCTTCCTCAATATCATAATCTTTCTCAAATAAAGAAAAATCACCCACTCTATCCATCATAACCGACCACCGGACCTGCGTGGTTGATCCAATCCCCATGCCGGGGCCGAGCCACCGCACCGCCGACGAGACCACAAACAATCATTAACCCCGCGCCGCATAACCCGGTCCGGCCGCACCGCACACCGCCGGTGACCGTCTTCATCCGTGCGAGACCTCCTCCGTGTGGTGACCCAACCGCTCCTCGATCCCCGACCCGACCGCCGACATCCGAGCCGCATCGCACACCGTCGCCCAACTCCGATCTCGCGACCCGAGCCGGGACATGGAACCAACTGTGGAACCAACCGCGCGTAATGTCGTTGTCCTGCACCTGAACCGCGTGACTCGCTTAAGTCGGACCACCACCATAGCCGTCGAAGACCAGCGAGCCAGAACCACCCCGCAACGCCGCTCCTAGTCTAGCCAAGCTTGTCTAAACCGAGCTTCTGCAATCCGACCGTTGAACCGCTAGCGTGCCGTCGACCGTGGTTGCTCTTTTGGCTTCTCCTGGTGGGTGCTTCAAAATAACAAAGAAGAAGATAAAACTTACCCCCCCCCCCCAACGTTTTCATTCACGTGATTAAGCACTGATTTTTTTTATTATTATTATTATTTCACACTTTTTTTTACATAAATAAAAATGGGTTAAAAAAATAAAAAAAAAACCCAAATATAAAAAGATGATCAAAGTAAAACAATTAAAATGTAAAAAAAATTAAAATAAGATTAACTTAGTTGTGACAGCTTATTGATCCTATAACTTTTGTAATCATCTAAGTTGCGACAACTTGATGATTCAAAGAGAAAAAGATGAAATTACAAAAGTGAAGAATATAAAAATAAATGACATAGATTTTTTATTACAAAAGGGATTAATTAAATTACGACAGCTTGTTAATCTTATAATTTTTATAATAATTTGAGTTACGACAACTTGATAATTTATCTTTAAATAGAAAAATAATCAACCTACTATTGTTAAACTTTTCTTTTTGAAGAATAAAAATATGATTAAGCGAGTTATGATAACTCATTAATTTATAATTTTAATAATCATCCGAGCCATGACATCGTGATGATTTAAAAAAAATAAAAATTACAAAAAAAAATATAAAATAATTGAAATATTTTTTTATAAAAAGGATTAACATGTAATACAACTCGTTAATCCTATAATTTTTGTAATCATCTGAGTTGCGACAACTTGAAGATTCATTTTTAAATTAAAAACAATCAAAATACGTAGGAGCAGAATTCTTATTCCGTCGAGCCAAAATTTAAATTTTCATAAATTCATTGTTTTTTTTTATAAAAAATGGTAGAAAAAATATATTTTGAGATTATCAAGTTTTGTATAACTAATTTAGGGTACCGTCTCAGGACGGGTATGTTAAGAGTGCTGTGAGATTAAGTTTTCACCCTTCCCTACGCATAATCAACTCCCGAATCTAATTTAGTTCTGAAGACTATTTTCTAAAAGATTTTTTAATTTTTTCTAATTTTAAATAAAGTTAGTGACAACTCTCAATTAATTTATTTTGTTTCGCCACATCCCGCCGCGATATTGGTCGCGACAGACTCCATTTAAGGAGGGGGTCAACCATTTTTTACAATGCATCAATGGCATGGAGTTGAGGAACTGCCCATATGACCAAAAATTGCTGTCCATGGGGCCGTGAGCTAAAAACATATATAATGGTGACTTAGCCAAATCCAATATTTTAAAGATCATTTTGTTGTGCACAAGTATCTAACTAACTAATGGGATTGCTAACCTGTCATAGGCTTTTCGTCCAGTGAGGAGTTCTATCTCACTAATGGGATTGCTAACATGTCATAGGCTTTTCGTCCAGTGAAGAGTTCTAGCATTACGAATGCAAAACTAAAGACATCACTTTGCTGTGTATAACTTCCAGACTAAAATTCTGGAGCACCATAACCATAAGCTGTGAGGGGGCGTCCTGATAACTGAGAATAGATGCACCACTGTTAGCCAGAAATTTGTAACAAAGATAACAGAAAAGCCAACCTTATACCTCAGGTCTGTAAAAGAGTGTATTTGCTGCCATCTTACAAGCAGAAAACCCCCCAAATATGTGGAATTGAATTTTCAGAAATTCTGAGTTCTGGGAGAATTGGAATCTAATTCATTTAGTTCTATATCCTTCAGAAAGAATATAGAAACAGACCAACCATCCATTTGTTCTAGGTATCATCACTTTGGATTTAACCCATTGCTTTAAACAACCCACTTTTCCTCATCCATTTCAGGGACTACGACATCTCCCCTCATTATACTTGCATAACTCTTTTCAACTTGTGCCCCAGCCTGTGCAAATAGCTCAACCACTGCAGGCAGCATTCCGTAGTACCTCTTCAGCCCATTTACCAAAGGCTTCCCAGGTTGTTGATCTTGAATGTGATAGACATATACTGGAGGCACCAAATCATTAATTGTAGCCTCCTGCCATGCATGTTGCCCATCCCTCATCTGGTGTTTGTAAGCTTGACAATTTCGTACTCTATGACCTTTAGGCCCCACTTGTACCTCTGGACAATATCCACAAGTTTGGACAGCATACTTCTCCATAAGCTTTGAAGCTCCTGTGCACATTTTCTCCCAGGCTTTCATGCCTTGAACAGCAATAGCTGCACAGAAGCATGCACATAGTCAGCATAGTTAGTTTTGATAGACAATAAAGGACAAAGGACAGAATGTGTGCGTGTCTGACTCAGAGAGAGAGAGAGAGAGAGAGAGAGAGAGAGAGAGAGAGAGAGAGAGAGAGAGAGAGAGAAGAAAAAAGCATTTGTCATCATAAACCTTGGATATCATCAGAATGCAGCTCTGCAGAATTTGTGTCTTCATCCAATCTCTTTTTCTTATACCAAAATCCACATGCATCTATATCTTTGCCAAGAGAAATTTCTTTTGGATATCTTTTCTCAAAATCAATTATCCTACCAGCAACACAGTAAACAGGGAAGGCCCTTCTCCTGGTGGGGTACTCAGGTATGTCAAAACCTGCCTGGACACACAATTCAACAATTGCTGGAATTCGGTCCACTTCAAGCATTTCATTATGTGAAACAGCCCTCCCTATTCTGTCATACAGATGAAATGACTCTACATGCGGTAAAACATCTTTAATACCCCCTCTGACCCAACTATGTTCCTTGCTTGGTAGGCTTCCTCTAACATTACATGTTCTAATTTTATGTGGTGGATGACCGACATGAACTTCTCCACATAAGCTGCAAAGCATCAAAAATCTCAAATAACAATGTGTATTAAAAAAATCCAAAAGTGAAGAGATATGCGTACATTATTCACTTAGAACATTAAGATATCCTCTAATGCAACATGTTAAAAGCTCAAACAACCATAATGAAGAATACAGAAGTTGTAGTGTTACCTGCATGTATAAATAGCAATGTACTTGACAAGTGTTGAAACAGCATATAATAGTTGAGATCTGGCAGCATAAACTTGATGAGCAACAGGAACTAACTGCAGAACCAACAAGCCATTTTCAGGAGGTTGTAATATAATCTCATGCACCTTTTGTCTCTCCTTTTTCTTCAGTCTAGCTTGCCGCTTTAGTTCATTAAAACTTGTAACCGGTGGTTTCCTCTCAGAATTGTTGAGCTTTCTGGGCAGCTCATTGCAAGTGGACACAGTTGAGTACCAAACACAGAAATGCGTATTTATACCTCTGAGCTGCGCAACAGGACCTTGTATAACTCTCTCTAGGAGGTTACCAACAGTTTGAACATGTCTTGGAAGCATCATTGCCCATCAGAAGAGGCACATATACACTGAAAATATTCAGAGACACATTTATATACAGTATACCGAAACTGAAATTTTTTGGTATATATTTAATTAAAAACTCCAGCCCAGGAATTAGGATGACAAGTTTTCAGCTTTCTACTTTCTTTTTCAATCCATCTTTGTCTTTGTCTTTGAAAAGCTATACTTGTTATTCAGATTTTATCCACTACAATCAGTTGTCGTGTTACATAATAAAACAATTGAGCAAAGGCCTCTGAAGCCAATGGAATTGGAAAGCTTTGAGTATGGATATGAGTAGCTGTAGGCTGTACCTTAAAAAACCAAAGCTTTTAACGATAAGCATTTTATCAAACACGTAACATGCATTTCTATGTTTGGTATTCAAACTAGAAAATTGAGAACGGCGTTCCAGGTAGATTGAAGAATTGAAGCATGAGACATGAAAATGAAGAGGAACAAATTATTCACCTTGTAATTGGATTGAAGCATGGCTTGGGTTCCCCAGCTGAGCTGAGTTCGCTGTCTCTGTCTGAATCCCTAGCTTTTTTTTTGGGGGGGGGGGGGGGGGGGTACAAAGGTCAGAGCTACAAAAGGTGAAAGCAACAAAGGCCCACCAATTGGTAAGGCTCAATATTTTTCTTATTTTCTCAATTACACACACACAGGTAGGCTTCTTTTTAGAACTAGATAAAAATACGTCATAAAGATTAAAAAGTTTAGGATACAGAAGAATACATGTACCTGAAAATGAGATGAAAGTGGCAAGCTAGAACAAGAGTGACAACTAGAAGGGTGTGGCCCGGATTCAGTGTGAGTAGCTCACCTCTAGTTCTCTGCTCTTCCCCACTTCGATGTCTGAAATGTGTATCACAAAAACTTTCAACAACTCCGTTATTATACCAAGATGGGACGGTTCAGTTCACATATGATATGATTACGAGTATCTAATATGATATAGAAGTATGGTATAAGAATAAAATAATTTTTTAAAAATTAAGATATAAATACGATACAATATAACATAATATATATAAAAAATTATAAATCATGTCATTTTAAATAATTCAAAATATTAAGTATTAAATGATAAATTATAAAAAATATTTAAAGTATAAAATAAATAATTTTATCAAATATTAAAATTATTGTTAAAAAAAATTATTCATTATCTACAAATAATAACGATTTCTCTAATTTAATTTATCAAGTAATAAAAATATAATCTCAAGAGTAATAACTCCTATTCACAAAGTCACTTGAATGACATGAAAAAACTTTAACCACCCATTTTTGGTAAATATTTAAAAAAATAAAAAAATTTAATAAGAAAAAAGATATAGACCAAACAATATTGAATATATGTGTGAAAAAGGCTTCGTAGTTTGTGCCTTTAAGCATTTTCCAATTTCTAAATATTAACAATTATAACAACAAGGAGAGAGAGAGAGTCATGAAGCTTACAAAGTTTCCATTTCTAAAATGGTGAAAACTTTAAGTG
Organism: Ormosia emarginata; assembly: GCA_029884605.1. NCBI lineage: Eukaryota > Viridiplantae > Streptophyta > Magnoliopsida > Fabales > Fabaceae > Ormosia > Ormosia emarginata. The sequence continues at coordinate 77,392,094 of JAQQTP010000089.1, forward strand.
TTGAAAAAAAAAGAGTCTCTGTTTTGATTAACAAAGAGTCATGAATACAGAGGAGGGAGGCTGAGTTTGAATCAAAACAAAGAGTCACAAAGACATATGAGGTTGGACAGGGAGAGACAAGCTTCGACACGGACACATAGGCAACAGAGGTCATAGTCTGAGAGTCACCGAAAAAGTTTTAGAAAATTTTTGGATTGATTTGATTCACAAGTCATTTACGCGTTTCTGCCCATTTTGAGGTGTTTCGGTAAGTTTCGAAACTTATTCGAAAAAAAAATTGTCCATAAGTCTCCATTTTCAGTACGCACCAGACATCGATACGACGACTTGAAAGTCATATTAGTGCCTCATAGGTTTACATTATTTTTAAAATTAGAATCACATGAAATAGTTTTTCAAAATATTAAGACGAGAGCTCCATTGAGGCAACAACACTTCTTTAGTCAAGCTGAGGATTGGATATGCAGGCTAACTCGGCCCACACGGGCTAAAGATAAATGAGTTGGATTGGATTAGTCATTCTACTTAATTGCAACAAATTATTCTTATGAATAAACATCATAATTTCAAATTTGTTCCCAAAACAAATTAACAATTTATACCACCAAACCAACAATTAACGATATAATAAACTAACATCTGAACTCTTGCAAAATTAAAGTTGTGTCTATTTGCATATATACTTATATAGTTACTAATAGCACTTGCTATTTTGCTATAGCCATCATCACGTTCACTAGGACTAATTGCACTAGTCTATGCTTGTAGTGTTGCGAGTTCAAAATAGCATGTCAATAGCACAAATCCCTCTACCACAAATCTCATGCAGTTGAACAACATGAGGATTGTAAAAGATCTCCAAGTATAAGGTGCAAAACAAACATTAGATGTTCAACAATGGTGGACTCGAGCACATGAACTCTACCGAGCTTGGCACCATGAACACCCACAAAACGAGAAATGGATTGTATGAGCATAAATGCAAGAGAAAATTAGTGAAATTTCTACAAAAATTGAAGGAAAGAAGAAAAGTGTAGAGATTGAAGGTGGATTGAGTTTTTGATTTATGATCAGGTTTCTGATTGAGTGAGATGTGGGTTAGGAAGTTTGTGAATTAGCTCCATCTTAAACCACTAAAAGCCCTTTGGTACGCATGAAATAATAAAATCTGATTGTATTAGGCCTAAAAGTATAAGGTTTGATAAAATTTTAATACTATCTAATATTTAACATGACATTGTATAAGATACTATATTATATAAGATAATATTATCATGTGCTTACTGATGCATTGTATAATACTGGATATGATAAAAAATTAACATTTTTGACAAAAATATTCTTTAATAAAAAGTATACTATATTTATTTAAATTTATTATGTTATATTAATTTTTGGAGAAATAAAAGTGTCAAAAGCCTATGAAAAAAGTTAATTAAAAATTAAATTAAATAATTTGTTTTTATTAAAAAGAAAAAAAAACATTTTGATCACTTTCTAAGATAGATGATTTCCTTCCTTAACGAATTTTTTGTCCTATTCCTCTGCTCTCTTTCACTCTAGCACGGAAAAGCCTCTGTCTGCTACACTGTTTCACCCGGAAGGCTGCAATACGCAAAGGTAGGGCTGTTTCTATGGGTGTTGATGATGAATAAAGAAAGAGGAAAATTTTCAAAGAAGAAAAAAAATGACCCCACTCCCCTTTCTCTCAAAAGCACCTTACAAATCGTCACCCATATACTAGCAAACACAAAGCACTCATCATCACTGTAAACCTGCATACCCAAAACAAATTAGCAAAACCTCATAGCCAAACTCCACCATCAACCTAATCATTCTGCATAAACAAATTCCACTCAACCCCATAAGTTCCAAATCACAATTAAATCGAGAAACTTAACTCAGCAATCCATTCCCTTTGATAGAATTCCAATCTAAATCTTCTCTAACGACCACATCCCAGTAGCCCATTTGTTTAACTAACTACAGCACATTCATCCACCAAATGCAGAACCCCACGAATCCAACCTCCTGCCACACCACTGTGCCGCAAGAACCAACTGTTGTATTTTATTATTAGTTTTATTATATTATAATAATATTTCAAAGTCAAAAATGATTTTTATCCTTATCTTTTTGTTGCACATTGGATTTGGTGAGTGACTTCCTCTTTTTGTGCTTTTACTATTTCAAAACGTTAAAGCTCTCTTCTATCCAACCCAACAACCTTTTACCTCTTCTATAAATACCAAGCTGGTAGCTTTTAGAAAATATATACACATTAAAATTACTTCACTTATATATTTTTTACTCTCGTTCCTATAAGAAATCTTACGAGTTGTTCTTGTATCCTTGCTATTTTGTACAAAGTTAACAAGAAGTGATTATTATATCATGAGAAATAATTGCTATATGAGACTATCTGCACTGAGCTATTAACTCGTGGTGACAAGATACTCTTAAGCCTAATACATTTACATACCTCAACCAATATATCTAATAAATTTTTATTTATGTTAATATTAATTTTAACTATCCATCTATCTTATTTTTACCACACTCTTAAGAATATTTTGTGATGGATTTGATAAGGTGATTTTCGTTTTGTAGAAGAGAATCAATCAGTTTGGCCAATAAACAATGGGTGAGCAATAGCATTGATGATGGCGAAGTCTCTGCAACGCGCGGCGAGCCATGGTGTTGGCCTACGTGCTGCTGTGTGGCAGACATTCTCTTCCAATGCATTGGCGAGATCGGAATGGTTTCTGGAATACCTGAGGAACACCTTTGTAAGAGGCTTGTAATTTACTCTCCTGCTAGAATTGTAACTCAACAAGGATCTGGGAAGGTTGGAAGGTGGAAGATCAACTTTTTGTCAACCCAAAAGTGGGAAAATCCAATGATGGGTTGGATATCCACTGGGGACCCATATACCCATGTTGGTGATTCTGCCTTGAGTTTTGATAATCAAGAAGCTGCGTAAGGCGTTTTCAATTATCGATTTTGTTGCCTTTGTGATTTTTATTTCATTAGTCATCATTTGATTTGTTGCTAAAGGGAATGGATTCATATATATTCATATGATTGTTTGGTTATACATGTGCTTGCATTTATTTACTAATTAAAAAATTAAAGCTTTGGTTCTGTCATCAACTATCATCACAAAAAAAAAACACAGATCCAAACCAAAACCCACCCAAAACCAAAAAGATTATCTTTATACTCTCCGGCCAAAGCAACATGGTCGACCATGGTGGGGTCATCAAGAACCACCACCACCAACAACACTGAAACGATGTCATTTCACCGGAGTGCCGCCTCAATCCCTCCATCCCTCCATCCTCCGCCTCAACGCCGCCCTCCAATGGGAACCAGCACACAAGCCCCTCCACACCGACATTGTCACAAAGAAAGTCTATGGCGTAGGACTTAGCATGTCCTTCGCCAACGTGGCGCAACGGCGCGTGAACGACGCTCCAGTGGGTGGCACTGCCATAAATGAGTAGGCGCGTAGGGAGTTGTACGAGAACATGGTGAAGAGGGCCAAAGAGAATGAGAAGCACAACAAGATCAAAGCATTGTTATGGTACCAAGGAGAGAGTGACACGCTGAGTGAGCATGACTCAAAGGCTTACAGGGCCAACATGGAGACACTCATCTACAATGTTCGTGAAGATCTCATTTTGCCTTCTCTTCTAATAATTCAAGTTGCAATAGGGTCAAGGTCTGAGTACATGGAGAAAGTGAGGGAAGCACATAAAGGGATTGATATTCCAAAGGTGATTTGCGTTAAAGCAAAAGGATTGCAATTGAAGGAAGATAATCTTCACCTAACCACAGAGGCTCAAGTTCAATTAGGTCACATGCTGGCTAAGGCCTATCTTACTCGTTTTGATGCATGAATTGAACTCTTTGGGAGTGGTCTCCAATTTCAAGCCAGCCACTTTTTCAAGGTATAATTCTGATTTCATTTACTTTGTCTCTTTGCTATTCTACTATAACGTAGAGCTTGCTTTATGTCAAAACTGAGGTTTGCACTATGCAACATCATTTGATGTTGTTGAATAACTTGAATGGATGTTTGGGTCACTACTAGTAGTGGCAGAATAGATTATTGTTTTTTAATTTATTATTTTATAATAATATTTCAATGTCATATGTATGCCTTATTTAAATGTGAATACAATTTTAGTCCTTTAAGTGATGTTGATTGACTCATTTTTTTTCTTACATAGAGAAATTATGAATGTTATGTTAATAAGTGTTGGGCCTCCTCCGTATTTATGTGGGTAGATATTCTTTCTATTTGTTGCACATGCTGAAAATTGATTGAGTAATACATACATAATCCTTATAACGATTTATGTAGAGTTTGAAAATTAAAATAGTGCATTGAGTGCTTCATATAATGTCTTACATTATATCTCATATATCCTTGTTGTCTTTGAGTTACTATTAACTTGGTTATGTGACATGCATAGTTATATATGTATAAAGTGTGATAACCATGATCTAGATGTACATGATCAAGTATTTGATGATGCTTGCATGAATGAATTTCATGTCCCTATTACACTATTAGATTAGTTGAGATTGATGAGACTATGGACCAAGAGCCATGATGTTGAATTTGAGATGTGGATATGATGATCATAATGCTAAATAAATCATTGATTCAAATGAGACTAAATCCACAAGTGGGTTTATTTTTAGCCTCAATGGAGGTGATGTCGCTTGGAAGTCATCCAAGCAAACCTGTATACCTAGATCTACAATAAAGGTTGAGTTTATTACTATTAAGTTGGTAGGATATGAGACTGAGTGACTAAGAAATCTCTTAGCAGATATTCCTTTATGGAAAAAACTTGAAGACATAGATTCTTCAGAGTCTGTGATTGTCAAAACGACAAATAGTAAGAGTAAACAAAAATGTGTATAATGAAAATAATGATATATATGTATATGTCACATTTTTGTGAAGCATATGCTAAAAGATGGAATTAAATCCATGAATTATGTGAAGTCATAAGGAAATTTGGCCAATCCTTTGACAAAATCTTTGCATAGAAAATGAATAAATAAAACATTGAGAGGAATGGAACTTGAGTCACTTTGAAAATTAACAGTGATGGTAATATAACCTTAGTGATTGGAGATCCCATGAATAAGGTTCATATGGGTAATAACAAGTCACTAGTTAATTCTGCTAGAGCTATTAATTTTTGTCCATTCCAATTATGTCTCCAATGATATGAGAAGTGTTAGACTGCATTGAATGAAAAGATAAGCTAAAAGCTTTTAATGAATTTTATATTCTTTATGGGTGGTGTATTAAATGTAGTATACACTTGATGAAATCACATATATGAGTGTGAAGTGGGGCCGCTCCTATGAGATTGTGACATAATCTCTAGAGCACTTATGAACTACTAGGCACACGCATGGCCTATTAGCGCAAAATTGCGTTAAACAACTTTGGATGAGAAGTTAGTGTGAGTGATAAGATCACTGATTCACAAGTAAAATGAGGTTCATAAAGGTACTAATCTCACCGGCATTGTGAGTCATATCTTATTTACTCTAGTTCATAGTCTAAAAGATATTAGTACTTATGCATTGAATTCTTAAACTCATATAAACTTTTTTTCTTGACTTTGAAATATGTGTGAGATTGTTGTATTTTATTATTAGTTTTATTATATTATAATAATATTTCAAAGTCAAAAACTGTTTTTATCCTTATCCTTTTGTTGTATGTTAGATTTGGTAGGTGGTTTCCTCTTTTTGTGCTCTTGTTGTTTCAGAACGTTGGAGTTCTATTCTATCCAACCTAACAACCTTTTACCTCTTCTATAAATACCAAGCTGGTAGCTTTTAGAAAATATACATTAAAAATTACTTCACTTATATATATTTTACTCTTGCTTCTGTGAGAAATCTTACGAGTTGTTCTTGTGTCCTTATTATTTTGTGCAAAGCTAGTAAGAAGTGATTGTTGTATCATGGGGGAGTAATTGCTATATAAGACCATCTACATTGAGTTATTAACTCGTGGTGGTAAAATACTCTAAAACTCAAGACATTTGCACGCCTCAGCCAATATATCTAATAAGTTTTTATTTATGTTAATATTAATTTTAACTATTCATCTATCTTATTTTAACAACACCAACAATGTCATTGGCCACCACACCGACCACCAGGTCCATGAAACCTACGAGCACCCATCCCTTCCCTTCCTCCACCTTGCTGCCAAGCCGATATCCAGCCCCCTCCCATGTTTCACCTAACTGTTGTTGTTGCATTGCTACCCCAAAGTAACATCTAACTAATGCCAGACCCAGTCATCGACAACAGCTACCAGAGAAGAGCTCGTCAGCAACGAGAGGAGGGAAGAGGGTGGTAGTGAGAAGGCATAGGAGAGATATCGGGTTTCACTGGGTTAGAATAGGAAAAGTTTTACATTAGCTTATACATCAAATTCTAATCAGGCTTAAACTCACCCTTTAAGGTCTGATTAAATTATATATTATTTTAATGTATAAAAAAATTTGTTAGATAAGCTTATACAATACTATAATTTTACCAAACAATTAATAAAGTCATAATATATTATATAAATTTATTCTATTAAACTTAATCTATTATGTCAAATGTGCCCTAATTAGTAGATTTAATAGGTTAGTGGTAAAAAAAACCTATCACAGTGGACTTGAAAAACATGGACTAAAGATGAAAGTTTAGTGGGTTGTACTCTTGCCTATATTCCATATTGACATTACTACCTGTTGGACTAAGTCTGTACATAACGAATAGGAAAAACGCAATCAAGATAAGAAGCAATGTTTAATATATATATATATATATATATATATATATATATATATATATGACTTATTGTGAGAAAAATAAATCTTGACCATATAATTATACATACATGATCAAGATTAAAAGTTATTTAAAAATTATGTGACCACCTAAAAAAATCACATGCATTTATATTTTAATATTTACCATTCATGTAAGATCTAATGGTCAAGATTCATTCTTCTTACCCTCTCATAATAAACACTCTTCTCACCTGACACACTTCTTATATATATATATATATTAGTCGTGGCATTTATACGTGAAGGTCCTACTTTTGATTTGGAAATCCATTAGAGGTCCTCTGCAAGCATCCAGTTAACAATGGAAACATAAATAAGAAAATCATGATGAGGAAGGAGGCAGCGACCATGAGCAGAGGAGAAGACATCCTCTTTATTTAGGGTTAAGGACAAATGTGTAATTATATAATTATATTAGTAACGCATCAGTTGGTTCCATCCCTCTCCCTCAAAATTGGAAGGGAAGAAAAATGAGGAAATGTGATATTATGAATTGAGATAGATTGTATCAAGTCTCATTCCATTTAGGGATGGCAATGGGTATTGGACCCGATGGGTACCCGCAAAAATTACCCACAATGGGTAGGGTAATTACCCGCTTAATGGGTATGGGTAAGGGTACGGGTAATTACCCGCAAATTTTGATGGGGATGGGTGGGCGGGTACCATGGTACTCACCCCGCCCCATACCCGCACATACTTATTTATTTATTATTTATTTATATATACATATATACATATATAACACATTATACCGATAAAAAATATACATATATATAACACATTACACATCTTTGGGAGCACACAAGGCCAAGACTATTACGTGTGGGCCAATTCCTGCGTGAAGGCCAATTGCTAATTTGCTATCACTTTTATTATAACAGTGGGCCAATTCACTTGACTTTTCTTTTGGACTTTGAAACTTTCAAAGTGAGAAATCAGAAGAAATTAGAAACCTATCTACTATCTACTGGAAGACAAAAACGCGTATCACTCAGGTTTAGCAATTGGAACACCCAGGTTTATATTGCCTTCAACTTGCCTCTATTTATGTCTCTGTTCAGTATTTATGCTTGCCTTTCATTTACTTGTATTTATGTTTATGTTACAGTTGCCTATAAAAACATTTTAGTTTGCATTTTGGTTGTTAAAATATGCTGCATACGTTACTAATTTTGCCATTTGTGGAATGCAATTGTCAATTGAAAGACATTGAGGTGCGTTGCCTCTACCTGGTGCCTGGTGTTTTTTATCGTGTAAACACAAGATTTGTTATTTCCTTTTATGTCTTTAGTGCTTTCTATTGATTAGATATTATAAATAGGATTCATTTTGCCTATGTTGCCTATTTTATTTTTACTTATTTGGTGTTTTCTTTTATTGGTTTATTGTGCTATTATATTGTGTGTAGGTTGTATTAATTATTAATTATATATTATCAAATATACCTTGACTTTGTTTCTTTATACCTGACCTCTTTACCATATTTTTTTATTTTGTTTTGCTTTCATGTACCTAATCACAGATGGAAAATCTATATGGAGTGATTCCTTCTAAGGAATCTGAAAGTAGCTCTTCTCCTATTACCTCAAGTACTCCCACACAACCTGAAAGTGTACCTAGTGATCCCGTGGGTAGCTCTTCCCCTAGTGATCCTCTTCCTCTTGTTGTGGATGGTGATGAATTAACTGATGATAGCAAAAAAAGAAAGTCATCAGTTGTTTGGAACCACTTTAAGAGAAAAGTAGTTAATGGAGAAGAAAAAGCTATATGCAATTATTGCAACAAACATATGACTGGTAGAAGATCTGATGGAACAAATCATTTGCATAAACACTATCAGACTTGTAAAAGAAGGCCATTTAAGGACATAAGACAATCAATCTTGTTGAGAGAACAAAAGAAGGTTGATGGGTCATCTACTTATTTGAGTAACTACCATTTTGATCCAGAGAAATCAAGAAAAGACCTTGCTTGTATGGTAATAGTTCATGAGTATCCACTTTCAATGGTGGACCATCTGGGATTCCGAGCATACTCAGGTCTTCAACCTTTCTTCAAGGTTCCTAGTCGAAACACGCTTAAAAATGATATTATCAAGATCTATCAAAATGAAAAGTGAAGACTATGGGACTCTTAGACAAGATTGCGAGTAAAATTGCTTTAACAATGACTTGTGGAATAGCAACCAAAAGAAGGGGTTTATGGCCATTACGCTCATACATTGATGATGATTGGGATATGCAAAGTCGCATATTAAGGTATATATTTTTGTGATCATTATATCATATTTATTAACTTTATCAATTACATTTAATTTTTGCATTGTATTAATACTCAATAAATTATTTTGCATAATAGGTTTGTGTATGTAGAATGTCCACATACAATGAAGCTCTTTCAAAGGTGTTGATAGAATGTATGATAGATTGGAATATTGATAGAAAGTTATCTACCATCACTTTGGATAACTGTAGCACTAATGACTCTCTTGTTCATTTGTTGTTAAACAAACTTGATTGTTCTGCTCTTATGCTTGATGGTCAATTATTTCATATGAGGTGTTGTGCACATATTCTGAATTTAATTGCACAAGATGGTTTGAGTGTTCTTGGAGATGGCATAGAGAAGGTTAGGAATAGTGTTGCTTATTGGACAGCCACACCTAAAAGAGAACAAAGTTTTAGGGAAGCAGCACGTCAAATAAAAATTTCCATAACAAAGAAACTCATTCTTGATTGCAAAACTAGATGGAATTCTACTTATCAAATGCTTGTTGTTGCATTGGCTTACAAAGATGTTTTTGTTCGTTTGAAAACAAGAGAGGATTTATATACATGTTTGCCTACAACTGCTAAGTGGGAAATTGCAAAAGAAATTTGTAGCAGGTTGGAAGTATTTTATCGTGTAACTGAGATGTTTTCAGGCACACAATATCCCACAACAAATATATTCTTCCCTTTGGTTTGTGAAATAAAGCTCTCTTTGCAGCTATGACAAACTTGCTCAATTGAAGCTATTAGAAATATGGCTTCAAAAATGATTGCCAAATTTGGGAAATATTGGTCGGTTGTTCATGGAATTATGGGGATTGCCATTGTTTTGGATCCAAGATACAAATTGAAGTTGTTAGAGTACTTCTTTCCTAAGCTTTATGGAAGTAGTTATTCAATTGAAATTAACAATATCAAGAAATTATGCTACTCATTGTTTGAAGATTATCTAGCCAACACAAATGAGATAATGGAAGGTTCAAATTTGAAATGTTCAATGACAAGGAGTCAATTCAGATAATCTTAATATTAACAATTTTCTTAGTGATTATGACTCATTTGTCAATGATACAAATGAGACACAATCTGAGTTGATCTTTACTTGGAAGAGAAGGTATTGCCCAGAGTGCTACATTTGATATTCTTGGATGGTGGAAAACAAATGGGATCAAGTATTCAATATTGCAAAAAATTGCCAAGAATATTTTGGCTATTCTAATTTCAAGAATATGCTTTAGCTTGAGGTAGGTTGTTGAGTCCTCATCGTTCTAGGCTTCATGAGGATACTTTGGAGGCACTTATGTGTGCACAAAGTTGGTTGAAACATGAGAAGAAAGGTAATAAATGTTACACTTATCTATTTATTCATTTAAATTTGTGTTTAGTGTAATCATTAATTTTCTTTTTATGTTGTAGTTTCTGTTGGTAACGACCAAAACAATATTTACATGTGAAAGATTCGTTTGCAATCTTTTCCTCTCGATGATGAGGTATAATAACATAATAATTTATGTTATTAATTTTGACTTTACTATAATAACTAATTAGTGTAATGTAACTTTTTAAACCAAAGACGTGACTTGGAAGCTTATGAATTTGTTGTTTATGAATTTCTTGTTACATTAGATTTTGGAAGTACCAACACTTTTTATGATTATATTTGAAAGACCTTTAAATAGTTTGACAAATTGATTGACATTTTTAATCAATGTCTTTTTATCCATTGATTTTTCGTAGTTAATAAAAGTGCATGCAGAATCAAGTGCACTTACCCAGACCCTACCCATTGTCATTCCTAATTCCATTTCATCATTTTTTTTTAACTTCAAACAATGGAACTTATTACAATTTTATTTTATTTTTTTTAATTCCATCTCTTTATACCGATCCAAACATACTAAGTTTTTTAGATTTTCTTTCTTTTACTTTTTTTTATTAAATCATTTCCATAATATTTTTGGGTCCTAATTCAGTAATTGGATGGATCACTCTCTCAACTAATCTATTTTTATAAATAAAATAAATAAATAAGTGTAAAACGGGTTTGTGGGATGACCCGCAAACTTGTATGTTATCACAACTGTTAAACCCGCAAATTAAACGAATCGAGTTTGTAAGCCAACGTTTAGATGGACTTACAAAATGGTTAGTCCTAATTTGTATAGATCCTGTAAACAACTACAATTCGTTTACCCAGCTCTAATTTCAATAGTTCTTATAGATGATCAATCAAAGGATGTTTACTAGAATGGAACCAATATCTTTTTGTCAACAGTACTCAATCTTACCCGTCAAGCCAACCCCTCATTTGCCCCATCACTGCATCTTATTGCTCAAAACTAGCTTCCTTTGTCAGTCTGATGTTCTAAAAAAATAAAAATAAAAACATGTTTTTGTAATTCCAAATGCATATAATTTTTCTAGGCCATTTATTCCATCATGTTCAATAGCACCCCAAGAATGTCCAAGACATAGTTAAGAAGCCCAAAAGCACCAAGAGCCCAAACTAGAATATCAGTTGAAAATTAAGTGAAGAAATTAAATCTAAAGAGTTACCTGACCACCAGAGCCTGAAGATAGTAAAGAACCTAATCCACAATCAAAGACGCGCAATTCCAGCTTGTCATTCAGGAGAAGAACACTACCAGACCTAAAATTTCGGTTCACAATAGGTGGCCAAAAGTTCTTACCATATACATGAGAAAAAAGGAGTTGATCAACGTTAAGGTTGTCAAGAAAATGACCACTGCCTTAGCCTAGAGCTAATAGTCTAAAACATAACCTCTTTATGTGGATGCAGATCCAATTTCACATCATATGCTTAAAGACCTCCTTACACAACTGTACCAATTGCAAGTGTGTAAGTTATGTCCCTTTAAGGAGTAGCCTAGGATATTATTACTATTACTTAACATACAAAAGCTATGTTTCCAAACTCAAGAACGAACATGACAAGCATTGCTCACTAGCCAATATTGAGTTTATCTAGCTAAACAAAAGAGTATTAGATTTTGTGAGTAGTTGCTAAACTTACTCTAAAGCTCTTGCAGCTCCAAGTGACACCTTAATGCGTTCATTCCATGAAAGTTTAATAGGAAGTTTATCATCCGCATGCAATTCATCATGTAGGGTCCCATTACTGCAATACGCATATACAGGTAGTTGTTGGCTATACTCAGCACAGTAGCCCATAAGCTTTGCAATATTAGCATGTTGAATTCTGGAGATACTGGAAACTAATTGAAGAAATTGTTCATGATTTTACCCCATGGAAGCAGTAGCATTCAGCTTACTCACTGCCAGTAGCTACAAAGAAGATCGTTTGGTAACAGGTCATGTCAAACAAGCAAGAAACAAAAGCTTCTAAAGAAATAAAAAAAAAAATCATAAAGCAATAGATTCCGTATAATGCATGAATCAAAGGCCGTCAAGTAGATAACTGCTATGCATGTCTGAGAGAAGGGCGGTTGTACCAACTACCAAGGATCACCTAGCAAATGTCTAAATTGTCTATTCCAACATTGAGGGGGAAAGAAAAGCAGTGTGAAGTGTGAACTTCGAACTCAACTTTCTTCATTTATAGGAGGGGGAAAAAATACTGTTCAAGCGTATTGGGTGGGAGCAATAGAAAATGAACAAACATAAACAAGCTCCTGCCATCTCCCAAAAACTCCCCAACAACACAAAAAGTGGAGCATAAGTATTCATATTGCCAGAAGAAGCATTAGTTAGTGTTTGGATTGTACTTGCTAAACTTAAGTTTAATTGAAAGTATGTTTGTAAATTTAAGTTTGGTTGAAAGTGAATTTGTAGTAATATAATTTATGTTTGAGAACTTTTGTTTCAAAAGTAAATTTGACAAAATAGTTGATAAAGTAAAAATGTTGTTTTTAGTCTTAACTGAACACAAAAACAACAAAATGTTGTTTTGATCCCAACTCACGTTTAGAAAGAAAAATATGTTGAGGCAAATGAAAAAGTAAATAATCCAAACAACATTACACCACGTTCGTGGCATCCTAACTCACGTTTAGAAATCTAAACTAGTTTTCAAACACACTTAATGACACAAACAAGAAATACCTTGACACTGGGATCATGGCCAAGTTTGGGAAGTAATGAATATAAAAGAATGCTCACATACTAAGCTAAGCTAACATAAATATAAAGGAATCCTTTATTTAAAAACAAATGAATAAACTAGAAGAGTATTACCTGACCATCAGGGAGCTCAGTCCTATAAACAAGGCCAAATGTGGCTTCCCTAATATAGAGCGCATTTGTTTGTGCTTTTTTTTTACAAAAAAATATTTTTTTATTAAAAAATAATTTTAAAATATAAACATCTATTTGGATAAAATTTTAAAAAATTTAAAAAATAATAATTTTTAAAATGAATTATTTCTTAAAATAATTAATTATAAAAAATTTAATAAAAAAAAAAAAAATATTTTTTATAATTGTATCTAAATGTAAAACAACTTATAATTTTATTGGGAAAAACTATTTGTATACTGCTGAAGTGATGCAACAGTATAAACTTTGATGGAACTTGTTATAATTTGTCCTTCGGTTACTTTGGTACAAATGGCTGGATGCCTGGATTGATGATGAACTTCTCTCCAGGAATGATTGGGAGAGGATGTGGTGGTGCTGGCTGCAGGGTTGGAAGTTTGGAACCCCATCCTGTACTGTTTAATTCACAACCATATATTATTGCATTCTAAAGTTGCAGATACTCTTTTCACATGTATTTCTTGTTCATCCTGCACAGTTGGAATCAAATTCGTTCTTCTATTTGGCACTCCATATACAAGTCATGGTTTCCTAAGCAATAGCTATGTATCAGAATACGTACTTTGTTTTTATTTGTTATTTAAGAAGAATCATTATTATTAGTCTTGGCTATATGTCCATTCCAGCTCCGATGTCGTTGTTTTCTTGAGTATGATGAGTTAGAGAAGAAGAGTTATTATTAGTCTTGGCTATGCCTGCCATTATTAGTCTTGGCTATGTCCTTTTTTTCAGCTCTGATGTCGTTGTTGTTTTCTTGAGCATGATGAGTGGCAGTCATTTATGGGAAAATATCAATTTCAATGCAGAGGATATAGCAGTAAATTTCACAGATTTGCAGTGAGTTCAAGCCTATAAATATAATTCAATTCCAGAGATCCAAGTTTTTCAATGATTTTGTAAGGCTCAATAGTACATGGATTAGAGTTAAGATTGAGCCTCAAGGTCAGTGAAGTTGTTTTGTAAGGTTGTAATATAATGCCCAATCTCCAGGGCAATATTGTAAACTATCTTTTTTTATGGGTATAGTAACCATTAAACATTTTAAGGTTATGAGTTATTTTTAATAGATATTTTAAATATTTATTATAAAAAAATATTTAATAAATATTTAACAATTCATTTTCAATAATTAGGTTGCCATAGCAATTCTCCATTCTCCAATTCTAAAATTCCTTTAATCTTTCAAGTTTGCAAATTTCTTCTCTGCCTTGTGATGCCATCAAATTTTCCCAATACTCTGTACATATACTCTCCCTCCGTCAGATTCCTACTGCAGCCACAGGTGTATTATGAAAAGACTGCAAATTAAATTGCAGGGGAGGGAGTGAGTTGCACTTGTTCCACATAAAAGACTAAATGGATCCCACAGGAGGCAGTAGTCATAGATGTCTATACTAATTGCTAAGAAATAAATGAAATGGGAAAATCAATAATGATAGCATCTAAGAGGAATTAATTAATTAAACACTAAATCCTACCACATCAGGTTACTTCTCAATAAATGTAAATAAAAATTAAAAAAAAGTAGTATGTTTTATGTGACCATTTTTTTCCTGCATATGCATATTTATGTTTACAGGGTTTGTTTTCTTCTTGTTTGGCTAAACTATAATGATTTCTCCTTGTCCGTACAATGGGGTTCATATTTCATCGTCTCTTCTGATGCAGGTTGAGCCCCGTGCCCATCTAATTTTATACTTTCATGGATTAATTTCGGGTGGACCAACAAGTGAGGCTTATAGTTATATGCATCATCCTAACCACTTTTATTTACAGTTACTTTTTCATTGCTTGCCAATTCAATTTAATTTTTTTAGATTTATCATTTAGGCCTATTTCTTATTATGTTCTCCTTTTTTATTTTTGTATATACCAAAGTTTTAAAAGAAAAAAAAAACTCTTTTTCATTTTAAGATTAAGACATATCATTAATCTCAATAAAAATTTATAATAAAATTATAAATTATCTACCAACAAAGGAGTTCAAAATTTAAATCCAATTATCTTAAATAAAAATTGACCAAGTGAATCAATTTTCGTTAACCTTGTTCGACTCTCTCTTTCACTCTTGTTTTAAACTTTTGGCATTTCATTTTTTATCTTCACGGGCTAACAAAATTATTACTTTCCAACATTGGTACGTGACTTTTAATAGTAAATAGTAAATCAAAGTGATGATAAAAGTCATTATGAGAATTTATTAATTTATCTTTAAATGAGGTTTTAAAACCTGATCCGATAATGAGGTTTTACCCTAATTGCACATCTGTCCACTTTTGCCGCATTGCACCCACATTGACCCTGAGAAATTTTAGCATTTTCTTGAATTACAGTAAATGTATATTTAAAAAAAGTAGTTTTTATCATTAATTTTAAATAAATTTACATAAATTTTTAAGTCATAAATTTAAAATGAATGATAAATATTTATTCTGAAACATATATTTATTGTGTAACAGAAATATGTAATAATTTATCCATTGAACCTTCAGAATGTTTCATTGGTAGGTTAAAAATGTCCGGTTCTCTACAACTACAAGCCAATGCGTGCAAAAAGTGTTTGTTCTTTGTTCCTTGGAGAATCCAATGCATTGAATCAAATGATGAAGTTTTGTGCTTGGAATTGTTCATCATTTTACTTCTGGTAGCCCATACAATAATTTGGTGCGATTATGCAGGATCACGACCACATGGCCCCATCAACCCCCCTGATAGAACTTTTCACTACCCCAATGAACCAATAATCTGCTGTGGCTCTCCAATTCGGATCCAAATCACCTAGAGTTCATAAAAGAACTGCATACGGTGCAGTTAAGATCTGTTGGTTGTAATTCACTCCCTCATATTTTTATTAAATACTTTATCAGTAAAAAATTAATTTAAAGGATGAAGATTAATGAACGGCAGAGGATCGGTAATCCTTCCAATTCATTCTCATTGGACCTCTCATATCATAACTCACATGTGTGACGGTTGCGAAATTATTCTTATTCTCGACTTAGAATGCGCCGCACCTCAAAGAAAGTAGAAACTTGCAAAGTACAGATGCGCACAGATCACAAGCCAGAGAAGTTGAATTGCAATTATCCTGAGCAGGAGTTATTATTTCTTTTTTTTTTTCTTTCAGTTTCTATATTACAATATATACCCTTTCATAAGAGCAGGGATGAATATCATGCACAAAACGACAGTTGCCACCCCATGCTAAATACATAAAGAAAAGTTGCATTTTTTTTGGCTGAGCCTATCCAAGTTCATGTTCATTTTACTTTTCTTTGTTTTCTTGTCTTTGGTATTAATATCTTTACTTGTCCACCCCAATTGCTTGTGTGCCAGTTGGAGTTCTCACAATAAATGCACTCCCTTTGAGCCCAGCAACTCACTCTCTTTTTTTAACTAACATTAGCTGTGTGTATCCCTCTCCTTTTAGAGTGTAACCTCTGCAATGGAAAGCTACCTCTTTGGGGATATCCCATGACCTTTGAACCTGTCCTCAACAATGTTTGTTCTCTGAAGGAAACCTAAGACTTCGTTCACTTGTTTTTGTGTGAAAGAAAGAATTCCAACACAGGAATCCAAATGGGTTGCTGTGTGAGCAGTAACAAAGCTTCATCACTAAGAAAAGACCATGATTCTGTAGTGGTCGAGAAACCTTCAGAAAACAGCAGAGCAATCCCTCTAGTAGAGGAAGAGACAGTGAAGGAAGTACTCTCAGAAACCCCCAAACGGAACCCAACAATTCCCAAATCAGAACCACATAAGCCACACCAAAACATAACCTTTGACAAGTTCGAAGAAGAAGAGAGCAAGGTTAAGAAGAAGGCATTGCCCATTAACAAAGCACAAGAAGAAGACATCTCTGACGTTTCAGAAGCTTGCAGCTTGAGCGAAACCGTGTCCACAACCACAATCACCGATGAGGGAGAAGAAACCCGCAAAAGGGTCAACGGATCTCTGGCCACAGCGGAGAAAAATCTTTACTTTTCCGGTGATCTTGGTGGGAAAAGAGAGAGAAGGGTTCATGGTTCGAGGAATGTTGGTGTTGGATCTGTGAGGTTGGTTCAGTGCAGAGACCAATTGGGTCAGAAAATGGGGAATGGGGAAATAATAATGAGGAACCAGCCTCGCCGGGAAGATGCCGGCCAGAACTATTTCCGGCGATCCAGGTCCCCGGCCACCTGTGCCGGCAACGGAGAAGCTAGATCGGTCGTGGGTCGGAGCCCATCTGCAAGAAGAATAAACCGTTCCCCTGCTAGGGTCGGAACCGCCCCGCCGGAGAATGGTTGCCGGAAAATGGGGAATCCTACCGTGAAGGGTGAACGTCATTCTGCTAATGAGTCACTGGAAAATCCACTTGTGTCATTGGAATGCTTCATTTTTATCTAGGGTTTTGATAAGTCCGGCAATGTTGGCGGTGGTGGTGGTGGTAGTGGTGAGGTGGCGCCACCAGTCAGCCGCGGTGGGGTTGGTGAGCTTACTGCCAAGTCATTCTGTCACAGTATTAGTAATAATAACTGCAACTCATTACTCACTATTATTTCTGTACTTGCTTCAATCTTTGGAGTTAATGCACTTTGGGGTGTAAATATTACTCTAAGTCAAAGGTCAATTGTAGGGCATTGTCTGAACTTTTGAATACGTAAATGGCAGTGGTTAAAAACTAAAAATTAACCTATGTTTTCTTAAAATTAAAATTCACGTCTGTTTACTTGCAGAAAAGACTTGCAGATGCATCACTCTGTTCTGCAAGTAGATTTCTTGTATTGCACACTGATTGCCAGGTTAGGAAAGATTGCGTTTCTGCCATATATGATTCAGTCTGTACCCAAATATTCACCCTTCGTTAAATGACAATAAAAAAGATCCAAACCTTACGCTAAAGTACAAGAACAAACTATAAAATTTAATATTTTAGTGAATGAAAATCATGAACAGGTAAAATTGGTTACAACCATGAGTAATTACTGATTTGTAAGGCTTTTAAGCTTCAATTGCTATTTTATAATGAGAGGTTTTTATCTTAGGGAAATGTTTAAATTATTATGTATGCAATTATAGTATTTTGTGAGATATTAAATAAATTTATGAGTAAATTAAAAAAAAATTGAATGTATAAAAATTAAATGAATAATGAGATTATTTATTTTACTCAGCATTTTTACTCTCAAGTATGTACTATTTTATGAAAAAAGATATTCTTTAACTTTTAATATTATATATTATTATGTTAATATTAAAATTATTTTTTAAGTAGGAGTAGGGTTGTCCAACCCTTAACCCTTTATAATATCGGTAAGGATAGTGATCATTCCACTAAAATATTGATTATTCAATTGGGTATGAGGCGTTAAAAAAATTACAATAAAAGATTTACATTGGTGGCAATGTAAGTTTTTTTCTTTTGTTAAATTGAGAGTTGCTAGGAGGCGTGCTAGGATTTCTTAGCTCTGCTGCGCAATCCAAGTGTCTCTCGTCTGCTTCCCCGATGATGAGCTTCTTTTTCTTCATGGATTCTTTTTAGGCCTTGCAAGTTCAAGTTCTCTCCATATGTGATGTTCTTTTATCACTTGTGTTGCTCTTTTTCCCTTTGTGGTGTTGTTTTAAATCCTTTTTGGGTTTATTGTTAATTGAGGTTGTTGCTTGGATCATCCAACGACAATTCTCTCCATTTTTATACCTTACATCTTTTTTTAAGATTTCTTTAGTTATTTTTGGATAAATCTGATTAGGTTGTTGCCTTTGAGATTCTCAATCCAACTTCTCTGTTCTAAACCGTGGTTCGGGGTCTCATACGGAAGGATCGGCCCGACATACGAATCGTCAGATTCCACCATCAAAATCCCGGCCAAGGCCTTACGACCTCAGTCCATAGCATCGGGTTCTAACGATAGCTAGACCTATGCAGATTCTCATAACTGCTTATCATAAGGATTGACCATTAAGGAGACAGTCTTGACAAATCAAAGAAGGACTTCAACGATCGTGGGACAATCCCGACAGGTCAGAGACAAACCTTAACAATTGTGGGACAGTTCCGACATGTCAGAAACGGACCGCAACGATCATGGGCTAAAACATCTGTCAAGGCACGATCCTAATGTACCTTTGTCTTACACGGATTGCATGAAGATTCTAGTCACGCTCTCTATATATATCAGGCTAAGTTAGCCTAATAAAAGATCTGCGATTACATTGCATAACACTTCTTGTGCATTGCCTGACTTGAACGTTGGAGTCCCATTGCAGGTACCTACCTCTCGAACTTCATACGCTTGGTTGCAGCTGCGGAAGAAACCACCATATACATGCATATCTTAGGTACCTTCTGAATTCATTTCAGAACACTTTCTTTTGTCACTTTTAAGGCAGGCTTACAAAGGTGTGATAAAAAAAAATAAAGGGTTGGAGCTCTCGATTATAAGAAGAAAATAAACATGCTTAC
Organism: Ormosia emarginata; assembly: GCA_029884605.1. Classification (NCBI taxonomy): domain Eukaryota; kingdom Viridiplantae; phylum Streptophyta; class Magnoliopsida; order Fabales; family Fabaceae; genus Ormosia; species Ormosia emarginata. Next base: position 77,411,995 of record JAQQTP010000089.1, read on the forward strand.
GATAACATTAAGACACTTTAACATCGATGAAGAAAATTAATATAACTTAATTCTTTCTCATTTTTTATTTTTTATTAATTTTCGTTGTTAGGATTTTATGAGATTTTTAAATTTTTTTTTATTTTGGATGCATCCAAGATGCATTTAAGCTATTCTTTCATACTCGTTAAAGTTTTTAGGTATTAAACTATTTCTTTATATTTTGAAACTCGTTTTCTTTTTTATTGTAAATAATGAATGTCACTATTTTTAATAAAAAAAAATGTAAATATTTTTTTGTTCTTAGTACCATTATAGTCTCTAAAATAGAATTCTTTTAATATTGTCCAATGTCTATCAGTCTATGTACAAGCAATGGTTCTTATTTTGGTGTTGTCCTTGTAAACTGAAGTGTGATGCACATGCTTTCTGCATCTCGAGGTTGTGTATTTTGGGATGACTTCCCTAGCCCGCTAGCTGGCTAGCCCCAATGGTCCACTGTGATGGATGGTAACATAATGCATAGCACACTATTTAGAACATTAAAAAAATGCCATACACCGTAAAAGAGAGCATTTATACAACGAGCAACTATTCGGAAACTTTAGATGTTCTTCAACTTTGTGTGATTAATCTTGTTTTGTTTTGAGCAAATGTGATAAGTATTAGTATTGAATTTGATTTGAGGATGGAGGGAAACCCATGTTGGTAGCCGTTTTTGGACTAGGACAATCAGGACAACTTCATACCTAGTGGTCCTCATTTTTTATATCAAACCGTTAATGGTCCTTTCTCTTGGTGGGTTTCTAGTTCTACTTTGAATATTATTTTATGGTGCCATCCATATCAACCATTTTGTACTCTTTCTTTCTTAGGTTCCTTTTAAGCACAAGAGACAAACAGTTTATCTGCCATTAATCATGTGGAATGAATGGAGAAAGAAAGAACGTCCCAAGGCTCAAAGCTCAAAGTTCAAAATTCAATCCAAAAGAGCACCAATATGGTTTCTATGGTGGACAAATATAGAATTTTTTTAACAATTCGGAGCTTTCGGGATTCGTCATTATCTGCCACCAGTCCACCACTGAAATTCAAAACGGATCACGGTTTTTATTATTCTTGAAATCAATAAGGATTGATTATTAAAATAGAAGTAGAAGAAGAATTTGGTTGGCTTTGGATGGTCTATGCTTAATGTATATTATTTGATCTAAAAATGGTTAATTACGTTACTGATCTAAAAATGGTGTGCATATATATATATATATATATATATATATATATATATATATATATATATATATATTTGTCTTTCACTAATTATCTTCATTGTATTGTTGCAAGACATCTCATACATTGATTATCGCAACTAAGAGACTTTTTTAATATTTGTCTTTTCTAAATTTTGAATTTTAATCTTTTTTCTGTAAATATAACTCACTTATTACTATACTAAATCCTTGTTATTGCCAATTGCCCTATATTGATAGCATCAAAAAAAAAAAAGCACTTAATATCGAATTAATTTTAGTAAATCTTAACAGTCATTCAATTTTTTTCTTATCCATTTACCAAATCTTTAAACTTTTCTTAAGGAAAAACAAAAGGCTAGCTTCCTCATATGTTAGTGCACTTCCGCAGAGAATTACAGAACAATTGCTAGGTACTAGGTAGACCTCTGAGACGTGAATTTTAGTTACAATGAAAGTTTAAACTTATAACCTTTAAACTATTCAAACCCTTTACTAGTAACTCACTAACTTGGTACTTAAGCGAGCTTGATTGTTGCTCTTCTGTATCATACTTTCTATTAATAATTAAAAATTATAACGTGATGTCTTCGTGACAATAATGCATAATATGGACGTAAATGATCACAGAAAACTTTGCAAGTGCTAGAGGAGACTCAAAGAAGTTTACCCAGTTGATGGGCACAATACTCCATCTATTGAGAACTGATTTACACTAGGGAAATCTCCCCCAAAGCTTTCATCTTCATAAGAATTAGGAAGGCACATTTGGACAGAAATTGATCTTGTACTACAAAGATGGATCTCATTGCCAAAACAAGTTTGCCTAAAACTAAATCCTATATACATGTTATAGACTTTAAAGAGAGCTCCTCTTGGTAAAACTGGATGGAAGGCAAACCCCAAGAACAGTCTATTCTTCACAGAAAGTGCATCAATCCCTTTGATACAATCAACTCTGTCATATTCAGTTCTCTCAGACTTAATTGATATTAGGCAGGGTGTTGGAAGTGGAACAAGGTAATGTGCTATGCTGATGAGAAGGCCATGAAATCTGTTCAGGGCAACACGGGGCAGGGGCAGGGTGAGCAATGAATGTAGGGACCTCATCTCCAGGCATCAGAACTGAAACCCCACTGGCATATACACTCATCTGCTGAAAGTAGAAAAGCAGGAGAATTAATGAAACATCACCTTGTGAGTATAATGAGTTTACAATAAAATGAAATTATCTCCTGCAATAGTTTAATCAAATTCTTGGATTCAACCTACCTGAGATGAAAGAGTTATTTTACACCAAAAGTGGACCAGAAATCAAACTAAAAAGGGTTTGACAAACCATTGTCCATTGTAAACTTGGAAGAAAAGCAGCAAATGCTTCTTTATTTACTGAGTGTCTAAAGCCATTGCTTTCAACATCACATGACAATCTTAAAGTAACAGAATAAAATGTCTTATTGATAACCACATGAAATCTTTCAGGGCTAAGCTATTTGAAGTATGCAGCCATCAACCTGGTCATACACATTATTTACGTAAATATAGTAATTAGTAATGCAACAGCTGCATTACTATTGTTAGTTTGATTTTTCAACGCAATAAGCAAATTCAACATGAGAACCTAGTCCACAAAATGGAAGCCAGTAAAATATCAAAAAGGAGAAAGCAATTGATTAATACTTGCCATTCCTATCACTGAGTTTTAGCTAAAGATTCGATCAGATTAGTTCATTATGACAGCATTATGATGGAAAGGAAAGAATGCTATCTGTTATATAGAACATTTCATACAATGTCAGACACAGCCACACAAAGTATGGATGTAATATGTAAGCACATAGGGAAAGCGAATTGAATAGTGCCATCATCAATATAAAAATAAAAAAGCTAAAAAAGGTGTAGCTAAAACACCAATGAGCCTCCCAAAATGACAATTATTAAAAAAAAACAATCGTTGAACAGAATTGAACTTTTTTTTTTTTTTGCGGTGAACTGTCAAGTTGTTCGCATCTGATGCTATACTTATAAACCAAGATCCAGCTAGTGAAATACATCCCATCAATCATCAAAGTGATTAAAGTTTACTGTATAAGATTCACAAGGTACGCAGAATCTTCTCTAGGGGCTCTCACTTCACTTGTGTATCAAATGAAATGAAATAAAGTAATGAAGAATAAAAACAACACGTTCATCGAACCCAACAAAGTGACATTGTTCCTACTGTATTGTTCTTTGAATAATGCTGCATACACACATATCACCTTATATTTTCTGCACACTTATGTAAGGATATAGTTATGTGTAGTAAGCATTTTCCTTTTTCTATTTTTCTTTTCTTTCAGCCTGGACATGTTAGATAAGGCAACAACATTTATATCATATATTTGACTTTTAATATATTATACACAAGACATTAAATGTAACCCCACCTAGATATAAATATACAGATGAGACACATGTATCTAGTGACAATGTTCTTGATGTATTTTTCTATTTCTATTTTCTTCTAGTCAGGACATGTTAGATAAGGCAACAACATTTATATAATGTATTTGACTTTATTATTATACAAATCACAAGACATTAAATGTAACCACCTAGATATAAACATACGCCCGAGACATGGATCCACAGAAAACAAAGCATACTAGCTGCCTTCGGATTAAATATGAAAGATTTGTTTTACCTCTTAAACATTTCAGCAATAAAATTGGCGAGCTTGAAGTCACTACCTTATCAAGATATTGAGAAAGGCAAATACTCCTCATCTGAGGAAGGTTTCAGATCACACGATACTAAGATTACTAGATTAGTAATTCAAGAATCACATGCTATATTCTTCTCTAATCCAATTTCCTATACGGACATGATTTGTTATAGAAATATCAAGCTGACTTTTATATATCACATAATTTTGATAAGGACAAAACTTGGCTCAAAGAGAGGAGCTATCTCCGTCCGACCCCCTTAATCTGTTGTCCTGTATCTATTTTATTTTTCACTCATATCACTTAATTGAGTTAATAGATATATGACAACAGATTAAGAAGTCGGAAGGAGATAACTTCTCTCAGAGTTGGAGCCAAGTTTTGTCCTTTTGGTAATGAGGAAAAAAAAATTCCAACACTGTCTGTGAGTATTATCATTACCATAAACAATAGAAAGAATCCCTATCAGAAGCCTAAGTGCGTGAAGCATTTTCTATAATCCCATATTCTGTATTCCATTAACACCATAAATGTGACGTAAATGCCAAACAAATAAGTTATTAAATTCTAGATTAGTTGATTAGAGAGCTTTTGTCTTCAAAACCTCATTGGCTAATACTAGAAAATCATTAATAATTTTGTTAAAGATGAAAGAAACAACTCCATAGACAGTGGTCCAATCAAATTGTGCCCTCTTACTGAACAGAGATTGGATAAGTAGGTGGGCCCGGTGTGTTCCACCAAAGGAATGGCACAAGGTAGACAACACAATTGTTACATGTTACTGGCTCATCATAGGATACTATATTAAAAACTTAAATATTAAAGTTGTATAAGCCAAGAAGAGATATGTAGAATAAAAATTACACTATATGATGCTTACTTCCTCTATTAGCAGATAAGACTAGCCTACAAAGGTTGACCATCTGTCTCAGACCACAAACACAGGCCAAGCATGGTATCATTAAATATTGAAGGTGTTGGAGCGGAAGAACATGAAGGACAATGTGGGTCTCAACTCTAAAAGACGTACAAATAAATTCTAAGACTCATAGCTAGGGACCAAATGTTCAGTAGAAAACTTCCAGGGAGGACAATCTCCTTATAAAACTTAGAAGAAGACAACACAGTTCACTCATAAATCATAATGAAGATAATTGACAAAGCGTGTAAATGCAGGTGGGAAATGTAATGAAAAATCTGGTGGGGTTAGGATAAAGCTACTAAGTTCAATTTCCATTAAAAAAAATCTGGGTTTATGAGTTACTAAATTCAGATTTGACAGGTTTTCTGCCTTTTATTCAAAAGGGAAGTTGGGGATTAATCACCACAGTAAACTATTAGTACATAACTTTACCAAAGGGAAGAAAAGCATAAGCATTTGAAAGTTGGGACAATTGAAGAAGAGAAGAGGGACATCCTTTCACTGTTAGGCCATTAGGAAAACCTCTAATGGAAGACCCTTTTGTGTATGAGGAGAAAATGAGAGCCAATGGAACAGGAAAATGCACAGAAGTCTCCAAAGAAGACCAAGAAGATATTGCTGATGGAGATGATAATAAGGAAACATAACAAAACAGGAACATTTTGAATTAAATTAAACAGGAAACATAACAAAACTAGTAATTTTAATAAATGGCCAAGATCCATGATAGCAAGGGAAGGAAAAGCAATTTATGAGAATGATATTGGAAACAGTCTAGAAACTGGAAAGCAACCTAGAAACAACAAAATTAGGTAACAAAACCTTTTTTTTTTTGTCAGAGAAATAATCATCACTGATCCAAAAATCAAAATAAATACCCAAATGAAAAAAGAGCATTTTGCAATCTGCATTTCTCAGTTAAATGTGAAAGAAAAAACTGAAACAAAAAAAAAAAGGAGAAAACCCTTTAAATACTCAACAAAGAAACCACTTTTGGCATGAAAAGTAAAAGGCTTTTTTTTTTTCACATTGGCATGAAAATTGGAACAAGACCCAAGATAGAAGAAAAAGAGATGGTTTACTACTTTACTCACTTTGGGTGAAGGGTGACCGAGCTTGCCACTGAAACCCATCTGGGACTCGACGTCGCCGGTGCTCCGGCGACCGGAGGACGGCGAGAACGCCGCCGGCGAAGAGGTTCTAAGGAATCTCTCAAAGATAGCCATGACAAGGAACATGGAGATGAGAATGGCAGTGGCTACGAAGCCAAAGGAGACTGCATTGACTGAGCTATCAAAGTTACCCCAATGCTGCTGCTGTTCATCTCTGTTCAGTGGAGACCCTATTGGTGGCCATCCACCAATGTTGTGGTCTTCCACCACCATTTTTTTTTTTTTTGGTTTTTTGTGTTGCCAAACTCAGCTGTGTTGTTATGCTTTGTATGCTTTTAGCATTGTTGTTGGGTAGTAACTTGTGTTGGCCTCAGTGTAGCAGGTTTCAGAGGAAGAGAGAGAGTGAAGTACCACAGGTATGGCAGTATCAAAGCTTAGTTGGAGTGCTTAGAATTTAGGCTTGAAGAGAGTGTGAGAGGAAAATGAAAAACAGAGCAAGTGAGGAACTTTGGAATTTGGATAGGACACTGTCCTTTTCTAATTTGAAAAAAAGGATAAAAACATAAACTACTCTTTCACACACTGTTTTTAAAACCATTTAACTAGATTGATGAGACCGGTTTAATTAATTACTTCACTGATTTTAATTTATTTCAAATTAAAAAAATTGATAAAAATTAATGAACTAATCGGTTAAATTAACAAATTTTTAATTAATATTTTAAAATAAAAAATAAAATATTATATAATTATATTATTAACGATTTAATTGTTTTAATTATGAATGACTCACATTATTAGTTTAACAATTTAATCAATTTTAAAAGAACAAAATTTAAATTTATTTTTTTATATTTATTATATTTATTTCATTAATTAAGTTATAACATATGTTTATTAATTTTTTTTTTTTTTTGTTTAAATATACATATATCATAGTTAATTGATGAAATAAATATAATAAACATAAAAAACCTAAATTTTGTCTATTTTAAAAACATTAAAAGTTTGACAGTTGAAAAACAATAAAAAGGTTAGTTTTAAAATTTAATTTATTTAAAGTTTTGATTGAGATTTTTTTTAATTTTTTTTTCTTTTCTCATATATTAAAATTCATCAAAACAAAATTTTAATAAATAATAATAATTTTATTAGGAAGAGAATCTAAAATTAACTCATAATATATAACTTGATGTGTTTCTAGTCAGTAGATTATCTTGATAATGTATTTTTAGTTATGGAGAGTGAAGATAATGTTATTTATGAAGAGAATCTCATGTATTTTATTTTAAAATTTGAAAGTCTTAATATTATGTAAAATTAAGGTATACAATTGATATGAGATAATTAAAATTAAAAATTTTAAATTTATCACAACATGAGGTACATCTAAATAACTCAAAGTCAAATTCTTCAAATTTATATAAAATGTCATAAATCTAAAAGGTTTTGATAAATTTATTAGGAAAAACTGTAAAAATAAAAATAAAAAATAAGAAAAAAAAACGGAAAGTGCTATCATCAAATGATATAAGGTTGCAATCTCATTAGAGATACAAAAAAAAAAAAAATCAAAGCACCATAAAAAAAATTATAAATGGAGAGAGAGAATTAGGGTCGACTTTCCAAAATAAATTATGAAAAATTGTGTATCAAATAGATTATGAAAATATATTTTACTAATTAAAAGGTTAATAGAAAAATTGCACATAAATTGATACCTTCATTAAATAATTGTCAAGCTAGAAACAAAATAAATATAAAATGAAAATCAAGTAATTGTTTTAGAGAGAATTAAAATACAGTAACAACCGTTATCTAAAAATTTTAAGTTTTTTTAATGATGTATCTACATATACATTTCAACTTACAATATCAACAGATTCAACACATTGTAATTGTAATGCTTCTTAGCAAGCACTCTTGCAAGGATACATCGAGTCATTCTTTGCGTATCAGCAGGGGGAAAAAAAAATTAAAATAGGTATTTCTTTGTGTGTTCTCGACATGATGAAGCTTTTTAATTTTGATCATGATTTGGACCTTTCCCTTTGTATTAGTGTAAAATAACAGTTTTCATGTCTAATCCCTTCAGGTATGATTGAAGTTTGCATGCAAGAGATAGCTGAAGATTTTTACATTAAGCTTTCTTCCTCTGAAAGTTTCAATTATTCAAACTTTACTTTGTGTCTAATCGGAATTCGACAAACTTTAATAAAACTTTGTGGCTAATTTCTTAATCATATCCAACACAAAATATCACTTGCATCTTTCAGTATCAGCTAAAATAAAAAAGAGGACAGGCAACATCTTATCTGTGAGTTCCCAGCAATATAACCATGCACTCAACAATCAGTGCCCATTTTATAAAAAATGTTTTCTTTACTTGTGTTTATATATATATATATATATATATATATATATATATATATATATATATGGAAGAAATGAAAAAAAGAAATAGATTTTTATCTAAGTTTCTATAATAACTTTTTTTTTTACTTTGATTTTTTAAAGTTATTATTGTTTTTTGATAAAGTATAATTCCCAAGCTGCAAAAAAAAAAAACTTAGTTAGTGGTGAGCAAAGAAAAAAGACATGCTACATAATTAAATTAAAAATTTATTATTTCAAATAATTGAGTTGGAATCAAAGTAGTAAATCATGCCATTGGTAAGTGGCTGGTTGGCATTATTGCAAGAGTTATATAATATGGGAGCAATTACTCTTACAATAATTGATTTTATAAAAAAGAAACTTTTTATAATATTAATTTTGAAAGAATTAAAATGTTTTAAATAATATTTTTTTAACTCAGTACAATTCTTAAAAGAATTATTTAATGTCATAATAATTAGTCATCTTTATCTATTTGGATCTAATAAAGAAAAATCATCTTTATTAAAATGCACATAAATAAGTAGTTTTTGTAATTTTAGATAATTCAATTTAAAACCTTTTTTGTCAATTCAAATGAAAAATGGGATCATTTAATTTTTCATTGAACTCTAATAAAATTACTTATATAGCACGTTGATATACATTCTTTAAAATTAATAAAAACTTATTAGAGTTTTACTAAAAACATTTGTTAAGAAATTTAAAATATTTTTTAATAAAAAATAAAATATTTGATATATTAAAAATAAAAAAATACTTTTCATTAAAAGTTTTTAACCAATATTCCTATCGACGAATAAAGATGGCAAAACGGATCAACTGTCACGCTTTCAATCCGTCAAAATATGAGGCGGGATGAGTTAACCCGTTTTGAAAAATGAGTTGGAAGAGCTAACTCATTTCATTTTAGGATGGTTGGTAAGTTGGTGGGTTAACCCGTATAAAAGAGAAAATGAAAAAAAAAAACGAGTTGGGTCACTTTAAAAACAAAAACTAAATGTATAAAAAATAAAAAATCATAAAAATTTAAAATAAAAAATTATAATTTATAGTGACTAAAAAAATAAAAAAATTTAATATTATACGTATAAAAATATCACAAACACAAATAAAAAAATTCATTTATAATATTTTTTTAAAAAAATTTAACCTGACAAGCCAACTCACCCCTACCCCATTTAACTCGCGAGTTATGCAAGACAAAAAATAAAAATAAGTTAAAATCTTAAACTCAATTCACTAAAAAATAACAAATTAGCATATTAATTCAATAGATTAAACCCATTTTGCCACCTAAATAAATTAGAAAATGAGAAATATAATGGCTGGCAAAGCAAAACAAAAAGGATTTAAAATCTGTTTTGGAAAATTTCCTTTTTTCTTTTTAATTGTTATTTAAAAAATGGTTTACTTTGAGAAGGATGAAGCATGGGCTACCCGTGATCCCACCACCAGCAGCAGACAATGGGACCAAAATACAAATTAATAAAAAAATATTTTAATGTAACAAAAAAAATTAATATATTGTTAATATAACTTTTTTTAGTATTTAGTTTATATTGTTAAATTATTAAAAAAATTTGACTATAGCTATTAGAATATATAAAACATATTTTAAAATTAAATTAGATTTAATTTTATGTTATTTTAAAAAATAAATTTATAAATAATTAGAAATACTATTTTGATTATATATAATTGTATTTTTATCTTTATATAAATAATATATAAAAAACTTTTTTTGTTTCTAACAATAACAAATACTATCTAAAAAATTTAAATATTTTAATAATATGTATTAAATTTAAACTCACTTAATAAACCATGCCATGGCTGATACAGCCCTATCATACAATTGCAGTTGATAGAATTAAAATGCCTGACTAAAAATTCTTAAATTTGATTTTTATTATTTATTAAATAAATTGTTTATAAGTAATGCTATAGTTTTTAATGATATTTGTAATATGTTTTAAATATAAAATGAGGTAACTTCTTTTTTACTTTTTCTACCTCAACTTTTATTTAACAAGGAATTCTTTAAAAATAAAAATAAAAGCATAGTCCATACTTGACTCATCATTAGGTCACCGCTGCAAATGCACCTGCTTCAGCCGCTTCTTCAACCAGACAAGCACCTTTAATCAATTGGTCAAAAGTACGGGTAAGGAGCTAAAAGCCTCAAACATCTCAATCAATTAAATTTACGGTTTATTTTTTATTAATCATTATTGAAAACTTTTTATATTATTGTTAAATGTTATACTATTATTTTTCAAAATAATTAAATTTTTATAACAGTTATTTGAAAAATCAAATTTACTTTAAAAATATTATTTTAATTGAATGACAACAAATTATTGTTAAATATGTTAATTAGCTCAAGTAGATGTAAGGATTTCAAATCAAATTATGCCTTCATCTTTCTCTCTGTCTAACATCTAGAATTTCCCATATCTATTATCTATGACAAAAAAATTATTTGATACAATGTACATTAAAAGTTTCAATTAAACTATGCAACATATTCAATATATATATATATATATATATATATATATATATATATATATATAATTAACATAGATTAAAATTATTATTACACTAATAAATATCAATTTTTTTATTAAGTTTCACAGCCTGTGGGAGTCTACACCATTAGGTAGGACTTAGGGATGTCTCACTAAAGGGCCTCAAGGGACGGGGGATGAGAAAAGGGCGTGCATGAGGAGGGGGGATAGAGCTCCTCCTATCGAGCTCAAGAAACTACATGACCTGCCATCTGAGCTAGCGCTCACGAGTGAATACCTTTTTATATAATGAATGTTTATAAAGTTGTAGATAAATATTATTGGAATAAAAGGAAAGACTTGGTTCCAAGTACAAAATTTAGGGTATATTCCCAAAAAGGATATTCTAACAAGACTGAAAGAGTGATTAGTTGAATGATAAAATAATGTTGATGAGATTTAGGTGAAGTTCATGCAAATTCTCTTATCTTCTCTATCGTTATTAGGCATTTAGTTACGTTTTTTCACTAATTGTTTTTTAAAAGTAACTTTCTGAACAAGAATACTGATAAGATGAGTGACATCTTGTCTACCCTACTAGATAGGGACATTGACAAGAGAACACACGTTTTAAGATAAAGAAGTCTTATCCTCAAGAATGTTGTTGCCAATAACTACGTAAATAGTACTCTTGATTTAGTTCTTGAAATATGACTTGAATTCGTGACAAAAGTCGTAAATGCTGGCAATTTTTTAATAAATAATCAACCGACGAGGAATTGCCACAACGTCTCCAAATGTTGGGATACATCGACTTCTTCCTCCTCGTCACCAGCAAATGTCTCTAATGTAGCTACATAAGTCCATAAAAGGGGGGGTGAGGTGAAAGCAAAAGGTCTCGTTGAACCGCAAGAACCAGTACACAGAGAGCAAAGAGGTTGCTGCGAGATGAAAGGAGTGAGACCATAAAGCAGTGTCAGTGGTTGCAGGAGTATGGCAGCATGTGATGTACTAGACCAAGCCAAGCTATTGGCGAAGGTGGCAGTAGGCAGAGTGTGAAGATGTAGCGGAGTGACAACACTAGGCAACATATCGATCAACTAAGTTGCAATCATGTGGTGCATAGGTTCAATGATGCAACTACTGAAATCTGTGTAAATAGAAACGTCGTGCGCAAGTTTGGTGGTAAACAAGATTGTTGGATTAAAAGTATATGCATGTAAAACTTGGCATAAATACAATTATTTTTTACATCATCAACTTATGTCAAAATTAATGTATAATACAATTTTTAAGCCATTGCAGCTGATTAGATAATTGTATGTTTAAATTTTATAAAAATTAAAATGTAAGATCAACATAATTATTATTAGCTATAGTTCAACTGTAAGATATATTAAAATTATTTTAGAAAATATGAATGTTTTAATTCTTATATCAATATCAATAAAAACTATAATTTTTTAAAATACGAAAGAGCATATAGCGAATATAACTTTGTTTTTCTTATAAGTGGTAATTGTTATTTTGTTTTTCAACCTCTTAAACTCTAACCCTTTCTAGGAGATTTATTTAGGTTTAAAAAAAAAAAAACTCCAACTCTTCTATGAGTTACGTGAAATCATTGCATTATGACTCATTTTTAATCATCACTAAAAAAAGACTTATTTTTAATAAATTATACTACACAACAAACAAATATATGTAAATGGAACTAATTTATGTACATACTTTTATATTAGCTTTTAAACAATTTTTATATAAGAATTAAATTAGGCTTATATAAAGTCAATAGACAAAAGAGATATATTTTGTATCTAATTTTTATATATACATTATATTTATAACGTATGTTAATGTAAAAAAAATATTAAATTATCTGATATATAATTATAATATTTTTATAAAATATAAAATAAATTTATAAATAAATTAAAAAATAAAAAAAAATTAAACGAATAACGAAATTAATGTAATCTGATATAATAAGTTTTAATAATTTATAATACCACTGCCTAGATACATCTTGCCATTGCATGTACACCGCATTGCCTTTCGCTACCGTCGTGGACCACCCAATGCGCCACCATTGGGAAAGCCACCCTTCCTTCCTCTGTTTTCTGCGTCTCAGTGACCATGCCTCTCTCCATTTGATTTTCGTGTTTTCTGTTTCATCATTTAATTTTTTTTTTCTTTAATCCCTTTAGATTTTAGTTTTTTTTTCTGAAAATGAGGGTCATGTTTTAATTTATTTGGGCCAAGGGTACAGCACCTGAGTTTCCATTCTTCCTGGCTGGAATTCTTCTTGGTAAAGTGAGGGAAGAAGGTGAACAAGTGTGCAATTTAGGCTAGGACCAATGTGCAGGTGGGAAGAGACAAGGAGTAAAATGAAAATTTTAACTTTGCTAAGTTAATTGCTCAGCAAGTTGCAGGTGAAGCTTCCCAACTGTGGATTAATTTTCCTAGCTAATCAATGACCCTGACTACGGTGGGTTTCTATGCTCAGTTGACTGTAGTAAGTATGCTAAAAAATGACCCTAGAATTAAAGCTCCGAAACCGAAAGTCCGAAATGAGAACTGAAAACTGTTTTGATTGGTATCATGATTTGCATGTTTTCCTCCCATTTTTCTAAGAGCCTTTCTCTCTTTTGTATTTTTGTGTTAATATAATTTTTGGGCACCTAATTTATTATTTTACATTTATTTAAAAATATTATATTCAATTCATTGTAACTTTACAAAAGTTTCAATAAAAAATTAAGAGTAATTTTAGTCGTATACACTTTAACTCATATCTTAATAGTTTTATTGTCTAGTTACTTTTGATACTATTTTATTTTGGTTACATTTTTTTTATTTTAATTCTGTCGTATAAACTTATGTGAAAACAATGTGTATTTAACTTTTTTTTTTTCAAAAACTAGTTCATTACGTTGTAGTATTTTGTAATTCATGAAATTTCCAAGAAAATAAGATAAACAAAAATGTTGATTAAAGCATACATATGATCCATCATAATAAACAACAATACCCAACGTGCAAGGGACCTATGAGAACAATATCAATCCAATCATAGCCCATCATGTCTTTGTGCCCCCTCTTCTCTTATACTTCACGTAGAAATTGCAAATGTTTATCAAAGAATAAAAAACAGATCACATGCACCATGTCTTCCTCGCATTATATATATATATTTTTAATAAGATAAGAAGTTGATAAACAAAATTATTATTATTATTTAAAATATAAATAGTTCTTTAGATTATAAATTTATACAAAAATTGTTTTATCTAATTAATAAGTAATAATGTATTATTTTTATTGATTTAATTTACACAAAATTAAGCAGACAAAGTGTGTTTTGAAGAATTTCTTCACTCACACACCTCTCAAACAAAAGTCTAAACCATGGTTCCCTCATCAAGTCTCTTTTCACGTGCCAATTAACACATCAGCTTATTGTATGTCGGGCTTTTCAGGCCCCCAACCCAAGAAGTGGTCCTCCTCTAGATTGTCTCCTATATCAACGGCTCTGATCTATTAGAAAACGAATCCTAGCCGTTGATATATGTTCCCTACTGTCAAAGTCACAGGGGTCAACAACATCAGATCATACATCATTGTCCACTGATGTGAAGGGTTCACGCCTGCATGCTGCATGCCACACCTCGCACGTGCAAAGATCTTTATGTAACCAAGGGTGGACCGATGGTTCAGAGTGTGGGGCCACCCGAACCAGAATGGCTCAGGTCACGGTCAGGGGGTGGCTCGGGCTCGTGCTAGCTAGGGGACTGAGCCCATGGCTCACGTGAACATTGGACACTTTTGTTACCAACTTTCTCTTCTTTTCATGGCGGCAAAAGCTTTTCAATGCTCGAGTCTTGACTCTTGACCACCTGATAGGAAAAGAAAGCAAATGAAAGCAAAGGCTTCAATAGGGGGTTGGGCTTTTCTACCCTTTTTGGGGTTTGCACTTTGAAGCATAGAGGGCCTCCATGTGTGGCTACCATAGTTCATGTTTCAGCCTACAACAACAGACAGTGGGTGGAGCCCATGAGCCTTGTCTTGGGCCCACCAGACATATGGACCAGATTATGGGCTTGTCGCCAAGACATGTGTCCACGGTTGTGGTCTTTGCTGAAAGCTTCAGAACAAAATAAGTGGAATCTTTCCACTTATGGTAATGTTAGTGGGACAGTGACACAAATGCCCGTTAATAAACAATTTTAATTCAATTTTACCATAACTTAAACAGTGTTTAAATGGTCATTATACTAATACTATTCTTTAGTAAAAAGCAAACAACTGTTTGATCTTAATTGCAAAAGGGAGACTCTCTAGAAAGAGCTAATTTTTGTGATTACTGGTTAGGGTGATTATTGAGATGCGTGCAATCTTGTGAAATTGCCTAAAATTGCAACATTGAACTTTGGCTAAGTGGTGGCTTTAGCCCCAACAAAAGGTGAGAAACACATCCTCAACTCCATTAATTCCTTAATGTTAATTCGTGGTCTTTTTATTTCTTGACTTTATTGTCTCTCTTTCTCCTATGTAAAAGTTTAAGAGTAAATTTTCTTTTTATCCTCTAAAAGTATATTTAATATCACATTGGTCATTTATTTGTAAGTGAGTTAAAATTGTTCTTTCATGACAATTAATATTATCAATTTCATTCTACTAAGGTGTAATTTAATGGCATAAAATTAACATTGAAAGATCTTTTTCATGTAGTTATAATTGAAAACCCAATATTTTGTAAGATTAAATTGGACATTTAATCCAGATAAAAAAAAAGGACATTTAATCTAAATTGGAATGTGAATTTTAACATTTTTCTTTTTGCGCAATCTGCCTCTCAAGGTTTTAAAATAGTACCTTTATCCCCATAACTTATTTAAATGCATAAATTATAACTTTCGATACAATGCTAATTAATAAAACTAGTTTTTTTAAAATGTAATAAAGTGTACCTCATCAACTTTCTAATTAGCTAATTTTTATATTATTGTGATTTGTGACGGAAAGAATCATACTGTATATTCAAACCGATTATGAAAGTAATAATTAAAATAATTTTTTAAAGACAAACTACACAGGAATACTTGAAAAAAAGTTTCTCCATAAATTAATGATATTGCGATATAATATCTTTAACAATTTAGTCTTTATTTTTTTTTTGTCATGTACCATGGCATGCTAGTTGTTTTATTTTTTTGGGAGCTTAAGTGATTGTTTGAATAAGTGAATAATTATTTTGAGGAAAACATATTTTTTTTAACCTTTAACTAGATATCTTCACAAGTATTGTTGTAAGATTAATCTTCGTATACCGTCGTGACTAAGAAATTTTTTCAACAATTGTCTTAAAGAAAAACATATTTTAGACAAATTGATATAGATAATTTAGTCTTTATGTTTAAAGATAGTTGTTAAAAATAATTTATTAGAACGATTTTTTGTTTCTACAGTAATAGGTAATTTTCTTTTTGATTTGTAGATAGTATTATTTTTAAGCATGAAATTATTGAAATAAAATATTTCTTGTTTTGTGTGTAAGTATCTTGAATATAAATTTATTGAATTAAGTTCGAACTCAGTATATATAGAGTCAGTTAAGTGGCGCTTTTTTTTTTTTGGGGGTCCGAATTAAGTGGGGCGTTTGAGGCAAGACAATTGCTTTTGAGGTTGGGCGTTTGAAATCCAAAATGCATTGCCAATGCAGAATCATAATTGAGTTTTCAAAGAGTGAGCTGGGGCAGACTAATGTGTTTTGAACCATGGCTTAGCAAACGATAACCATGATTTGGAACACTAGTTTATTTCTAATTTGGGAGAAACTTCAGAGGACTCTAAATCCTCCCTTCATTAAAAAATCAAAACTCTCCTTAAATGATAGTTAATTTTTTTTTGGTACAATAAATGATAGTTAAATGATTAACCAATGATTACAAAAAACGATAATTTAAACCCATTTGGGGAATGATGTTACTGAACGCAATTTGAAAAACTGACCTAATGATCTAAACATCTAATAAATCCGATATTCATTAACATCTAAATTCTAAAACATCACATTCCAACATATAAAAAAGCTTTATACAAGATTTTTTCTTACTTTGGTGACAAGGCAGGCAAAAGTCATGTGGATTTGGCCCATAATGATCAATGCATAGTGAATTAGCCTAAAAGTCATGGATTGATTATAAATTGTAGTCTGTGAATTAAACATACACTATTCCATATGTTTCTTCTTAATTCTTCTCCTTGTCTTCTTTTTTTGCTTTCAGTTAAGCTTGTGAGAGTTGCACAACACAGCAATGGATACAAAGCTCCTTCTCACCCTCCAATTCCATTGGCTCAAAGCTCCTCCATGCATCTCTTATTGCTGATGTGTCAAACATGTGGACAAGCGACATTGTTCTTTCTAGCTGATTATCATCACCTATCCTGTACCCTGCCAAGAAAAATAATTGAGTCCCAATTGGTGCCATAGTTAGGTAGAGTCGTTGGTTAGGAGGCCAATTCTTATAGTCATAGTTGGTCTCCAATGTGGAAAGGCATGGTTTATGTGACCCATCAACTTCATTCCAAAGCTTGCCATCATAAGCCTCAACATGCCCCTTCCATGCATTCAAGCAATTCCCTGAGCTAAAAAGTGTGTCATTCACTGCCAAAATCTGATTAGGTGGCACATCCAACAGCCACATCCCCGCCACAAGGTCCCATCTTTTTGCTTGCGTGTCATACACCTCAGTGGAGCTACATTCCACTAAGCTAAGCACTATTTTATTATTTGAGTCTTTTCTTTCAACAAATCCTCCAACTATGTACACTTTTCCTTGCCATGCCACACTTACACATTTGTATCTCAAAATGTGCAAACTTGGTAAAGAGGTTCGCGTGTCAAGATCAGGATCATACACCTCAGCAAATGAGATCCCGCGAGTAATTGCCAACATGGACTTTCCCCTGCCACGTAGATTTTATTGTCACAAACGTAGTGGTGGTTCTTATGTTGTAACGGAGGATTGTTGGTACAACTTGGATACCCACATCAACCAAGTTAGCTGAGTCATTAGAAACATTAACCCTCTCTCTGTGACAACTTTACCCACCCATTATGTAAATTGAGTCTCCTAGGGACACCATAGCAAACCCTTTTAAGACTTGGTCATCAATTAGGCCTGGAATTGAGCTCATATAACTCCATGTGTTAATGGATGGATTATAGAGCTCCACTGAGTTAAGGGCACTTACATTTTTTCGTGTTGGTTTTCTAGGACAAAACACAGCTACCACAACATAATTGAAAAGAAAATTCTTCGGGGAGGTTGATGGTGGTGCCGTTGGCCGTGGTGGTGAAGGGAGGGAACCCATTTGGATATGTGGGAGAGGATGAAGTATTGGTGTTACTTTCACTAATGACTCCTATGTTTTGTGTCAATGGCAAGTGGGAAGTGTAATTGTATGAAGAGGAATCATAGCTATAAGGAAGGGTGGCGGAGAAAACAAAGATTTGGCTTGTGACTTTGTGAGCATCACATAGGAATAATACAAGGTGCTGAAATCAAGAATTTTCTTTTTGATAGCATCTCAAATATTTGGTGGGTTGTTGTCCATTGTACTGTCTTTTGTTCTTAGACATAGTGTGGACATAATTTTTCCGGATTCTCCATGGTCTTTAATAGATGCTAAAATGCTAATCAAAGGATTTGAAAAATATTTGATTAGCTTAATCCCACTTGCAGGTGTGGATTTTGAGGTTGGAGTAGGAATTTTGCGTTCCCTCTTTTGCTAGCAGCAAGGCAACGAGAGGTGAAAAATTGAGTGAGAGAGGCTTGGAAGAAATCTAGTGTTTCATTGCATCCTACTTGATCATTTATTTTATGTGGTGCGGTTTAACCTGCTCATAAAATAATTTTAGCATTGATGTTCTTCTGAGTGATAATCGTTAATTATATGAAAAAATAGATGAACGATTTATCTTTATTACTAGTAATTTATCTAACAGATAAATTCTCATAATTTCTTTTCTTTTTCTTTTTTTTTTCTCTCACCTCACCATAGCCAGATTTTTTCTTTCTCTCTCTAAAATCCTTCTTCTTCACCCCACCAACAAGCCACCCACCACCACACTCAGCCCAATTGTCTTGTCTATTTTTTCAAGGTTCTCCACCACGTCACCTTGGCTGCCTACTATTTATTCAACAACTTGTAGCTCTCCAACCATCTATTTTGGGCAATAGCAGCACCTGTTAGGCATTAAAGATATTATTTCTCTCTCTAAAAAATGTTCGCCTTCTCTTTCTCTCTCTAAGTTGGTTACCAATTCCATCTTCAATTCTTTAGAACCCATCTTGTGATTTCTCAATTGAGATTTGAGGCATTTGATTCCGATCTTGTAAACGAAGCCAGGGTTTTAGATTTCTCAGTTTTTGTTATGATTTAATTTGATTCTTGGATAGTTTTACTATGACAAGCTGGAGAGAATGATATTTGTTTTTCAATCATGTGAATCCATCAAACAGTAAAGATTTTTATGATTCTTCGTCAATGGACAATGCCTCTTCTTTGTGCTCTTTGTGCAGAGTTAGATCCATTGCAAGTTCTACTATTAGAGAGAGAAATAATATCTCTAATCTCTAAAATCTTTGAGTTTGAGTTTGTGATCTAGGTTCTAATATTGGTGTGAGATGGTGGTGTTTGGATGGTGATTCCATGACTCCAAAATCTTGAAACCAGATGTTCTGACAATGTTGAAGTATTTTTTTTTTTTGGTTGAATTTTTTTAAAAAATCATAACTTTAGAATTGATTTGAATGAAAATTCAAACTTTCAAATTAATTTTATTATAATAATAAGTCAACCAAAATTTACATATGATAACAAATAAATTTTATGGAGCATGAATACTCAAAATTATTATGATTTTTCTAACAGTATTGGAAGTATCTCTTATGAGAAACTTGAATTGAAATGATGAGAAGGAAGTCTTACGTGTTTATCGAAGAGGAGAAATTTATTACGTTATACTATTGAATATGTATCATGTCAATTTTATGAAACATCATTGCCTAAAGTGATGATGGGCATCAGCAATATGTATCATATCAATTTTATAGAACATCAATGCCTAGAGTGATGATGGGCATCAGTACATCAAGGTTCTTTTTTTTTTTTAAAGTAAAATACAAGTAACTTGTAATATCAAATTATATTTTGCTTGAAATAATATTTCTATCCTTAAATTTTTATCTTTTATGACATTTATATTCTTAATTTCATTAATATTATAAGTAATATTGATAAAATTAAGTATAAAAATATCATTTTAAGATTATTAATGATTGACTAATGACTTTGTTAGTCAATTTTTAGTTTATTGTCTTTGATTGGATTTTTGTGTAACACTTTTTTAAAATACAAGGAGTATATGTATAAGTGTTAAATAAGTTTTATGTAACTTTTGAAAATAGAAAGTGTGTGAAAAATCAAGTAAATAAAAAGGAGGTTGAAGTATTTTTTTTTCTTTTTTTATATGCATATCGAGAACAAACTACCGATCTTAGCAAGAATTTACAAATCGACTATTAACTGGAGATCAAAGATTTAAAATTGAATCATATAATTATCATGAGTAGAAGATCGACCAAGTAGATCAACTTGTTAGCTCTTATCTAGATGTTTTTATTTATCTTCCTACTTCATATCCTACAATATTCACGTTTCTTACCAGCAAATATCATTTTACAATATTTGGTTAATAGGAAAATAAAAAATAAATCAAAATAATTTGTTTGGTTTATCATTTTAATGCAAGGGCAGCCCAATATGTATAGAGGCCAACAGTGAAATATTAATATAGGACTTTTTTATATTAAGCTTTATGGAAAAAATATTATAACTTTTTTTTTCTATATTTTTAAGATACAAAATTTCTATTAATTTCAATTGATGATATAACAAATACATTTAATCTTTCTTGAGGCCTCGTTGAAATTAAATTAAATTTTATTAATTCTAGTTTTGAAGAATTTCAATACTTATTAGAATTGTTAACATTATTATGAAAACAATATATGCATTTAAAAAAGAATTGAGAGTGTGTGTTAATTGAGTTGTTGTTTGTCATTTGTGTAACTTCTCTTAAAATTTAGCTCTAAAAATAAAGTTAAATTATTAATATCAAAGTAGTTATTAATTTTAAGGAACTTTTAAGATTATGAAAATTCATTCTAACTATTATTGTCTAGTAACTTTAATTTTTAATTTTAAATAAATATAATAAGAATGTCTTTGTGAGAAGTAAGAAAAAAAAAAAAAGAAAAATACAGATTAAATAAGATAAATAGGTAGGAATCTAATAGAAATGTGAAAAATGAGAGAAAAATAAACTTTAATTAAAAAGTGAATTAATATGTATATATGTTATTAATTATTTTGATTTTATTTATTTTTAATATAAATTACAATTACTATATTATTATAAAATTGGAGGCCACTAAAATTTCGAGGCCTAAAGCATTTGCTTGGGTAATGTTCTGAAGTGGATTCAGAAGGTATCTGGAGTAGGCACGTATATGGTGGTTCCCTCCTTGCGCAGCTGCAGTCAGGAGCACGAAGTCCAGGGGGTGGATACCTGCAATAGGACTCCAACGCTCAAGTCAGGCAATACACCAGAAGGTTTAAGCTAAGGGAATAGCAGTAGGGTTCCAATCCCCTCTCAGGGTAACTTAGCCTGGTATATATTGAGAGCGTGATTTGAATCCTCATACACTCCACGTAGGACAGAGGTACGTTAGGATCGTGTCATGGCAGGGATTTCAGCCCATAATCGTTGAGGTCCGTCTCTGACTTTGTCGGGACTGTTCCACGATCGTTGAGGTCCGTCTCTGACTCTGTTGGGACTGTCCTATGATCGTGGAGGCTCATTTCTGATCTGTTGGGGCTGTCTTTCCTTTAATGGTCAATCCTCGTTCGCAGGCAGTCGTGGTCCTCATTACTGAGAATGGAGAAATGACTGCTACGGTCCGACGACGGGACCCAAGGTCGCAAGGCCGAAGTGGGGGCGTTGTTGGCAGAGTTCGGTGGTTCATATGCCGGGTCGATCCTTCAGGACGGGATCCCGGACCACGGTCCAGAACAGTTGCCCCCAGCTTGGCGCTTGGACGAGGCCCAAGTGTCAAGGTACCATCATGCTCGAAGTGGGCGGTATCCTGGTTTTGAGGCCGGGCTTCGTGGTCTTTCACGTTGGCCGGGGCCTGTGATCGAACATGAGACGACTCGACGGTTGGGATGTGGTTCGGAGGCCGGGGTGGGTCCTTACCTACGTCGCCACCCCTTGGTCTCGTGGTTTTCCTTCAGCTGCCCCCTGGACGTAGTTCTCGGGGTCTTTTGACTTGCCGCAACGTTCTTCATTGATCTTGAATCATTGGATCCCTTGGGAAACGCCGCTTTGACCTCCTTGAGAATAAACGAGTCTTTAATGGGGAGCGTCAGCTTTGTGCAGTTTACAACTGTCCGCTGCTCTTGCGACCAATGGGAAATGGGGGGCATTGAATGCGGATTTATGGTTTGACAGGTTCTTCAGTGCAAGGAATTAATCAAGGCGTTTCGTTTTCTCTATAAATAGAGGGTCTTTGCGTTTGATCATGGCATTCCTCCTTGCAGTGTTCATTCTGGAAGTGACTCATCTCAGAGAAATGGCCCTTTGCTTCTGGGGAGTTTTGCCTCTTTCGAGAGTTTTCTTCTTGTTCTTTCCCAAATTTCTGAAACTTGGTCATTTTATGTGGGAGACTTCTTGAGTAGATGTCTCACTTTCTCAGCGTATTAGCGGTAGATGTCTCACTTTCCCAGCATACTGTGATTGCTTCTTTGGTATTTCTCGTTGCTGGGGAGGCTTGAGATATTTGCCGCTTTAGACGGAGGCAACCGAAGGGGTAGGGCCCAAATTCGCTCTCCTTTCTAGCTGCTTCTAGGGGCAGTTGGATATGCAGGAGGGGCTATTGGGGCTGCTCCTCGGCTTTAAAGCTGCTTGAGGTGATTAAGGTTTCCGACGGGATGATCATCTCAAGAAAAAGTTGTGCCTCGTCTATCAAAGGAGAGTGCGCCCCGGTCTCTTCCTGCCTGGCGAGGAAGGAAGTGAAGAAAAGTGGTGGGTACCGAGGTTCGGAAGTGGTGTTCCGCTCTGGGTTTCGAAACCTATCCACTTTTTCAAGATACTGCTTCGGGAGGAAAAGGCCGGTGCTAGCTCTTGGAGGAAATGTGGATGCGACATGGCTCGGGATGCCAATGATGTTAATGGCGGCTCGCGCCTCCAGGGTTTCATTCATTATATGTTCCATGTCTCTCTACTTTCTTTTCCTTATTTTTGTTGTATGATGATGTATGGAATGAGAAATTTAATAAAATTGCTCCTTTTCCTTTGAATTCTGTGCCTTCTGCTTTTATTTGAGCCGTGGTATTTATACTATACTGGGGTGAGTCCAACGCTCATCCTGACCGCGCGGTATGTTAAGTTGCCCCTAGCTTGGTACTTAGTCGAGGCCGGCGAAGTGCCAAGTTTAGATACTTGATTCCGGGGTCTCTGTACCTTGGGCTATTACCGGGGCAACATAGTCCCGGGGTGCAAGCGAGTTTCCCGAGCTCTTTGACCCTGCGGTTGCGTGTCCTTTAACTTGCTGAATAACCGTAACGTGAGCTGTCATTACGGCAACGTGGGCAACGTGGCGCGCTCGGGTTGAAAAGACGTGCGTCGTGCTCCGCGCGCTATAATGGGTGCCTTTTCAAATGTGAGGTGTCTGGACAGAATTACCCTCTAACCGTAACCCCTATAAATAGGGTGTCAGCTTTTTGGCTTTGTTTCGTTCGACTTTTATCAGAAACTTTGAGACTTGTAGGTGGTTTCTGACGGTCGTTGCGGCGGTGCGAGACGATCTTGTTGGACTTCACAGGACTGACCTCTTGCTTTCTTTACGGTACTCACAAAACTGATTTTTTCTTTTGCCTCTTGTTCATTTGGTTTTTCTTGCTGTTTTGAGAAAAAGGTGGGGGGGTTGGGGGAAGTGTATTTTCCCCTTCCGTCAATGGCGTTTGCCCCTCTTGGAGCACCTCCTCTGTCGCACCATGTGCAGCGAAGGTGTCCTTCTGAGGCTTTTTGCCTTGGCGGGTGCGGAGGCCAGAACATTTGGATCTCTGAACTTGGACTGGTTCTGACCCTGAGCCTCTGTGTGTCTTCCAGGAATTCGAATGGCTAGGAGAAGGGTGTTGAGAATTGAGGAGCCCATCCCGGATCCCGAAGCTCGCGAGCCGGGGGGTCAGGAAGCCGTTGATGAGTTACTTCGTGTTCGCCGGGGGCCGGGATTGCCTTACGCCTGGGTTGCGGACGATGCTTTTGACAGGGTCTCACGCTACGAGATTGGGTCCTAATTGGACAAATTGAAAGATTACTTGGAGCTTATCGCGGGAGGGCTCCGGGATGGTGAGTTCCTGATCCTGTCCCCGGGAAGAGAGCGCGTGTGTTCGACCCGTGAGGCGGGGGAGCACTTCATGTTCCTCTACGAGGACTTCTTCACGTGGTTTGGGCTTCGGCTCCCTTTCAGTGATTTCCATGTTGTCGTACTTCGGACTCTTCACGCTGCACCCAGCCAGATTCACCCCAATGGTTGGGCGAACATCCTGGCTTTTGAAAAGATATGCCGGTTGCTGGGGTTGCGATGCTCCGATAGGGTATTTTTCTATTTCTACACCAGGTATTCCGTCCACGGTGTTCGTGCTCGTCAACAGTCTTGGTTGTCCGTGCGTTCCTGGCAAGGTAGGACAGTGTTTCTTCCCTACCTAGAGAGCTATAAGGACTTCAAGGAGAAGTTCTTCAAGTTAATGGCGGTCGGCGGCACTCGACCCTTCTGGTTGGGGAGTGGCGGGGAGCCAACATTCAGCCTGTACTGGAATCCGGCGGCATGGAGCATCCCCACTCAGTCGTTTGAGAGGGAGGTTTGTCACCTGGATGACGAGGAGCTCGAATGTGTCAATTTCTTCGAGACGTGGGTTGCCGAGGTCGACAAGATCCGGCCCAAAGATATACTGGATGCCGTAGATGATATGGAACTTTGGGCCGTGCTAGGTAGCAGAGGCCTTTGTTCATGCTTTATTTTCTTTGCTTTTCTTTTCTTCTTCCTCCTTATGTGGACTTGATTGTTTGTGCTTGCTTTTCAGAGAGCTTGGCCGAGATGTCCAAGGAGGGGAACGCTCTGGCGATTTTGGAAGCTCTGAGGGCCAGGAATGAATCGGGGCCTTCGGATCCTGCCGCGGAGGCGGTTTCAGTTCCATTGCCCCGTCAAGTCGAGGTGCCTGCCACGGAGGAGGAGCCGATCCATGTGGAGGATTCCCCCCTCCTACGGGGCGAAAGAGGAAGGCAGTTGGCGAGGAAGCACCGAGTGACCGGAGTAAGAGGTCCTGGGTTGAAGAAGGCGCCGACCCGAGTGGTGGGGGGGCAATCAACCTGTACTTCGAGAATCCGGATCCCCGCTGGTTTGTTGATGATTTCCTTCTAGATGAGGAAGTAGAGGCGAAGCTGAACCAGCGTAGTGCTCCAAATACTCTCTGTAGTTTCCAAGTTCTTGGGCTTCGCCTTGCCATGGAGGCTCGGCATTTGGAATATACAGTTGAGGACTACGAGCGAAGAGTTGCTACTGCGGAGCGGGGTAAAGCCCAGGCTCTTTTGGAGAAGGAGGAGGCTGTACGGGCCAAGGAGGAGGCCGCAAAGTCCAAGGAGGATGTTGAGGCCCTGAACCGGGAGCTGGGGAACGAAGTAGCTACCCTAAGGAATGCAGTGAAGGAGAGGGAGGCCAGCTTGGCGGACGCCAGAAGGGGCATGGCCGAGCTAAGAGCTGAGAATGAGGGCCTTCGTGCTGAGAACGGGCGTCTCGGAGGGCAGGTTACCGCACTGAAGGGCGATGTCAGGACTCTCCTTACTGTTTGTACTGACATCAAAGAGCAACAATTCCGGAATGCCATCAAGCAAGTTTAGCTCTTCAATCCCGAGGTTGACCTGGTTCTTGATTCTCTAGACTCCGGGAAGGTAGTCCAGAATGGCCAACTCGTCGTTCCCCGCCTTGCTACTGTGGATCCGAGTACGGGGGATTCTCCTGCCGAGGTTGGTGGTTCCGGGCCTTCTGCAGAGTGATTCGCATGTTTTTTAGTTTTGCCCCCTGCGCGGGGTTCTTTTTTATGGTTGGGCAAACATTGTTCCGTCTTTCCAAAACATTGTAATGACTTTGTTATTTTTTTGATCTTATTTTTGGGGTCCAATGCCCTTCTCGTGTATTGCGAAAATTTGACGAGGCCTGTGGTCTGGGTCCAATGCCCATTTTTGCCGAGCGTTTTAGGATTTCCCTTAGGATTTTGCGTGATGAGAATGCTCAGAAGCCTTGACATAGGATCCGATATCCGAAGTTGATTGACCTTTAGGAATTCGTGCCCAAGGTAAGGAACCTTGACCTTGGCTTGGAATTCGAAGGCAATAGTTATCTGGGATTTGGAGTCCGTGCCTAAGGAAAGAAACCTTGTCCGGGGTCCATTACCGGTTGTTTTAGGTATTTTAGGAGGCCGCGCGACTTGTGGTTTCGGACTGATCCTTGCCGGGGTCTTTCGGGTGGATTGGTGCGAGAGTTTTCCCCCTGTTGGGATTTCTCTACTGCACTCCCTACCTAGCACAAGACACTACGGTTGGTACCATGGTAACTGAGTTCTTGATAATTGAGATGTTTGCTTAAATTTAAAGATTGAAAAAGTGTACAGTAATTGGGGCAGATCAAATATGAAGTAGACTAGGAGACTAGGCCTTGAAAGGCGCTTAGCTGTAGTACTTTCTAAGTTTGTCCGCATTCCAAAAATTTTTCACGGGCTTGCCTGTTAACGTTTCCAAAGTATAAGCCCCCTTCCCGGTACTGACTACGGCGCGGTAGGGTCCTTCCCAGTTAGGGGCATATTTTTCTTAGGAGGCGCTCCTTCCGCAGATGTCGGCCCTGCGAAGTACTAGATCTCCTGGCTGGAACCTTCTAGGGATGACCTTCAGGTTGTACCGGG
This sequence comes from Ormosia emarginata, assembly GCA_029884605.1. Lineage (NCBI taxonomy): Eukaryota > Viridiplantae > Streptophyta > Magnoliopsida > Fabales > Fabaceae > Ormosia > Ormosia emarginata. Next base: position 77,438,965 of record JAQQTP010000089.1, read on the forward strand.
CTGCCGTTCTTTGCTTGGTTGCAATATCGCGTATGTGCGCGATGCACCTTCTTTCTTCCAACAGGTCCAAGTCTTCTCTTATTAGCCCAGGGTTGGTGTCTGGTGAGAAATGTTGGAGACGCCAGCTCGGTTCTCCTAACTCTACCGGGATCATTGCTTCGCACCAATAGGTTAGTTTGAACGGGGTCTCACCGGTTGTAGAATGAGGGGTGGTTCGGTAGGCCCAAAGGACGTGGTCTAACTGCTCGGTCCAGTTCCCTTTGGCTTCGTCCAGCCTTTTCTTTAATCCCCTAACGATAACCCGGTTGGCCGCTTCAGCTTGCCCATTTGTTCGAGGGTTTTCCACGGCGCTGCAGTAATGTTTAATTTTCAGTCCGCGAAGTAGTTCTTCAAAACCCTTGTCTTTGAATTGCGTCCCGTTGTCCGTAACGATGGATTCTGGGACTCCAAATCTGGTAATGAGGAGGCGCCAAGTGAATTTCTGAATTCGAGCCGAGGTGATGGTGGCCAGGGGCTCTGCTTCTATCCACTTGGTGAAATAATCTACAGCGACAACCAAAAACTTCAATTGCTCAGGCGCTTGAGGAAAAGGTCCCAAGATATCCATGTCCCACTGGTAGAAAGGCCAAGGGATGGATGTCGTGGACAATTCCTCCGGCGGGGCGTGGTAGTGGTCAGAGTGTCGTTGACACTTATCGCACATTTGAACATGTGCAAGGGAGTCTGCTTCCATTGTGGGCCAGTAGTAGCCTGCTCGGAGTGCCTTCAATGCCAGGGTCTTGCCTCCTAAATGGTGTCCACAACTTCCTTCGTGGACTTCAGCCAGGACATACCCGGCTTCTTCATGCGTTAGGCACTTCAGGAGGGGTGAAGGGAATCCACGCCGGTACAACTGCCCACCGAAGATGGTGTATCTGACCGCGACTTTCCTCAATTTGACCGCCTCCTTAAGGTCCTCGGGGAAGCTACCGGACTGCAAGTATTCCATCAGTGGAGTGATCCAGGTACGTTCTTGTTTATTAACCTGGAGGACAGTTACGTCGGAAACTGCGGGGTGGGAGAGGGTTGCCTGGATCACTGATCGGTTGTTACCTGGACTTTTGGTGCTTGCCAACTTGGATAAGAGATCGGCCCGGGAGTTTTGTTCCCGGGGGATGTTTTCCACTTTGACTAGCTGGAAGCTTGGGAGGAGCTCTTGCACTTTTGTCAGGTACTTCTGTAGGAGGGGCTCTTTAGCCTGGTATTCGCCTTGGATCTGGGAGGTCACGAGTTGGGAGTCGCTACAAAGTTTAATCTTTGTGGCCCCCAAGTCTCTGGCCATTGCCAGTCCTGCGATGCATGCCTCATACTCTGCTTGATTGTTCGAGGTGGGAAACTCAAACCTTAGTGAGTTCTCGATAGTCACCCCCTCGGAGTTTTCCAAGATTACCCCGGCGCCGCATCTTTTTGGGTTAGAAGACCCATCCACGAATATGGTCCAGGGTATTTCCTCTGTACAACCGGGGTCTGAGGTGAGTTCGGCCAAGAAGTCTAAGAGAGCTTGTGCCTTGATTACTATTCTGGGCTCATAGGTTATCCCGAACTCAGAAAGTTCGACGGACCAGGCGATCATCCTTCCTGCTGAGTCCGGTTTGTGCAGTATTTGTCGGATTGGTTGATCCGTCCTTACCACAATGGGGTGGCATTGGAAATACTGCCTTAATCTTCTGGCCGTGATGATAAGTGCAAAGGCGACCTTCTCAATCTTTTGGTATCTGAGTTTGGGGCCTTGCAGTGCTTTGTTCACGAAATAAACTGGCTTTCGGCCTTCGGATGTTTCCCTGGTCAGTGCTGAATTGACTGCTTCTTCGTTGACGGAGAGGTACACGTAAAGGGTCTCGCTTGGTTCGGGCCTTGTGAGGACTGGAGGAGATGCCAGGAGGTTCTTTAGGGACGTAAAAGCGTCTTCGCATTCCTGCGTCCACTCGAATCCGGTCCCCTTTTTCAACAACTTGAAGAGGGGGAGGGATTTGTGAGCGGCTTTGGCTAGGAATCTTGTGAGAGCTGTAATCCGGCCATTCAGCTGTTGTACCTTTTTTATGTTTCGGGGGCTATGCATATCCAGCACAGCCTTGCATTTGTCGGGGTTTGCCTCTATGCCGCGGTGGGTCAGCATGAACCCCAAGAATTTCCCTGCTTGGACCCCGAACGCACACTTTCCTGGATTGAGCCTCATGTCGTGCCTTCTCAGCTGCGCGAACACTTCTTCCAGGTCCGAGGGGTGTGAGCCGGTCGACGGGGTTTTAACTATCATATCATCGATATAGACCTCTAGCATTTTTCCCATCTGTTTTTCGAAGACTCTATTCATCATCCTCTGGTATGTGGCCCCAGCGTTCTTTAGCCCGAACGGCATTACCTTGTAGCAGTAGCTCGCCCTTTCGGTGATGAAGGCCGTTTTGTCCTGGTCTCCGGGGTACATTGGAATTTGATTGTATCCCGAGTAAGCGTCCATGAAGGATAGTGTCCGAAAGCTCGAGGAGCTGTCGACCAACTTGTCAACGTTTGGGAGGGGATACGGATCTTTGGGACACGCCTTGTTCAGGTTGGTATAGTCCACACACATCCTCCAATTCTCGTTTGCCTTTTTAACCAGGACTACGTTCGAGAGCCAAGTGGTGTACGAGACTTCTCTTATGAATCTGGCATTTAATAACTCCCTGACTTGCTCCTCGATGGCCTGTTGTCTCTCGGGGCCAACTTTCCTCTTCTTCTGGGCGACCGACTTTGCATCTCGTTTAATAGATAAACGATGGCAGATAAAAGCGGGGTCGATTCCAGGCATGTCGGCGGAAGTCCAAGCGAAAAGATCCTTATTTTTCTGTAGGAGCTGTGTCAACTGGGTCTTTTCCTGTTCTTCGAGGTTTGCTCCTATCATGGTGACTTAATCGAGCTTGTCGCCCAGTTGGAGTGGGATCAGTTCTCCTTCGGGCTGGGGTCTTGTACCTCGGATCTCTTCGCGGACGTCCAACTCCGTCATCAAGATATTGACTTGGTCATAGGTGGTGCTGGATGTCCGTGTCTTTGTTTTTCTGGAGGTCTTGCCGATCTTTAGGCTCTCGTTGTAGCATTTGCGGGCTGCAATCTGGTCGCCCTTGACCGTGACCACTTCATTGTTCCTGTTGAGGAACTTCATGGCCTGGTGGGCGGTAGAAACCACGGCGGCAATGTCGTTTAGCGTTGTGCGGCCCAGGATGATGTTGTAGGCCGAGGGACAATCTACGACTAGAAACCTCACCTTCACCGTTTTATAGATGTCGTCGTTGCCCAAGGTAAGGAAGGTCTCAAAATAACCCACTGGGGTTACCTTTTCTCCGGAGAATCCGGTTAACTCGCCCTCATATGGAGTAAGCGCGGACAGGGGGAATTCCAATCTTTCGAAGGCATCCATGAACATGATGTCCGCCGAGCTCCCCTGATCTACAAAGATACGACGGACTTCGGCGTTGGAGATTATCCCGAAAATGACGAGGGGGTCGTCGTGATCTCAGATAATATCGCCGTAGTCCTCTTCGGAGAAGAAGATGGGCGGCGCGTCTTTGTTCTCTGCATGGGGCTTTCGGGAGGAGGAACCGGACACACTCAGAACCGCAGTCCGGAGTGCTTTCTTCCTCGAGTTATTTGACAGACCGCCCCCTGCGAATCCCCCTGAGATTGTGCTTACTAGCCGGTTCTTCTTGTGGCCCATATCTTGAGTATCCCGTTCCCGGTCTTGCCTGTTCTCATCGTTGTGGCGCGGAGGGGTCCGGGATCTCCTGGCAGGGCTTTTGCTTCTCCTTGGGCGCTGGTTCGGACTTCGCCGGGGGCTGCGGCTTTGTCTCTGGTTTCTGCCCCTTCCCCGAAACCCGTTGATGTATTTTTGCAAATGCCCTTCTTTGATCAGGGACTCGATAACGTCTCGGAGTTGGTTGCAATCCTCTGTTTCGTGGCCGTAGTTATTGTGCCACCTGCAGTGTTTTGACTGATCCCTCTGGAACTGCTTCTTTATGGGCGGTGGTCTCTTGATATCCTGGAACTCGGTTTGAAGGACCTCCTTCAAGATTGTCTCTCAAGGGGTGTTCAAAAGAGTATACTCAGAATATTTGGGCCGGTATCGCTCGCTCTTTGAGGGGTCACGGGGTTGATTGGAGCTTTGGTTCTTCTTTTGGTGTGTTTCACCTTTCTCCAGGCTCTCCTTAGCCCTGGTGACTTCCTCAAGCTCAACGTATTTGTCCGCCCGTCGGTGAAACTCTTCTAGGCTTTCTGGTTTCTTTTTTGCTAGAGACGCGAAGAAGCTTGAGTTGGTCTGGAGCCCGTTCCTGGTGTAGTGGAGGGCTATCCTGTCGTCTAGGTTTTCTATGCCTACACAGGCTTGGTTAAACCTTCTGATTCGCGCAAGGATTCTGAACTTCCCTGGCGAATCTCGGAGAGGGAATCAATCGACTTCGGGCGCTCCTTTGCCGTGGTGTATTGTTGCAAGAACCTTTGTGTCAGGTCTTCCCATCCTGTGATCCTTGTTCGCAAGGTGACGAATCATCGGAGGGCGTCCTTCTTCAGGAATAGGGGGAAGGCCCGGCATAAAAGTTCTGGGGTGTATCCATAGAGCTGCATGGACTGCGTATAGGCGTCCAAGTGCTCCTGGGGATCCGTTGTTCCGTCGTAAGCTTCCAGGTTGCTCGGAGGTTTGAAACTCCTCGGGACCCTGTATGACATTAGAGCGTCCGAGAATTGTTGTAGGCGGCCGGGGGCCGGATTACTGTTTCCAATAATCCCGGTGCCAGCGCCTTGGTCTGCATGCCCGTTGCGAGCCTCATCGTGTCCTCCGTTGTCATTTTCCGCCCGTATTGATCTCTCAAGGTTCTCTAAACGACGTCGCTGTTCCTCTAGCTGGCGCCGTTGATCCTCGATGAGAGCTATTTGTTGGCGCAACAACTCCCGGAGGCCATTTCTCGTAATCTCGGATTGGACATTGTCTTCGTAATGAGACGTGTGGCCCCCATTGTCGTGGGAGGCTCCCAAACGAGCGTGGACAGGGATCCTAGCTCCATTGTTTGCTCCACGGTTTACTTCGTAGTTTACGTTGTTGGTCTCACCGTGGGGGAAGATGAGCCTGTTCCGGATTGAGACTCTTCGAGATGGGTCAGGGCTTTCAGCGGAAACTGAAGTCTCGTGCCCATCGTTAAGGGTTTCCACCATGACAGGCCTGCTTCTGGCGGCGGAGGTTTCTGGTGGTGTGACTGAAGGAAGGTTGCGTTGTGCTGCTGGGTCCTATATTTGGCCATGGACGGCGTGCGCAGCGCTCTCTTTTTTCTGGTTATGTCTCGTGCTCACCATGGTTGTTGCGGGAATGGAAATTTATCGGGATTCCCACAGATGACGTCAATGTTCTGAAGTGGATTCAGAAGGTACCTGGAGTAGGCACATATATGGTGGTTCCCTCCTTGCGCAGCTACAGTCAAGAGCACGAAGTCCAGGGGGGTGGGTACCTGCAATGGGACTCCAACGCTCAAGTCAGGCAATGTACCAGAAGGTTTAAGCTAAGGGAATAGCAGTAGGGTTCCGATCCCCTCTCAGGGTAACTTAGCCTGGTATATATTGAGAGCGTGATTTGAATCATCATGCACTCCACATAGGACAGAGGTACGTTAGGATCGTGTCATGGCAGGGATTTCAGCCCATGATCGTTGAGGTCCGTCTCTGACTTTGTCGGGACTGTTCCACGATCGTTGAGGTCCGTCTCTGACTCTGTCGGGACTGTCCTATGATCGTGGAGGCTCATTTCTAATCTGTTGGGGCTGTCTTTCCTTTAATGGCCAATCCTCGTTCGCAGGCAGTCGTGGTCCCCATTACTGAGAATGGGAAAATGACTGCTATGGTCCGACGACGGGACCCAAGGTCGCAAGGCCGAAGTGGGGGCGTTGTTGGTTGGCAGAGTTCGGTGGTTCATGTGCCGGGTCGATCCTTCAGGACGGGATCCCGGACCACGGTCCAGAACAGGTAACTTTAACCATGAGTTGGCCTTGTTTTAATGGTTAGGAAACCAGGATAACGAATTCATTCTTATCTTATAAATAAGAGTACTCTTTCTTAAAAGTAAGATATTTGTTTATTGTACTATTATTTTTTTTAGAGTATGATAATTTTTTTTATAGTACTCTCTTTTTCCTTGTGTTACATGTCTTTTTTTTTCTCATTAATTCTTATTTTAAGTTACTTCTCTCTTTTTACTCACACTTTCTTTGTTTAATTTGCATATGTTACAAATTAAATTTACTTAATCAATTTCCTATTTATATGTTTAATCAAATCTCAAATTTTTAATGATAAGATTCATTAAATATTGGTTATAGCAAGTATCACATATTTGACAACAATCAAATTTTAAGTTACAAAACAGTTAACAATCATAACGTCAATATAAAGAATTGACATAATTTCTTTTATTCTTTATTAATTTTTGAAAAAAAAAAGATATTACCAATTAATCAATTATTTTCTTATAAATAAGAGTACTCTCCTTTGAGAGTAAGATATTTGTTTATTGTACTCTCTTTCTTCTTGAGTATGATAAATTTTTTTTACAGTACTCTCATTTTTTACATTAATTTTTATTTTAAGTTACTTCTCTATTTTTACTCACACCTTCTTTATTTAATTTTCATATGTTACAAATCAAATTTACTTAATTAATTTTCAAATTTGATAAATCAATTCCCTATTTATATGTTAATCAAATCTCAAATTTTCAATGATAAGATTCATTAAATATTAGTTATAACAAGTATTACATATTTGACAGCAATTACATCAAATTTTAAATTACAAAACAATTAACAATCATAACGTCAATCTAAAGATTTGTCATAATCTCTTTTATTCTTTATTAATTTTTGAAAAAAAATATTACCAATTACACATATATTAATATTATACTAAAATCTAAATCCATACACATTAAAACTTTTGTTGAAATATAATTAAAACTAACTAAGGCTTCAAAAGTCATTGTCCCCTGCATCCTTCTAAGCTAAGAAATCCACAAGAAGTTAGCTACTTGTAAATAACCCAATAGCAATGGATTACACGGGAAGTGGATAACAATCCAGTCAAATTTTATTGTAAGGTTATAGGTTTGTTAAGATAGTATTGGTTAGGTTAGATTTAATAGTTAACAATCCAATTAGTTAGAATTAAAATTTTAGTTGACTATATAAGTTAAGATTACTCATTGTATTTTTAATTTTTTCTGAGTTTTTTCCCTTTACTATGATCTTAGATCAAGTCATTCCACCTACCTCGAACACTTTCTGCATTTTTTTTCTCTCTTAACTTCGCTTTTATATTTTCTCGAGAAAATCCACAAACTTCTTCAAAATATGTTTTTCTTTGGACCTTCGCCTTTGATGGTGAGAGTGTCGCTCCGCGACATCACGTCTTTTGTGGCCGACAATGAAGCGAGCATCCTCTTCTCCCTTGCATCCCAATCGCGACGAACTCTAGCTCCAATTCCGCACGATGCAGAGAGGAACGGATTGTCCATGAACTGGTCCATCAGATTCAGAACCTGGCTCAGGCTCTGAGTTGGAGAAAACAGATCAAACACATCTGAGAGGAAATCATCACGGTGTGGAGTGCGAGGGAGAGAGCGATCAGAGCGGCCATCGACATCGAGGTTGCGATCGTCGGCAACGTCGTCGTACTGGTGTTGTTTTCCTCATCACTGGATCTTAGATCCGCTACACGGTTCGTTTTCCTCAACTTCGCACTCAATCTGTTTCATGTTTTTCGATCTGGTCTCGGCGATGTTCTTTGTGGCCAGAAATGGCGTTTTTCGGCGTCGAGTTACTGCTCTATTATTGCTAGTTCCAATCAGTTATTGGTTCGATACTGTGTTCTGCCGTGGGAGGCGATTTTTGGTAGCCGGTCGCCGCTGTTGAAGCCTCCGACGTTGATTCTTGCGCCCCTATTCACTCACCACGATTGCGATTCCTTGATCTTGAGTTCTTGCTGTACTTTCTTTTGGATATGGTTTTCTTGGCTTCATCAGTTTATGATCTTGTAGATCTGCTATGATGGAGACCATTGTTGCATTGGATCTCTGGGATTGTGTTCCCTGTCATGCATTTTGTTGGATTCTTTGTTTGATTAAGATGTATTTCCAATGTTTTTAAGTTCTGTATACACTAACTGTTTGGTGATTTGCTTCTTTGATATTTTTGTTGTTGTAAGCTTCTGCCCATAATGGTGATTAAGCATTGATGGATGTTCTTACTTCTGTGAAGTGGTTAAGCTTTGAGTTGTGGCTTCTGCTTAATGGTTAAGCTTTTGCCCTTTGTTGGCTTTGATATTTTTAACTTCTACCTTGTATGGTGGTTAAGCATTTGTAACTTCTACCTTGTATGGTGGTTAAGCAGTTAGAGCTTCTGCCTTTTATGGTGGTTAAGCATTTGTTGGCCTGCGTGCCTTACTAGTTCTTGGCATTATTATTATATTTTTGGATATACATTTGATATGCATTTGTATTGATCATCCCAAGCTGGAAGTGTTATGTACACCTTCCAGCTTACGGGAAGCTATTAAGAAAATTAGAATTAGTTAAAGTTAGTTAGAATTAGTTTTAATAGTTAGTTAGTTTACTTGAATTAGTTGGTTATATAAATCAAGATTATCTATTGTATTTTTAATTTTTTCATTATATTAATATACATTTTTTTCTCTTTACTCGAAATCATGAAATTCAACAAAGTTTAAATTTAAAATTTCTATTTATTTATTTATAATATTAGAAGTTCAAATTTAAAGTCTCCATTTGAGGAGAGTTATGAATAATAATAATAATAATAATAATAATAATAATAATAATAATAATAATAATAATAATAATAATAATAATAATAATAATAATAATAATAATAATAAAAAAACGTCCTTGTAAATATGCTTAACTTCCACAACCAAATTGTAACTCAACAATCCACATTTATCAGCAGTGATTCCAACATATTTATGACACTGGACAGTACCTTGGTTTCTTGAGAGGACTTGACGAACCACCTCCTTAGAATCTGACTGACAGATAAGTCTACGAACACCAGTCTGCCAAGCCACACGTAAACCATACATAATTATTTGAGAAAACTACTTTTGAAAACAATTTTGTTTTTGTTTTTATTTTTGTTTTTCTAAGAACTCGTTTGATTGTAGTTGATGAACGAAAACAAACTTCTTAAATAAAGTTAAAAAAAAAATGTATTAGAAATAATTTAGAACTATTTGAAAAATTATAGAAGTTAATATTAAAATATAAATTAATATTGAGCATATTGTTTACGCGCAACGCGTTACGACATTTACGTAATAAGTTCTCAAAAAGGATCATCATCCTCTAACTGAATGCAGTCCTCTTTCAGCATTTTGTATCTCATCTTTATAAATATATTAATAATATTATCTTGTCATTAGTTTTTAACGGTTTAGATGTTCAGGATATTCTGTAACTACTTGTAACAACTCTCTATAAATATAAAATATTTCAATCATTAATGAATACCATACACCTTTTCTTTCATATTTTTCAGTATTGCTGCATTTGGATAACTAATGGTTTTTTTTACTTTCTTTCAATCTATACAGGAGGAAAGGTTGGTCTGGCCACTGCAACCCCACCATCAAGATGGAATTTTAGCATCCCAATGTGACGTAGATAACCGTGGACATTGCAGCTGAGTCCGATAGAACAAAAATATTACGTTCTGTCTTTGCTTTTCCATTTCAGTGTCTTCTTCTTCTCCAGGCCCCTACACCCAAAAGTTTCAACAGTTTCAAGCAATTCTATCTTAACCTCTACACGATAAACAGATACATGCAGTTCTGTAGTCCTCTATGAAGCGGGGAAGCACGTTTGTCCCTGACATGTCAGAGCCTCAACAAAGTTTTGGAAAAACCATGCTAGCTACTCTGGCATTTTCATTATAAATTTCCACTTTGTTTTATTTGAGGGAATTGCTTCAAGTTTTTCTTTGCTGCTGATGAAGAAAGAAAGCTTCCCTTTTGGTGGGGTTGCACACTTTATATGAAAGTGGATATGCTGGGGAACTTGGAATGGGTGAATGCTCACTGTAAGAAGCGTTACAAGAGTTTGATTTGGAGAATGCGGGCTGCAGTGAATAAGGCTTTGAAGAATGGGGGCAAGCAACAGCTCAAGTTCCAGTATGATCCTTCAAGTTATGCACTCGACTTTGATGATGGCTGTTGCCATCATATTAGATATGGGGCAAGGAAATTCACGATAGATGCAGGAGCTCAGAAGCTCACAAATATGAACACAACCTGTGTTTAAGTGCAAGGGTCTAAAAGCTAGCCTCATTTTATCAAGTTTGATATTTAATGATTCATGTATATATCTTGTTTCGTAGATAAGAAAAGCATTGCTTGATTTTTTTTGGGATCTAGTTCTTGTCACTTGTTACTTCACGTGTGTTAGTGTACATCCTTTAACTTCTGTCATGAGCTGAACACTTGTTAATGCACATTCTTCAGTTCTGTCTTAAGCTGAAACACGAATCTAAATAGTAATACTTGGCCAAGTGAATTGTTGTCACGCTGTTCAAAAACAACGTTAAATTGATCTCTGGAAAAAGAAGGCAGACTTTATTGGCAAGGGAGCCCAGAGTAGGAAATAGAGATTTTCTTATAACTTTATATGATGATAAATATTAATATGCAACAGGATACCTTAACAATCGGTAACTTCAAGAAAAGAATTGATAAATGTATTGACAATCTTTTTGTACAAAGGTATAACACCACTGAAACAGCTATGTAGGAGAAAATGGACACCAATTTTAACAAACATCAGGATCGGCCAAGTTTGGATTAATGTACATACATCACTTTTCATGCCAACTACCACAATATCTTCATCTAAAACCTCTAAAATGCAATTGCAAGTCAAGTCTCTAGCATTCAAATAGCAGAGTCTTCTAATTTAGCCGAGGATAGATCGTTTATGTGAGGATAAGCAGCCTTCTCATCCAGCTGGTTTTGGGCCCATATCAGCATCTTCAACAAGCTTGGAAGTTTTGGATCTGATGCAATAAAATCAAACAAGGTTACCCAATTCCAGAGCATTGCAATAAAAAAATCGACCAGTTAATGAAAAGTACAGCAGAGTGAGTTGTAAGGTGTCTAACAGCTTGGAAACAACAAACGGGACCACGTTTGATGGAACATAATCAAAACAAAAACTGGTGCAAACTTTAATAGTGAGCCCAGTCAGCAAAAGTGCACAACTATACAACAACAACAACAACAACAACAATAACCAAGTCTTTTCCTACTAGGTGGAGTCGATTACATGGATCAAACGACGCTATTGTACTTTATCATAAACTAAGTCTTCAGAAATGTCATTCAAATTTAAATCTTTTTTAATCGTTCCACTTATAGTCTTCCTTAATCTTCCTCTACCTCTAGCTATTGGGCTATCATCTACCTGATCTACTTTTCTTACAGGAATTTCTAAGGGTCTTCTTCTTACATGTCCAAATCACCTAAAGCAAGATTCTCCCATCTTTTCCACAATAGGTGTTATCCCTGCTTTCTCTCTAATGCATTCATTCTTAATTTTATCTTGTCTTGTATGACCACACATCCAACGCAACATCCTTATTTCAGTGACACTGATCTTATGCTCTTGCTACCTTTTTACCACCCAACATTCAGTACTATACAATATCGCAGGCCTTATAGCCGTGCGATAAAATTTACTCTTAAACTTGAGAAGCACTTTTCTATCACAAATTACTCCTAAAGCACTCTTCCATTTCATCCATCCAACTTAAATCTTATGATTTACATCTCCCTCTATCTCTCTGTCATTTTGTATGATAGATCTAAGATATTTAAACCGTGGGATGGAGATCACCTGTCCCCATTTCCTGTCTCCTTCCCTGTCCCCCCATTTAAATTTTGACAAGTGTAAAAAAAATTAAAATACAAGGAAACATGTAATTAAGTTTAGAATACTTGTCAAAATTTAAGTGGGGAGACGGGAAAAGAGACAGGAAATGAGGACAGGTAATCCTCATCCTAAACCGTGTGACTTGTGATATGGTATGGTTTCCAATTTTCACTGCTAAGGTAGTATTAACATGCTTCTTACTGAACATACATTTTATATACTTCGTCTTACTCCTGCTTAGACGGAAGTCATGTTCTTTCAAAACTCGTCCTTAAAACATACATACACATACAATTTTTTTTTTTGATAAAATATACATACATACATACACATTCAATACTTTTGAGCCCATTACTTCACCTAAATATTCAATGTCATGATTGTCATCCTTAAACATCATACACATTCATTACCCCATGTTTTGCTATTATCCTCATGCTAGGAATGTATAACATGAATTTGTTTCACAATATATAGAAGTTTTAGAAGAAAAAAAAAGTTAAATCATAAAAAACAATAAAATCTATCTCACTGCCCTTCATCTCAAGTGGATGTAGATCATAAATCATATGCAGATGCTATACATACAAAACTTATTCCTGGCCATTCAAGCCAAATCTTTCCTTCAAGTACATATGTGATAGATCCAAAAAGACATTCAACCATAATGGTGACATCCCCAGCGGCATATAATGGAAACAACAAAGCAACAAAATGATTGATCATAGTATGCGGACAGCAACTCCTCACAATATTTCCATGGAATTTACATTTGTGAAAGCAGGCAAATACTTCAGATAGTGATAATGGGCTCTGCAAGTTTGAATCCATCTTTCGGCTGATGGACACACTAATGGAACACTGGTTATTCAGGTGAATCTAGCAATGTTATACTTATGTCCCCAAATTTTATAATACAACAGTTGCAATTTAACAAACTTTATATCTCAATCAGGAAAAGCTTATAGGAATACAAGTATGTGTCACACATTCCTCAGATAATTAAATATGCAAAAGTAAAAATTAAAACCAGAGTCACATTATATACTATGAAACAGATTTTTGCAGCAAATACAGACCTTTTTCATGACTCTGGCTTGTAAGTATGGCAGCATTCACCTCGCTTGCTGTCTTTAAACGTTGTGATATATCAAGAAGCTCTCCAACAGGACAGTTAGAGACATCTTCAAAGGCAAGAAGTGCAACAGTCCTCTCCAAATCTTCTAAAAAGCTTTGCTGGAGGAAATTCAAACTTCAGTCAAGTGTTAGCACCAAGTCTATGCAACTAATTCTATATACAAACTTTTCAATGATGAGAAACTATTTTCACATTTTGCATTGTTTTCAAACTACAGTCAATCAACGTAAATTACCAGTGCAAACAATTAACCCATTAATTAAAAGAATAGATAAGACCAAAAATACTTCACTAATGAAGACATTATATGGAAAAATAGAGATCAACAAATTCATCAGATGAGACTTACATTTTCCTCCCCCCTTGGTGCAAGCTCCTCCTGGGCAAACTCTAGAGCTTCTTCTACTTTTCCATTCCGAATTAGCTCTATCAGCCGTTGCTGTTGGAGATGGAAAAATAATTGGGGATTTGTGTCCAGTATCTGCAAACAGCATTACAAGATGACTATTAAGTTTATAAAACAGACAAATAAGAATCTGATGAATAGACATTCTGATGAGTACAAAAATGTTATATGAAGCAGAGTGTGATTTTAAGAATGGGGACAAAAATTAGTAGAGAAGGGTAAAAAAAAAAAAGAAGAAATCTCTACTAAAACAAAGCAAGTACGATTTTGATTATGAAACTTCCGCTGTACCAGTACAACCACTACAGTTCTATAGATAATGCATATAAACCATTGGAGACATCCCTTTCCTAGCCTTATGTTCCTTAAGGCAAATTTAAATTGCTATACAGCTTGTTGAAACCTCAAAAGCATCCACAAGAGGAATCCTTATCAAAGATTATCTGGCTTCTAAACTTTCACAATCACCAGATTATATGCTATCGTTTAAGCAGCGCGGGCATGGATACATGTATCAAATCCGAGACAATACAAAATACAGAATACAAAAATTTCTCAAAAGTTCATGATACGGGTATGGCATAGTATATTAAATAAATATTAAAATAACATTTAAATACATATGAAAGTTAAAATACAAGACTGTATGACATATTTCAATTTTAAGAAGTACGAAATTTTAATAAACTCAAATGTTATGATGGCCTTTATAGTTTAGACAAGTTCCAGTATAGCTCAGAGGCCTTTTTCAGTGTTCTTAAGAATTTCAAAATGTGTTTTGGATGTTTCAAAAACAGTCACAACCCATTTACACCATATCAACTTATTTTGGCCAAAAAGAGGTCAGGCCAAAAACATCAAATAATATGGGAGCTTCCAGCCTATACACATCTACATATGGAAGACATCTCCTATATCGCTGTGCCGCAAGCCAAAACAATCTTTGTTACATAGGCTATCATTCTAACTATTTATTACTCTAGCTTGGAAATCTGCCTATCATCTTTAAAGCAACAAACTCGTAAGTTGAATGATTGAATCCTTCATTTACACCCACCAAAGAATACCTTTACACAAATGATTGGATGCCAAGCCCATCCTGCTTATTAACAGTTGGGAAAAAAAATTGAAAAGTAAAATGAAGAAGCAACGTAAGAAGAAAATAAAACATTAGTAACAACTAACAACAACAAAATGGAAAAAAGTTAGGAGTAGCAAATATAGTCCTACATAACAACAAACTTTATGGAAGTCATATCGCATTTCTTGTTGATATGCTTATGCCGTTTTCCTCATATGCATATGATGGTAGGAAGTAGGGATAGTTGGGTAGGAGATAGCAAAATCCCCAAATAAAAAAAGCTGCATCAAAAGTTCCCCATTTAAACCCTGCATACATCCCCCCTTCCTTCAAAAAAAAAAAAAGGAGCAAATACGCACACATTGAGTGAATGTTAGGATCCATTGCAAGGTATGAGACTTGAGTCCCACATCGGAAGTATGAGATTCTAGTGTGGGGTTTATATGGCCTTGGGCTCTCCAATCACAATGGCTAGTTTTTGTGGTGTGATTCTCTTAAGGTTCGTATCAATTGGTATCAGAGCCTTCCACCATGCCTCTCAGTTGCAAACAAGCGGCGGGGGTGGTGACGTCGGCATTGCAGTGTTCGCCCAAGACTAGTCAGAGGGCTAGTGCACAGCTAGCCTGCGTGGGCGCCAGGGCTGTGGAGCGTGGTGGAATGTTAGGATCTAATTGCAAGGTATGAGATTTGAGTCCCACATCGGAAGTATGGGATTCCAGTGTGGGTTTATATGGCCTTGGGCTCTCCAATCACAATGGTTAGCTTTTGTAATGTGGTTCTCCTAAGGTTCGTATCAGTGTATAAGATTGCAACTCGGTATTATTGTCAACATGTTGACCACATTGCAATACCTCAAGCAAGTGCATGTCTATTTGTCCAGCCTGTTAAGCGACAAATAAATTGACCATATTCATAAATAATGCATGCATTATGTGCAATGCACACTAGAAAGAAAAGCGGTTAACATACATAGATTGTTAGGTGGCATGACAACAAGCTGGGAGCTTATAAAAATATAGAATGGGCAACCTACCTCTGGATTTAAGTCATTCACTTTTTCAATTGCATCCTCAACATTACCACTTTGTACTGCCTTTTTAACAGCCATGCGATCAGTGATTGTTGCAAGATCTATGTCTGCTATATATCAATAAAGAAAATAATATAGGCGATGATCATGCCAACAAAAGAAATCAAAAGATGCAGAGAGACATCATCTCCTACAAAAGAAAGAAAGAAAGACAGAAATCAAAAGAGGCAGAGA
Organism: Ormosia emarginata; assembly: GCA_029884605.1. Taxonomy (NCBI): domain Eukaryota; kingdom Viridiplantae; phylum Streptophyta; class Magnoliopsida; order Fabales; family Fabaceae; genus Ormosia; species Ormosia emarginata. The sequence goes on from JAQQTP010000089.1 coordinate 77,454,834, forward strand.
GGCATCATCTATTCAGGATACGTTCAGTTCCAGACTCCATTCGGAATTTCTCGGCAGCATCAACATAACCCTCAGTGACAAGGAAATTCATTACTAATTTATTCATGTCTTCCTTCCTAATCTTCACATCATTAAGCTTCTTCTCCCACTCTTCCCTTGTTATCACTTTCTTTGAAGCCTTCAAACAAATAAGTTCAAAGATAACTGCATTAGTACGCCATTGCACAACATTTGTTGGAATTAGTGCACTTCCATACAGTGTGCATAACATTGTCAACAAATAGTCTATATATAGTAACTTCCAGAAAAATGGCTGAAACTGAGCAAAGAGCACATACAACATCACACTTTCCCTCTATCATTTTTCTGTCTAACACAGTATCATGTAAGAAAACACCTTACAATCTAAAATCATCTTCTCCCACACCCTCATAGCCTCATCTCATAATTACTAGTAGAAATTAACAGAAAATGGATCAAATCTGAACTATCTTTCTGAATCTCTTTACAATCATATATATAGAATGTAGAACACAATTACACAGCATCATCAGCTGTTAAACTAGCACAAAATTAAGATCCTTTGCACAATTCATAATAAAAATAGTAATAATTCAATTAAATCAAATACCATTGCCTCGATTTCTGCAAGCTGACTAATCACAATCCAGAACGGTGACATCAGTGCACCCGCTTCAACCCCATTGAATCCGAAATGACACACGAATACCTCCCTCCCTGAAAATCTGAGCATTAAAAGGCACCGAATTGCAGGTCGTAAACCAGCATCAATAAAAATCCAAACCAAAAAATGTAATTAGACATTACAAATTTGTTCATCCTTCTAATCAACCAGAAAAAAAACACAACTACACTCACTAAAAGCCACGTCAAAACCCTATTTACAAACGGGGCAAAAAAAAAAATCCCGGAAGTGATGCGCGATAGAGTAACAAGGCAGAGTGTGATTTTACCCCCAAAATATTTTCCGGGAAAATACTGTTGTTGGTATTTTCCGAGAAAGTGGTGCAGATGTAAGGTGATTCAACAGTTAGCGCGTATATGTAGCTGCGATCCCTTCCCTTCAACCTACCTCTCTCTCTCTCTCTCTGTAGTTCAGGATTTGTGCTAGCAGAGTAGCTGCAGAATGCAAATGTTTGTTCGGTTGGGACCCCGTTCATTTTCGACCCGTTCACCTTACTGGGCTGGGGCTTTACCTTCAAATTTGGCCCAGTCAGTCCAGCGCAATCTCAAATAGAATGAATTAATTTATTTGTTTAATTATATGAATTGGGCCGGATTTACCCTGATTCAGTTCAAGATCATATTAGGATATGGGTTGAGCTGCATCGAAATCGGGTCAACTTGATTTAGATACACAAAATGCTTTCTTAATTCTTATGATTTGAAAGACAAAAAAAAAATAAAATAAAATAAAAATCTTATGTTATGTTATGATTATTTTTCGCTTGAATAAATTTACTTCTATTTATTATTTTTAAAAAATGTTAACGATATAATCTTTTAAATATTTATTTTATTATTAATTTATCATTATTTAAAAAATTTATTTATTATATTTTATTTAAAAAAATATTAAAATAAATATTAAAAAATATATTACTAATATTTCTCATTACTTTTCATGGAATTTGAATAAATTTACTTTACAGTAATGCTATATGTATGAAAACTCTTTGCATGAATGGTACGAATCAATTACAAAACAAGCTGTGGTAAATTTTGAGCATTATCTCATCCACGACTAAACTACACAGCACAATCAAAATTCAAATGCCACATCATTCATACAAATTCTTAAAAATGGCTTCTCTACCAACAAGTAATATTATTTACTTTATGCTTAGATACGTAAAATACTTTCTTGAGGGAATGCATATAATTTAGGTAGCTCAATAAAGGCCTACAACCTAGCTTATTTAAATAAATAGATCAAGTCATGTCATACTGTAAGTTTTTGATGGGCCACCAAGTCTACTTTTAACCATCTTTATTTATATGCTCCTTCAAAGTTATTTTTTTTTTATTTTCTTTTCTTAGAAGAGTTATTTTGTTCCATTTTAATTATCAACAAATATATAAGGTCTGACCAAAATGAAAAAAGACGAGAATTTGCATGGGTAAAATAGGATGGGAGTAAATAAGTCAAGGGATATATTAAATTAAGGAAGTTCTAAATTTTGAATTGGTTAATTGGATAAAACGAATTGATTTTGTGGTCCAACTTTGAAATTGTATAACTTTTTCACTTGTTTGTCATCAATTGAAATAGGCGTTAGAAAGTATTTTGTAATCAAACTTTAATACAATACAACTTTTTAATCATTATCTTCAATTGAAATAAGCGTTAAAAAGTCTGTCTTAACGGGTCAAACTTTGAAATAAACTTGTCACTAGTTATTTCAATTTCAAATAGGTCTTAGAAAGCTTTTAGTAATCCAAATTTGAAATGATACAACATTTCATTTAATGTCATAATGTCAAATAGGCATTCATTATACTACTCTAGGAGTTGTTTTTTCACTGGTTCATTGAAAAACTTATTTGTTCCCAGCTAGTAACACCCCTGATTTGTCTTCTAACTTATCCTATTGTTTATTCTCCTTCCATGTTGGCACTTCCATATCGCTATATCATTGAAGCTATTGGTGTTGTTTTCAATAGTCATCTCTACAATGAATCCATTTCTCCTTCAACCTTTGTTCAAAGTGAAACCCACTTGACATTATGGTTTCTTATAATGGAAAAAGATGAGATAATGTAAGGGCAAACTAAGAAAGGAGTAAATGTCATAGCAATACATTAAAATAAGAAAGTTTTAAATTTCGAGTTGGTTAGGTGGACAAAATGAATTGATTCTGTGGTCAAACTTCAAAATGGTACAACATTTTCACTTGTATGTCATCATTTGAAATAAGCATTAAAAAGTCTTTGGTGTAAAACTTTGTAACAATACAACATTTCACTTATTATCTTCATTTGAAATAAGATTTAAAAAGTTATTTGGTGATCAAACTTTGAAACAGGAGAACCTTTCATTAGTTGTTTTACTTTCAAATAGGCGTTAGAAAGTAAGGATGTACATGAGACAGATTGGAACGAGTTTGGCTTGACCCGAACTCAACCCAATATTTTAATTGGGTCATTTTTTAGACCTGAATCCTACCCGGCCATGTCACAATAATAACCGAGTTCAGATAGAGTCAACCCGATATGTTTACATAATATATAAATTTAAATATTATGCATAATTAATTTATTAAGTTAGTATAAATATATTATCATGTTATACAAAATTTATTAATTTAAGTTAAGAAATCTTATTATTTATAGCTAATTATAAAAAAGTATAAGGTTTAAAATTTTTTGCAATACCATTTGTAACATCCTGCTCTTAATTTACTTAATTATATAGTTAAATTAATAAAAAAAAATTCTTGTTTGATTTATTTGTGTGTCTTTATGCATTTCTATAATTTACGTCCTAACAGAATAGTTTAGCACGTAAGTTAAATTAAAAATAATAATCAGAATATATGCAAAAAATTTAAATGAGTGAGAAAAATTATGAAAAATTATGATTGAGTCCCAAATGAATAAAAATAATTATGGTAAAATTTTTGGACTTAAATAAATTAAATTGGTAATTTTAGTAAATTATAGTAATTTTTAATAGTTAAAAGTTGCGTAGAAATTAAAATAAATATAATAAAATTATGAAAGTAATTTCATAAATTAAGGAATAAATTTAGATGATAATATTGATCTTATAATTAAGTTAGGACTTAATAATTGCGTGGAAATAAATTGGAATGAATTTAGAGGGTTAAACTCTTATTTAAATTAAACTAAAAGCAAAGTCATGATGACCCTTTGACTAATCAAAATTCATGCAATGAAAACTTCTTAACTAAGTTTAGATCTTATTGGATGAATGAAAATAAGTGATATGAGTGGATTTTAGCTTGATTAGACCCAAACTAATAGGATTGCAAGCATGTAAGTTACTTAAGCCTTAAGTTAGCTACTTGTTACAAATAATTAGGACCTAATTAGTACTAAGTGATTTAAGTTAAGATCTTATATGAACCCTAAGGAGTTTTAAAATATGACGAGGAGCTAAAATTATAAAGAATGAGAATTATAATTTTTATAAGAGCATTAGAACTTAACTACTTAACCTATGGTAATTTAACCTTAAGAATTAAGTTCTTATTTTCTCTTCATGACTCCATCAGTGCCCCTCCCCCTCATTCTCTCCTTCCTCTTCATTTTCTTTCTTCCTCACGTGAGCTCTCTCTCTCATGGCAGCCAAGGACCTTCGACTTTGAGCTCTTGCATGGTGACCTTAGAAGCTTCGTCCTAACCCGGGCCAAAAGACAAAAATGATTCTTGCAACTTCTTCTTCCAAGTGCATTAATTGCATTTTTCTTTGGAGCATTTCCAGCCTTTCCTTCTTCAGGGGTCCATGAGCCTTTTCCTTCTCTTCATCTTGTGCTTGCTTGTATGAGCTAATTCCATGTGATTTTTGGCTTGAAAATTAATGAGGGTTTGGAGTACTAAGTCTCGAGTTTCAGGGTTGTTGGGAGAATTCTTGTTATGTTAGCAAATTAGACTTGAAATTATGATGGGATACTTAGTTATGATCATGTTTGTAAGGTTGCATGTTGATTGGAAGATAAATTGGTGTTGTACTTGATGGGGTTGTGTCTAGTTTATGGGGTGCAAGGGTGAATTCTTATTTGATTGCTTTGTTGAGTTTGAAATTGTGTTAGTAAACATGATGGTGAATTTGGTTTCAATGTTGCATGTGGAAGTTTGTTGAATTTTCTCCCCTTGGTCGAACCTAGGTTTTGGGTTCAAGGGAGTGATCTTGTTCAATTTGGTTCCTTGATGGTGTAGTTTGATTAATTGATACTTAATTGTGTTTGAAATTTATGGATTATATGTGGGAATTTGAAGTTGCGATTGTTTTGGTGAGGATTGTCTTTCGGGTTTCCTAAGGGAACTTGCACCAAAGTTGGTTTTATTCTTAATTTGACTAGAATAGACCTTGATAAACCTTAGTTAGCTTCATTGAGTAATTAAGGATGAGTGCAAGCTTAATTTGGTAAATGTTGACCAATGTAGGTCTCAGCCTTTAAGGAACTAGAGCACTTGGAAATGTGATTTCAACTTGCTTAATGATAACTAGTCTTACCATAACTTAGAAACCATAATTGGAATTCACTTGGGTCATTGGTTGGTAAAAGGTGAACTGAGGATGTCAATGTGATACTTTGGATAGGCTAAATTAGATGAAACTTAGTTAATTAAATTTATTTCATAATAAAATGATCAATTAGGATGTAAATAGGTTGAGGCAAGGTTGTTTGACTAGGTTGATTAAGCCTAGAAGTCTAAGTTGATGAATCTTGAAGTTTTAGATAAGATGGCTAGAAACCAAGATGAGATAGCTTATGTGTGTGATGAGTTGTCTTATGACAAAATTGTATGAGATGACTTACGAAATTTATAAGCTATTTATTTTTATTCAGATAAGATGTCTTATGTGCCTGCTAAATTGTCTTATGTCTCGTAAAAGAAGTAGACAAAGGAATTGCTTATGCACTTGTTGATGAAAGATTCAACAATGAGTTATATTATGTGATGTGGCCAATTATGTTATTATGAGATTGTGATATTTGTGTTTATATATATATGTATGTATTGCTCATAATGATTGCATGATTTGAATTGATTGACATTCTGACACCATGGCATAAATAAGGAACATGCATGGAATGACATTGATATGCTCTTAAAACTATTGAATTGAGCTAAAAAATAATGGTATGATATTGTGAAAAATCCTTCAGTGTTTGAAAAAAAAGGTACTATGATATGGACATGATCCTCTCGTGCATAAGAGGTGATCATATGAGCTATTCCTTACTATAGGCGAGGCCCTAGTTATCACGGATAGGGCGAGGCCCTAGTTATCACGGATAGGTGATCATGTAAAGGATGAGTACTCAACCTAAAAAACAGGTTATCACCAAGTTTAAATGGTAGATGGAGCGGAAGACTCCCTACTCGTTATATGGATTCGGGATCCCATAATAATGAGCTAATGAGATAATGCATTGATAAAAATGAGCGTTGTAAGGTATATGAAAGCAATCATGACATATCACTGCACTAATTAAAGAGAAACATTCATTGCACTACATTGCATTATGCATTGGAGACATGATTTTGTTTCACTATTATGGTCTTCTATATTATTCTAGTTATGTATAATTGTTTCTTGGAAATTTCTGTGAATGATCTTGTGCTTTAGAATTATCCATGTGGTTGTTGTATGATAGTTTATTGATTTATTTATAAATCAGAATGATAATTTATATGGACTGTAATATTAAAATGAACATTTGTCGATAATTAATTGTTTTGCTTTACGACATTTAGTTCATTATCTGTAATTGTTTACGAAAACCCTGCAATAGTTGGAATCATCATGAGGACATTTGTATTTTATTATTACTGAGAATTCTTAGAATTCTCACCTTGTTGTGTTTTTATGGTATTCTACCCCCTTCTATTACTTACTAAAGATGTTGTTGTTAATGATCTACTGAGAGCCATCGGAGTTCTGGTGGGTGTATGACCCAGCAACTAACTCATTTATAGCCTACATGAATGTGAGGCTATACATGAGTTACTCGCTGGGGGTCATCATCCTATTTCCACCTACTTGACATCGTTGTTGGAGGACTATTCTTTTGTGATAGGCTATGTAATATCTTGGAAAAACATATTTGACTTTTACAAAGGTAGCATATGACTTATTTGATATGTCAATGAAGTTTTGTGATGAACTGATTTAATATAGGAACTTTGCTGTAATACAGAATGTGGTAAATGGCTTAAAATGACTCAGAAAATAATATAAAGTGCTATTTGAAGGGAAACATGTGTGAATAAATTGTTTCTAGGTCACAAATGAGCTAAGTAAGGTGTGATTAAAGTTTGAGAGTAATTAGAGTTAGATAGGTATTTTTAGGCATATTGGTTGTGTATTTTAATACCGGATTAACTCCTAGCAAATATGAAAATATAAGATAAAGGTAAAACAAGATTTTTAATGAATCTTAGGATTTATTATGAATCTGTTGGAAGTTAGAATACTGGATTCGGATGAATCTAAGTGTTCATAGTAGATCGAGAATTCTAGTGCCATATTAGTGGTTATCTTATAAGAAGCAAAATAAAATTTGTTTCTTATAATTCTTTCCTTCCCACGGCAGAGAGCCAAAAAATAGAACAGAGAAAAAAGAGAAAGAAAGGGGCAATATCTGTAGGAGAGAAAGAGGAAGAGAAGAAGCTCAAGGACAAAGGCTAAGCTTGAAGAATGATCCAAGAGCAAGTTCAAGGCTTGAAGATCTTCATCCAAGACAAGAGGTAGGGGTGTTTTCTATCCTTGTTTCTCTATCTTTTCTAAGCTATAACTTGGGTTTTTAGATAGAGAAGATGTGTTTTCAAAGAAGGAAAACTACTTTCTTAAGTTAGATTCTTGTCTTCATTGTTTGAATTGGTTGTTTCATATTAATGAGAGCAAGATAATTGGTTTTTATCTATAGATAACATTAGTTCGTTCTTGAGTATGAACCTAGGTCATGAACAACCAATGAGGTGATTTTTGGTATTTGATCCAAATTAAAAGAATTAATAGGTTGTAAAAGTGTTACAACATGTTTAGAAGATGTTGGTGAAGTTAGAAATCAACTAGGAACCAATTTTTAATGATTGGAAGCTAAGAGAAATTTAATAGAACAGTGCACAGTTTCTACTGAATCTGAGTTCTGCGAGGCACACAGCAGCATGGACCGAGGCTTGAGCATGTTGCAGTGTGGAGAATTGTATGCCGCAGCATGGGGCAATTTTTTGTCCAGAAGTTGCACTCGAGAGCAGGGTGCCGCAGCATGCCTAGTTTTGTGCCGCGACGTGAGACCTTGGTCCAAAATGTTGTTTCTAGATGTTTTGAGTTCCCTAATTGTTAGGATCCTTTGTTTATGCCTAGTAAAGGGTGTTAAGACACTAGAAAATGTATTTCTTAGATAGAAAGACTAAGTGGAATATAAGGGAGAATAAAAAAAAAGTGTGTGCATCCATTGGACATGGATTGCCATAGACCAAGAGTTTAGTTTCTTTAACAACCTATTGTTGCATAGATGTCACAAGAGAGGTGATAAGAGAGTTAAGAAACTAGATGACAAGAGTTGAGTGTCATAGACCCTAGTTAGAAATGGTGAATGTCATAGTGTGTGAAAGCTCTCAAAGAGTGAAGTAGAGTTAGTAATGCAAGGATGGCAGTGTATTAAGTCTAGTTGGCATTAGTTAAATGTTGTAGTGCATGAATTGCTCTTACAGGGAAGAGGTTGTCTTAGTAGTGCAAATAAGATCGTAGTACAGAGGTTATGTGGTAGTTATGTTAAAGATAAGATATAACTCTACATTTTCACACACTCACATCACCTTTCACACATACTTGTTATTCTTAGATAAGAGCTAGTGGAGGCATCCATTTAGTTTTGGTGGCGATATCCACCCAGTTAATGTAAGCTACTTAGTAGGTTAAGGAGGATACATGTTATGGTAACAAAAGGTCACATGTTATTATGGCAGATTACCTCCCTACCCAGGGAGAATAGTTAAGTATCACGGCACTACACCTACACTGCATACACTTTTCTTTAAGTATACATCATCTCATCATTACATTATTAAATTTTTTGCTTTGTTTGAATATTTTTGTGTGTTTGTTGTGTATATGTTGCTTTGTGCTTTCGGTGACAGTTGTATGGACGGTTGTCTGGTCGATAATTTCAAATGATTGTAAGGGTGGTTGTTTGATATCATCGTGGTTTCGATTATGAGAGCAAATGTATAGTTTGCTTAGAAACGTTACATAGAGAGGAAGTTTGTAATCGTTTCTTATGTACGAAGTATTATCATGTTTACTAGTTTTAGTTGGGTTTATTCATTATGAATGTTTAAACTATTGGTTTTGGTTACTTATACTAAGAAACATGATTTTTCACCCTGTTTGTTGTCATATAATTCCAGGTGGAAGTTCATCCAAAGGTAAGAAGAAAAAGTCTGAAGACTAGAGTAGTTTTTTATGCTTAGTTTTAAAGATTGTATTTATTTTCGTTGCTTTAAGTTTAAGCAGAAAAGTTTATGTATACAATTTGCTCTTTTGAAGCAAGAATGTATATATAACTTTTAGTTTTCAGCAATACTCTCCATTATTATTTGTTAAAATGATATGGAATAGTATGATGTTTAAGTTAGAAGTAGCATAACTAATACTGTATATCCAGGTATATGCATGATATACTAGGTTATCGGTATTAGGGTGTTACAGGCTACACCTAGGATGTGTTTTTTTTTATTATTTTGTATAATGTACCACTAATAACTCCACAATATGTAGTTATTTATGTCCAATATCTATATTTTACTGATTGCTTAAGTCTTTGTTATTATGCATATTTAGAAGGTTTTATGCTTATATTTGTTATATTCAATTTTGATGCATTTCCAATATGGTATTGAGTAAACTATGCGTATTATGTTAGTGATTAAGTGGATTTGCAACTGTTATTGATTTGATGATTTCTCTATTATAGGAAGGGCTTCAAACAAGATGATATATGGAGCATTTGAGCTAAAATTAGAAGAGAAAGCCAAAGAAGCAATCCGGCAACTGACGCCGTGGTGCAGGCATATCAATGTCGGCGTGATAAATCCCCTGCATTCAGACAGAGAGCTACGAAATTTGCACACCGCGACATGACATTTTAATGCCGTGGCGTGGTGACCTAATTGTATGAGCGTCGTAGCGTAGGCATGTTAACGTCGCGACGTGACTCTATTTTTTGGGCTTATAAATACCTTTTTAACAGATTTTACAAAGAGAGTTTTTTAGGTTTTAGAAAAGTTGCGGCTGGAATTCACGTTTTGGAGGCTGAGGAGGCCAAGGGAGCCAAAGTTGGAGGTCATCTTCTTCATGAAAAGAGATTCAAGCATCAAATATCATATCCATGAGCGTCCTTCCTTCTTCCTTCTCTTTTCTCTCTTCCATCTTCCATGAACATGACTTTTGTTATAGATTTTCATGTTTCATGATGTAACTGAGCTATATTTAGGGATTACTTTGGATCCTTATATGAATATTGAATTTTATATATTACTTTGAGTATATATTGATGTTTGGTTTTGTTCAATCATATAGATCTTAATGCTCTTGACAATTTGGCTAACTTTTAAGTGATTTGTTGAAATCTGATAAACCTAGACATAGGAATCTGGATTTGAGATCATATGTATGGTTGATGCATGTTTAATGAGTTTAATTGGCTTGGATAAGTTGATTCACTGATAGGATAGAAATATACCTCTTAGTCATGTATACGTGTGTTTGAGAATAGATCGTTCATTAGTGGATTTCACTCTGGTTCTCATGGAAGCATAGTGAGCTAGGTGAAGGAAGTCAGGGTTAACTGGCATAGACATATGCTTTTAATTAAAGTAGATTCTCAAGCTAACTTAACTATTCATTAATGTTGCTTATAAGGATTGCATAACATTAGTTGAAGTATAAGGTGAAGAATGATTTCCTAAATCTCTAAACCATTATGTTTAATTTCATTTATCACTTTTTTGTCTTTAGATTAGTTTTACTGCACTTTTTTCTATTTTTATGTTCTTGAATAGAACTAGATAAGCTATTGGTTGATACTTAATATTGGAAGCCAATCATCCTCATCGGAACGAACTTTTACTCTGTATCTGTATTACTTGAATGACTCGTGCACTTGTGATACATAAATGATCTAACAAGTTTTTGGCGTCGTTGCCGGGGATATTGGTTAATTTTTGTATAGTTTAGACTTATTTCTTGGCATTTGCCTAGGATGACAGTTTATTTTTATATTGCTAATATCAATAATGAGCTTTTTCACTTAAGTTTTCATTCTTTTTTTTAGGTACAATAAATAGAGGATGAACTTAATCGTTCGAGGCCTTTGAGGGAGCTCGAGAACCCCCAATGGAGAACCTCATTTAGGCAAAAGAAGGCCTATCATCCGATCCATTCATTTTGGGATCAAACTGGTCATACTCCAAGGAGATGCATACTAAAGTACAGTTTGGCGATTTGTCTTGTAAAAGTCCTGTCGAAACTATAACTCAAGCCCTTCTTGGGAGGGAACTCAGGTTTTTATGAGTTTGTTAGTTTATATGTTTTTCTTTAGTATTAAGTCTTATATATGTTAGTATGTTTAATTTTGTAGTTTTGTTTGTTTTTATGTTTTTTTTTCTTGTTTTGAGTCTTATATTAGTTAGTAAGTTTGATTTTAGTAGTTTTGTAGTTAGTATGTTTGATTTTGTAGCTTTAGTTAGTTTTATGTTTTAGTTATGTTTTATGTCATATATATACTTAATACCTTGATTTTGTGTTTTAGTATGTTTTTGTTATATATTATGCAATTTTATATTTTGGACAAGTTTTAGATGTGTTAAAGACATCTATGGACTAAATTTTACAGCAAAATTGAGTTTGTTACAGAATTCTGCTGGCTGATCTCGCACGCTGCGACGTAAGTCTGTTACATGTCGTGGCGTGACAGTTATTTTGTGTGCATTAAGCTAGAATCCAGAGAGCTCAGCGCCGCGGCATGGAAAGTTCAATACCACGGTGTGCCCTTTAAACTTGTTAAAAAAAAAGACTTAATCTGGGTGCTACTAAAAGCACCCATTCTGACCAAATGTCGTTGCATGGATGTTATGTGTCATGGCATGTCATTCTGTAATGTATATATTGCACATACTTAGTTTATTTTAAGTGTTTTTAAATATTATAGTATACTCAGCTCTCACATTTTTAGTATTTATTCAGGCTTAGGTACCTTAGAAACCATGGACAGTGAGGACACTATTTCAATTCGGTTTGGGAGGAGTATCATTACATGTTTTGGTTATTATAATGTTGAATTTATATAATATGTTTTGATAGTTTAAGTATGTAGTAATGATAGTCATCATTTTTACATGGTCATTTGCTGAGTTTGACTATTACTGACTAATGGGTTTCAGAGAAAATTTTTTAATTTTTAATGCATGATTGAATTGATGCTAGTGTGAAATTAGTTGTCCAATGACATAAATAGTTGCGATTTGATTACTTTTAGCGAAACCATATGTGATCAGAAGCATGTAAAACAATTTAGTTAATTTTTATATATGATTTACATTCTACTTATATGCAAGTGTAACTTTGAGTATGATAAGAGTGCATGTCTAGAGAAAGTTTATAGATGTACATGTTGAGTTTCGATTATCCTTGAAGTTATTTTTGAACTCTCTTGAAGTAAAATCTTAGATTGTGCATGACTAAGGAAATGATTAGGGCATTGTTTAGACCGATTAAGCCTTTTCAAGCTTACCCTGATATGATGATATCTCTAGGTCTCATTTTGAAGCCTTATAATTGTTTGGCCTTATATGTTTTTCACTCATTGTGTTTGTTAACTTGTTAACCATTCTAATACATGTAAAAACATGACATTTTCTTCTTACTATCAATGTATGTTGAATACATGATGTGTTATTTCTTGAAGTGAGTCAAGTGAGTAGGGGTATGCATATTCAATACAAAATGAGCCTGAAGGAACCATATGCAAAATTGAAGAAAAAACATTACTTTGTGAAAAAAAATGGAAAAAGAAAAAGAAAGAAAAATAAGCAAAGCATAAGAAATGAAAAGTATAAAAAGCATTGAATAGTTCTGGCGAGTTTTCTTCTTTCATTGTTAAATACACTGATAGTATCACATGGTCTCAAGTCTTGAAATAACATGTATATGTTTCTCAATATTTGTTGTATATTCTTTCCCTTCTTTTCATACGCCCATTACCATGACCTGACATTACAAGCTGTTAAAGACATTTTTGATCCTTAGTTATGTGTGGTTTACATTAATGGAAAGAGAGTTTAGAATTAATTTTGTGGATTATATGATTCATATGCATGTATGCTTATAAACTTATCCGAATTTGTATGATTTGAATAGGAGAAGTTTATCTTACATGTTTATAGAAAAATATGATTTGCATGAAAGGAAACTGGGTTGCTAGCATGTTTAGGGTTATGTATGTGTGGAGTTGATTGTGATATTTTAGCATTCATTGAGGACTGATGCAATCATTCTACACTAGTTATGGTTAAGAGAAAATTAAAATAAGAGTTACTGAATGCATTTTGAATATAAATTGTAAAGTAAGTTTACTTAATCATACTTTGTTTTGCTCAAAGACAAACAAAAAGTTAAGTTTGGGAGTGTGATAACTCCACAATATGTAGTTATTTGTACCCCATATCTGTACTTTATTGATTGCTTAAATCCTTGTTATTATGCATATTTGGAAGGTTTTATACTTATATTTGTTATATTTTATTTTGATGCCTTTCCAATATGATATTGAGTAAACTATGTGTATTATGTTAGTGATTAAGTGGATTTACAACTGCTATTGATTTGATGATTTCTCTATTATAGGAAGGATTCTAAACAATATGATATATGAAGAATTTGAGCTAAAATTGGAAGAGAAAGCCAAAGAAGTATTCTGGCAGCTAACGTCACAGTGCAGACATATCAATGCCACGACATGGTGAATCCCCTGCATCTAGACAAAGAGCTACAAAATTTGCACGCCGCGACGTGGCATTTTAATGCCGCAACGTGGTGACCTAATTGTATGGACGCCGCGGCATTGGCATGTTAACGCCGCAACGTGACTCTATTTTCTGGGCCTATAAATATGTTTTTAACAGATTTTACAAAGAGAGATTTTTAAGTTTTAGAGAAGTTGTGGCTGGAATTCATGTTTTGGAAGCTAAGGAGGCCAAGGGAGCCAAAGTTAGAGGCCATCTTCTTTATGGAACGAGATTCAAGCATCAAAGATCATATCCATGAGCTTCCTTCTTTCTTCCTTCTCTTTTCTCTCTTCCATCTGCCATGAACATGACTTTTGTGATAGATTTTCGTGTTTCATGATGTAGCTGAGTTATATTTAGGGATTACTTTGGATCCTTGTATGAATATTGAAGTTTATGTATTACTTTGAGTATATATTGATGTTTGGTTTTGTTCAATCATATAGATCTTAATGCTTTTGATAGTTTGACTAACTTTTAAGTGATTTGTTGAAATTCGATGAACCTAGACATAGGGATATGGATTTGAGATCATATGTATGGTTGATGCATGTTCGATGAGTTTAATTGGCTTAGATAAGTTGATTCTTTAATGAGATAGAAATATACCTCTTAGTCATGCATAACATGTGTTTGAGAATAGATCGTTCATTAGTGGATTTCACTCTGGTTCTCATGGAAGCATAGTGAGCTAGGTGAAGGAAGCCAGGGTTAACTAACCTAAACATAGGCTTTTAACTAAAGTAGATTCTCAAGCTAACTTAACTATTCATTAATGTTGCTTATAAGGATTGCATATCATTAGTTGAAGTATAAGGTGAAGAAGGATTTCTTAAATCTCTAAACCATTATGTTTAATTTCATTTATCGCTTTTCTGTCTTTAGATTAGTTTTACTGGATTTTTTTTCCTATTTTTATGTTCTTGAATAGAACTAGATAAACTATTAGTTGATACTTAGTATTGGAAGTCAATCATCCTCGTGGGAACGAACTTTTACTCCATATCTGTATTACTTAAACGACCTGTGCACTTGCGGTACACAAATGGTCTAACAACCACGTCAGATATATGTACGTATGGTAGTTATTTGTATGTCTATCAATACATCTTTTGTATAGCTGACTTAGATACTTATCTAGATTACTGTAGTTATAATGTATGGGGCACTGATGCCCATATAGCCTTAGTACTTTTACTTTTGATGCATGTATGTGTGGCCTAAGGCCAAACTTAGGACAATATAAAT
Source organism: Ormosia emarginata (assembly GCA_029884605.1). Taxonomy (NCBI): domain Eukaryota; kingdom Viridiplantae; phylum Streptophyta; class Magnoliopsida; order Fabales; family Fabaceae; genus Ormosia; species Ormosia emarginata. Next base: position 77,469,867 of record JAQQTP010000089.1, read on the forward strand.
GTAGATACTGATGCTTGCACATTAGTTTATATTATAAAATATGCATGTATAAAGTTCAGTATCTTGACTATCTTATTTACTAGGTAGAGCTACATTGTTAGTGTTTTATTATACGACTATACCTGCTATAGTTCTCCAAAAAGGACTCATGAATATTTAAATGGAACTAATGATGATATGATAATCTTAATAAGTGAACTTGTAAATGGATAAGCAATAGACCTTGCTTATATAGAATAAACAGATTAATCCCTCACAAGGCTTATTGGTAATATGTTTATACAATTTATAATTAAGGATAACTGTATATATTAAAAAAATAGGGTTCACTTTAATCTTGGTTTAGAGTAATATGTGATGTATGTGAGTTAATTGTTTCAACTTAGATCTCGAGAAGTAATGAGATAATTATACTTAGGGTGTTATACCAGACCAGGTTGGGATGACCCGAGTATAACCCAAACTCGACTCAAAAACACACCAAATCTAATTTCTAGATTTCAAACCTGTCCAAATTAGTTTTAGAACTGAACTGAGTTACTAAGACAAATCGAATCATGTACACCTTTATTAGAAAGTATTTGAAGGTGAAACTTAAAAAAAGCCACTTTTCAGCTATTGTTTTAAAGTCAAATAGTTCTATTTTTTAATTCTAATAAAAGAAAGCTGATTTCTTTTAGGTCTTATGTTGATTTTTTTTAATATGGTAAGAGTATTTTTTGGACACTTTTGTATCAATAGAGGCTATGTCTCTCTCTAGATGATTTTAAGAGCACACCCTCATGTGCATTTAGAAGAATCAATTCTCCTAGTGTTGGGTTAAGATTTGAACCCAAATAGTTAAGATGGAGAGAAACCACTTTCGGTTATATATTTGTATACACTTTTTAGTAATTTTTCAAGCCAAAACTCCTTTTTATATATTTTTTTTGAATCAAAATTACTTTCAATTATTGGATTTATATGGAAATAAATTTTGTTTAAAATAATATTGAAAAATGCTTCGCAAAAAAGGTGCTTTTCTAAAATCCAATCCAAAGTTCTAACAACCCCAAGCTCTATTTATTTGTTTTCGATTTTATCTAACTAAGAACATTCTTTTGCACAAACTCCAAGACATGTTATGAGAAGGTGGTATTTATTTCTTTTCACTGAACACGCATTTGTCTTCAACAAAATGTAAAACAAACATAACATTAACTTTTTGTTTGTTTCAAGAGAAAATAAGTGGAAAAAAAATAAAAAGAGAGAAAATAAAAAGATTATTTTCTTTTCTTCCATTTAGATGTACAGAAAAAACAGAAAAAAAAAAAATCCTGTGAGACTTGCATAAAAAATTTTCACTTCTCTAATGCAAAGAAAATGAGGGAAATTGAGAGATTAGGCATAAAATGATACCCCCACCTTCATTATCATCTACTCAGCTCTGAAAACTTTTATTTTCTTCCGTTCAAGCCGTCGTGTGCCTACCATGGAGCTCGGCGACTCCACCCTATGAGTTCGAGACCTCCACCATCTTCTTCCTTCGCGTCCTTGTTGTGCAATGCTAGCGCTACATTTCTCCTTCGGCACTGCTGGTCCTGCTCTTCTGGCGTTCTTGCTCGCTTGTCACCATCGCTAAGCTTAGATCCCGCCGCCTGCACGCAGATCTCGTCACCACTGCGCCGCTGTGGCTTTGACCGCGCCCCCACCTCGCCACTGCACGAGCGTAACACTCTACCTCTTTCATTTTTAAACTTTTCTCGTCTCTCACAACCTATCGCTCTCTATCTCTCTCGGTCTCTTATCTCCCCTGTGTGATCTGTGGTTTCGCAGGCTTGTAGCTTAACCCACTGTACTAACACAGCTTCTATTCGAAATAGCCATAAGGGGTTTGTTGGGTTGGTTTCAATCGCAGCAGCCAAGAGAATTTTTTGGGCAGCTTTGTCACTACAAATAAGTTTTTATTTTATTTTTTTTGGGTTAATTTTGGGTGGGTTTCTTCTGAGTTTTGCTGGGTTTGGGACATGCATGTGGTGAATTCATTGCTTTGAGTGAGAGATTTTCAACAAAAACCTGGTCTCTGCCACCACGAACCACAAGGTTTCTTCTCACTGCCTGATATCATGAAGATTCATATGTTATGTCAACTGAATTTGATCATCGTGATGCAACTTAATTAGGGACGTACATCTTGTTCCCCACCCCAATTTATGCAGTGTGCAATCTGAATTTGCTTACCTATCATACTATGTCTCATACAACAGTTGATAGAATCCATATATACTTATAATCTTATTTAAAACATTGTAAAATTACAAATGGCTTACTAGCTTAGTCTTCTTAAAATTGTTAAATTGAATCATCAATCAAATTTGGCACCCTTTCCTCAAAGCATGTTAGTGCGACAAAAGCATTTGGGATATTCAAAAAATTGCAAGCCTCATATGGACTCATTGAGCAGAAGAATAGAAGATGAACGCTAGCTAAGATATTATAATACTTTAGTAATAATATGAAATCTACAACTGTAATGGTCTAGTACACCTCTAAAACATTGTAGTTAAATATTATATTTCATATTATTTTTAGTACATTTTATAATTCATATAATGTATTACAGAATTCTAAATAATAGTCTAAGGATAGCAATATTATATCTTCATGTAAGTCTACATTGCAAAAAGTATAATTAAGAAAATACTAGTCTTTTCATTTCATGATGATAATATGAGTTGTTTTAGGTTGGGGATAAAGGAAGTGAAGAAAAAGAAGAAGGTAAAAGAAGAAGACAAGAAGAAGGGGGTGGCTACTACTGTTGCTTCTGCAGAGAAGAAAAAGAGAGAAAAGAAGGTTTACGATTTACCTGGCTAGAAACGAGATTCACCTGTGCAGGTATGCTATTGTTGCTCTTGTTTTCCTGTTTCTAAACCATCATATTTATTAAGTTTTGACTAATCAATTTGTGCCTTCCTAATATTTCAGAGGGACCCTCTGACGATTTTCTACAAGACTTTATATGAACAAATTCCCACTAGCGAAATGTCATAAATTTGGTCAGTTTTCTTATCCTTATTCTTATTTCATTTACAAGCTTATATTCGAGAAGGAATGGAAAAGATTATGATTGATTTACCAAGGGAGCTATTGTTAATGTTTTCTTTCTCCTATGCACTTCATTAGTGAGGTGAGCATGAAGAAAACATTGCCGCTTATAAGAGCCTGTGAAACACTATAAATTGACTAGTTATGCCTTTGAGTAAGGAATGAGCATAGAGATGAATGACAGGTCAACTGTGAATCAAAAAGAACAATTAGCATGCTTGTAATTTAAAATCTTTTGCCACAACGCATATTTCGAATATAGAGCAATTTCTCAACCTCTTAAAGCATCAAATTCATTAGGGCCTCAGTAAGCTACATTTCCTATGAAGTGCCAGCATTGGTTCTAGTGATATACAACAAGGCTAAATATCAGATCATTGATAATCAATTGGAGTTTGTACAAGTAATAGAATGCTCTTATTGTTTCATATGTAACCTTGAGCTGGATTGAGTACATCTCTTTTTGTTTAGATGTGAGCAATAGGCTACTTTTCCAGCTTTTATAACACCTCAAGCTAGGCTTAGCCATATATCAATTTTTTTGTGCCAAAGTGATGGTTATGCATGTATTATTTTCTTGACAAGGATTTTGTTTTCATTTTGTGGTGCATGAGTAATGACTTCTATTTAGACAAACCAGAAGCCATTTTGAAAGCATAAGTAGGGTTTTTTTTCCCCTCTTGTGATTGACTAATCTTTCATTTCTCTCAAAGAGTGATTGAGATTTACAAATTTTGATTCCTGACATGAAAACAAAATATGTGGGGGGTGGGGCAAATGAGCATTTGTTGGCTCAAAGACAAAGTTTAATCATGTTGAATTATATGAAAGATGATTAAGGATCTGCATTTTTTTTTTTTGCCTTAGAGGATATGAATTTAATCTTAACAATTTATAAACATACACTGCCCCTTTAGTTCTTAATCCCAAAACCAGGTAAGTGGTTGTAAATTGTATGCCGCCACTACATCTGCCGTGTGCATTTGTAGCAGAGCATAAATGGAAATGGTGTATTTTATACTTGTAGATTTAAACTTAATGCATGACATGCTCCTTTCTCAAACCTTTTCATAAGACCCTATCCCCCCTTGCTGTCTACATTAGACTTGCAGTGTTCTCATTTTGCTGTCATTTTCCATGATAAAGGTGCTAGATCTGCCATTAGTTATTGTATCAAGTATTTTGTCAAGTTGTGCATATCCTTTTATCACTATTGTGAGCATCAAAACAGTGATACTTTTGTTGCATTCATGTCTTATGTCAGAATTATTTCAGGTTTATCTTCTCATTTTCTTTTGTCTGATTTACTAATTGAATAGATTTATAATCTGTTCCTTGAAGTTGCAATATCTAGAGTTTTCATCTAGTTGGACTGATCACTATCTCTCACCCTGAAATTGGCCTAGCTTGATAGTCAAGAGTTTTGTTGTTGCATGTTTCCTGCAAATGTTTGGTTGTATAGGATGTCTAGTTTTATTGATTTAAAATATTTGTGTTTTGATGTTTAAGCTTCATTGTCAAATTATGTAGAGGATTTAATTTTGTTGCACTAACAACGTAAATAGTTTTACACTATCATTAGACCATTTGGTGCCAATGTGTCACTAGTTAAAAAACTGTTAAAAAAATTTACTGTAAGTGACATACCTTAGTTACTGCAATGATTGACACTTACTATGAATTTTACTCTGACAGCGGATCAAATGTAAACCCGTATTTAAACAAGGCAATCTGCACTGCAGATTGAAATTTCTCTCCCCACCTTTTTTATCTTGTGCAATAGAAGAGTAAAAGTTATCCAACCATTTATCTAAAAGAAAATAACGAAAGAAATATTAAGCAAGATAAGCCTGTGAAACTGATAAAAAAAAGAGAAGCTGTTTAGCTGCTATCTGCCAAGCAATAAGAGGTACCTCCCCATAGCTAATAAAGCGTAGAATGTGGTGTCCTGAGGCCGACGAGAGAGGGGAATGGACGCCGGTGTAAGAGAAGCACGTACAAGGAGCGGCTCTTGGCAAGCTTCTAGGTGAAGGGTCTCATGAATAAATTGAATACGCACCATAATGAGAGATATTCAGAGATTGTGCAGGTATGAGATTGCATAGTTGAAGATGACTTAAAGGAATTAATTAGGTGTAACCATATCAACAAGTTGCAACTTCTTTTCGGGAGCCTAGAACATAAGAACTCCATGGTTAAGCGTGCTTGACCTGAAGCAATTGTGGGATAGGTGACCTCCTGGGAAGTTTCTTAGGAAGCGTGTGAGTGAGGACAAAACATACTGAAAAGACTCGTGTTGGTTTGTGGAGACACTCGTCAATCCTGCAGGCAGTCTCGGGACATTACAGATGGTATTAGAGACCGGGCCTTTCCCAGTACGGTGTGGTTCGGGGACGAACCAAGCAGAAGTTGGTGGGCATGTGGTGTCCCGAGGCCGACGATGGCGGGAACTGGACGCCGGTATAAGAGAAGCACGTACAAGGAGCAGCTCCTGGCAGACTTCTAGGTGAAGGGTCCTATGAATGAACTAAATACGCACCAGAATGAGAGGGATTCAGGGACTGTGCAGGTATGAGACTGCATAGTTAAGGATGACTTAAAGGAATTAATTAGGGGTAACCATATCAACTAGTTGCAACTTCTTTTTGGGAGCCTAGAACATAAGAACTTCATGGTTAAGCGTACTTGACCTAGAGCAATTGTGGGATGGGTGACTTCCTGGGAAATTTCCTAGGAAGCATATGAGTGAGGACAAAACACACTGAAAAGACTCTTATTGGTTTGTAGAGACACTCGTCAATCCTGCAGGCAGTCCCGGGACGTTACATAGAAGATTGTTTATTTCCATTATTGAATGTAACTGTAGGTTGATGGAATCGGGCTTGCTTCCTAAAGAGGTGGCAATGAAAGTATATGAAAAGAAGAAAAGAGAGGCCTTCAGCAGAAGCTCACTTCTCCAGTTAAAGCTGTAGTTGCTGCGAAGAGCAGCACTAAGTCTGTTACAGTTAAGAAAAAATGCCCAACCGCCCCCTTTCCTTCTGTTAAAAAGAAGACAACGAACTCCACATCGAAGCAGTCTAAGAAGCGAAAAACTGAGAATATAAGCTCTGAGGATGACTCTAAAGATGACGTTGTACCAACACCAAAGAGGAGAAAAGCAACTTAATTATGCTCTTCATTGACTTTGATAATATTTTTGCATTGTTTTCTGCCATTTATTGCTACTGATTCAAACTTGCAAGGCACTTGACGGGATGATGTTATATAACTTCTAAGATGTTGCACGTGATTTACAGAGCATTTAGTTCTTCCACCAAGCTTATGTCTTTGCCCTGATTGCTTTCGCAGGGTTATTTCAGCTGTATTTTGCTCTCCATGTCTGGTCATTACTCATTGCAAATCTTTGTTTTATGATTGTCGTGGATGTAAGAATTTGGTATTCTCGTATTTATTAGAGTAGATTTAGAATGTATTTGGACGGGAAAAAATGGATCATACATGTAAAAAAAAACATTTAATTACACTATAATAAGGGTATAAAATTCATTTAACATAATTCTATTTTCTTTCTTCTCATTTTTCTTCCCAATCAAATAAAAGAAAGAAAAGTTTATCATTTTCTTTCTCTCATTTTTCTCTTCATCCAAACAATAGTAGAGAAAATGTATTTTTCTCTTCAGTTTCTCTTCTCTCTATTTTCTTTCCTTTCATTTTCTCTCTTTTCATTTTCTCTCCACACCCAAACAAAGGGTAAAGGTTGGTGAGTTTTTTTGAAAATAAAGGAATGTGATAACATAAAGCAAAAGTAGAAAAGGAGTAAATAAGCTGAATAATATATTATAAAAAAAAGGAAATAAGTAAGTACGTAGAAGAATATATTAAATTAGAAAAGTTTTAATTTTTGAATTGGTTGAGTTAAGAATGCAAATTGTTGCCAACATGGCTGGCTTACCTAGTTAACATTTTCCTCAAGACAACTGTAAGTGATTTATTTGAACTTTCAATTATCTCAGCAAGGATTTATTTGAAATAGGTGTTGAAAGGTCATTGATGGTCAAGTTTCTAAATGGTCTTCACTAATAAGTTATTTGTAAATACTATTATAACCTTCGTCAATGCCTGTGAGGTGTGAGTTTTGTCATATTTTGACCTTAAAAATTGGATAGTCTTCCCTTATTAACTTCCAAATTTTGAGTTTTGTGAAGCAAAAAGTTGATACGAAGTTAAAAAGTCTATATTAGTATACTAATAAGGTTAAAAACAAAAAAAAAATCCAAAATAATTAGCATCCCAAATAATATATCTAAAAAGTTAAAATTTATAAATAATTACAATGAAAGTAAAGCCAAAGAAAATGAGAAATAAGGATATATGAAAACAAATAATGAAATAAGAAAAAATTAGAGCTCATAAAACTGGCCAACTTTTGCATTTTTATTAATAATGTAAAAGGTAATTTGTTGATGGAAAAAAATTAACAGTCTTTTTGAAATAATATTTTAGAGCATTTTAAATAAATCATATTAAAAGTTAAGTTTCACCTCGGAAAAAGAAACAAAAGATATGTTTTGAAAGCCCATCCTAACAAGTCTCAATCTTTTTATTTTATTATTTTTTTTGTAAAAAAAATGTTTAGGGAGAAGAGATAATCTCACAATTTCAGCAAAGACTTATAGTAATATTTACATATGACTTATTAGTGAAAAATTTGCAGTAGGAACCAAACTTAAAGGCTTTGAATCGACGCTATTCTACCATAATAGTTGAGTTGAACAACTCCTAAACTATGGAATGATGAGGCATTGTAAAAGGAAAAGGATGAGGTATTGTAAGGTCGAACTAGAAAGGGAATAAATAGCAGAAGAATTTTAACAGAAAAAAAAGGTTGAATGATATATTATGTTAAGAAAGTTTTAAGTATTGAGTTAGCAGAGTGGACAAAAGAAATTGGTTTTGCGGTCACGCTTCGAAACAGTAAAACTTTTCACTTGTTTGTCATTATTTAAAGTAGACGTTAGAAAGTTTTTAGTGATAAAAAATTAGATAAAATTTAATTTAATTTTTTTATGTTTATTAAATTTATTTTATTAATAAATTATAATATGTATATATTTTTTTAAAAATAAAATAAAGGAAAGAATATTAATAAATATATATCATAATTTAATTGATAAAATAAATATAATAAATATAAAGAAATAGAATTAAATTTTATCTTTAAAAATATCAAAATGTTATAACTTTTCACCTTTCATCTTAAAATGACATTAAAAATCTTTACTGGTCAAACTTTTTTTTAAAAAACTTTTCATCCAATATTTTTATTTTAAATAGACGTTAGAGAGAGTTAGAAATTTGCCGTTGGATCGCTTGATCGTTGAAAGTAACTTCTGTTTTGTAATACACATATAATAGGAAATACAATTTTCTTTTGGAAGACAAAAAATAGTGTTCACGGCAGTTTGACAAACAATAAATTTTGAGAGTTGTGAAACAAAAAGTTGACACCAAGTTAAGACTTGCCTTTCCATACTAGTATAATTAGAAGGTTGACACTTAAATTGGCTATAAACAGAATATTTATTTTTAATATTTGAAGTGAGTATTTTGAAGAAATAAATATTTATAGATTATTAGAATGAATACAAAGTGAACGAAAATGAAAAACAAGGATAGTCCTTAAAGGTTATTTTCATTTATTTTTCTTCATTAGATGAGTTATTTTATTCCATTTGAGTTATCAATACCAACTTGAGTTGGGGTGAGCTGGATGGGGATCTCCTCCCTTAAACAAGTAGTTTGGAGTTCGAATCCCGACTCTTGCATATAGAAAGATTTCGAGTTGGGAGAGGACTCCCGTCTTAAGTGGTGCCTTCAGTTTTCCCGCTAGAAATTAGTTACTGCTATCGGCGGTGGATACTCCCGATCAAATACAAAAAAAAAAAAAAATTGAGTTATCAACAAATATACCACTTTATTTTGGTCTCTCCACCCACTTACATTGATGAGGTCTCACAAAAATAAAAAAAAGGACAGGGCAATGTAAAGGCAAATCAGGATGGCAGTAAATAGGCCAAGTGGTATATTAAACAGAGGACGTTTTAAATTTTTGTTTTGTTTGGTGGATGAAATCATTTTGTTGTTAGATTTTGAAATGGTTCAACTTTTTAACCTGTTTGTCATCATTTGGAATAGGCCTTAGAAAGCCTTTTGTGGGCAAACTTTGAAATAATACAACTTTTCCCTCATTATCTTCAATTGAAATAGGCATTAAAAAGTTTTTGGTGCTCAACTTTTTAATGAGCAGAATTGTTAACCAACTATTTTAATTTTATGTAGGCATTAGAAAATCTTTGGTGGTCACTCAGTGTATTAATGTCGAATAGGCGATTGACAGCCCTATGAGTTATTTTTCACTGTTTTATTGACAAAGTTTGTTTGTTCTCAACTAGCAACACCCTTGATTAGTCTTTTGACTTCTCCTTTTGTTTATTCTTCTTCCATATTGGCACTTCCATCTTTCCTCAACAATGAAGCTATTGGTGAGCTATTGATTGTCATCTCCCACGATGAATCCATTTCACCTTCAACCTTTGTTCAAAGTAAATTCCACTTGGAATTAAAAACGGACTAACTCGCTTTACCCGTCCCGCCCCATATTCAACCCACTAAAATACGGAGCGAGGCGCCTATTTTGAAAAATAGATTGGAAGAGCCAATCCATCCCGCTTTAGTATGGGTTGGCGGGTTGACTGCATAAAAAAAATAAAAAAAAATGAGTGAGTTGATCTTAAAAAATAAAACAAATGTATAAAAAATAAAAAAATCATAAAAATTAAAAAATAAAAAATTATAATTTATAGAAATTAAAAAAAATAAAAAAATAAAATAAATTTAGTATCATACTCATAAAAATATCACAAACACAAATAATAAGACTAATTTATAACACTTTTTTCAAAAAAACTCAATCCGACGAGTCAATCCGCACTCGCTCCACTTAACCCGTGGGTTAAGCGAGTTGAAAATTAAAAGTGGGTTGAAATCTTGAACTCAATTCGTAAAAAAAAAATAGCGGATTAGCGGACCAACCTAACGGATTGAACTCATTTTATTATCTCTACTTGGAATCATAATTTCCCTAAAAGGAAAAAAATGAGAGTGTAAGGCCAAACTAAGAAAGAAATAAATAGGCTGAGTGATATATTAAAATAAGAAAGTTTTTAAGTTTTGAATCGGTTAGGTGGACAAAATTAATTAATTTTGTGGTCAAATTTTGAAATGGTACAATTTTTTTACTTATTTGTTGTCATTTAAAATAGGCAGTAGAAAGTCTCCAGTTGTAAAATAGGAGGCTTTTATAATGTTCTTAATCAAATATTGAGCATTGATGCTCTATAAAATATCACCATTGATTTTTATTAAAATAATTCAATGGTTAGATTTAGTTACAAGTAACCTTGATAATAGGTAAATATGTTATTTATAAAGATATTTTTTCAACTTATAAAATATTATATGTTTAGCCATTAAATCACAACCAGTCACCACCACGTCCTCTGTCGGTTGCGCCCGAGCTGCAGTCGCAGGTTGGTTGTCGTCACAGTGGTGCTTAGCTGGACGAAGGTTGGGGCTAGGCGTGGTGGTTTGGCCGTGCAAGGGCGGTGGCTGCCGGCATGATTGTTGGTTTTGAGGTGAGGCAACGTGGTGGAGCAAACTGCGAGGGCTGTCGTACTTGGTGGTGTTGCTTGTAGATCCAGGTTTTGGGTTGAAGTTGGGTACAAAAGTGGTGGCATAGGGTGGCTTTGGATTGTTGAGCGCAGTTTTGGTGGCTACGCGTGGAGTAGATCTAGGCGCGGTTTGCAGGGGTGGAGATCATGGGTCGAGAGTGTGGTGGTCCTGAGTTACCGACGACGCGACCCAACGCCTGAACATGCGACCCAAATCATCGTGTTGCGCTGCGAACCGCCGCATCACCTAGAACGCAAATTGCGCTTCGCGTCATCCTCACCGCTCAAAGACCAGAGCTGATCTGCAAGCCATCGGTCAACCGTCTGATAGAGGGGTGTTAGGCGAATTCTCGTTTTTCCTCACCATTTTGTGGAAATTTTCTTGTTGCCCTATTGATTATTCTCATGCTAAATAAAAAGATGGAATCGTAACAAATTCTCCTAGTCGGGATTGGTGGACATCCGTCCCCACCTCACCGATACTCTTGATTAAAATATAACTGTCTAAAATTGCAAATTGAATACTATATTTTGTTGTTTTTTTTTTATTTCAGATGGACATAAAACGGTGGTCTTCGATTCTTTTGGGCGCCGTCTTTCACACATATTGCTCCAGCTGGTCCAGCAGTCTCCGTTTCTAACATTGGGCCAATTGTACTTGTATCACCGTCCAAATTGAACCTCGTCGCGCCAACGCACAGCCTAAAACGATCTAGATCCGACTGTGACCCAGACCCACAACACCCTGCAGCAGTAGTGAGGGAACAAGATGGAAAAAGAGGGAAGAGGAAGGCGAAACAGAAAAGTTTTTATAGATATAAAATAAAAAAAAAAGAAAAAATAAGGGGTTAATAAGTAAATAATATGAGACTTTTTTTTATAAATAATAAAAATAAATAAAAAAATCAAAAAATTTAAATAAAGTCAACTAATAAAAAATACTCCAAATTGTTTTAGGAGTATTGTAAATTTTTCCGGTAAAACAATGTCACAGTACAACTTTTTACTGTGAAAAGATACCACTTTTTACCCATTGTTTTAAAGTAAAATAAGTGTTAGAAATCCTTGAGAGTTGTTCTTCACCGGTTCATAGACAAAACTTAACTTTTTCTCAACTAGCAATACTCCTTATCTGTCTTTTGCCTTTGTTTATTCTCCATCCACATCCACATTTCCTCATCATTGAAGTTGTTGGTGGTGACGTAGATTGTCATCTCTCACCCAAATTCATTTACTTTCAACCCTTATTTAAAATGAAGTTCGGTTGGCTTATGATCTCACCAAAAGCAAAGAGAAGATATAATGTAAGGGCAAAATAGAAAAGGGAATGAATAGGCCGAGTAATACATTAAATTAGGAAAATTTTAAAATTTGAATTAGTTGGATGAACAAAATTTGAAACAGTGCAACTTTTTCATCTGTTTATTGCCATTTGAAATAAGTGTTAGAAAGCTTTTAGTAGTTAAACTTTAAAACAATACAAATTTTAAGCTATTATCTTGATTTTAAAATAGGCATTTAAGAGTCTTTGCGGGCCAAACTTTAAAATGGTAAAATCTTTCATTAACTTTTTAAATTTTAAATAGGCATTACAAGGCTTTTGAAATTTTTCATTTTTGATACATGATTGTTGAGAGTAATTTTTGTTATACAAACACATGGTATAGGAATGGAATTGCTCATTGGAATACAAAAAATGTCCACATTAATAGGAAACCTAAATTTAAAATTGAATTATGACGTTTTTAATTTAATTGTTAATTTGAATTATTTTATTCATTTGCCACACTGTTTGAAATAAAATGCTTTGTTCAAACAATGTTTTGTTTTATAACATTGTCCCTTGGCTATACATATAAGGCAAGATTGGTGAAAGGAAAGGTGCTAATCCGACGAAGAAGTCACACAAGGCCAACAAAAATCCCCAAAAAGGTTCACAATTATCCTAATAAAATTATAAAGTGATAGGACCATTCCAACAATTTCTCCAAATTAAGTAATTAACCCAAACACCAACTTTTTACTTTATGTACTTTATTGATTATTGATTGGTAACCACTAACACACGTAAACATTGATACATGCCCGTGATGAAATCGTTTATCCCCTCTTTCCTTAATCACCACTTGACGTAGTTTGTGTTATCTCAGGATACCGTTACATAAATAAGTAATACTCTAATAATAATATTCAAAACAAAAAATTAACAGTAAATATTTATCTCTTATTTTGAAAAAAAAAATATACAATTGAGGAATCTAATTCGAACAGAACATAAAACATATATAAGAAAATAGACAAAAGATTGGACAATCCTATTATTATTATTATTATTATTTTTAAAAAATAATGGCACGCGCGTGTAAGTCCGTGAGGAATCCTCCTATTCCTGGTCAACAATAGTTAACTAGCAGTGTGAAAGACATCGAAACCGAAATGAACAGGCCAATGATGGGTGGGCGCACGAACTTTTAACCTGCGCACCGCTTCCAAATCCAAACCCTATTTAAACCTACGCACATTGCATTCACATTCTTCACGATCCCCCACTTCCTCTCTCTTCTTTCTTTCTCCTCCTGAATTGGGGCCGAAAAGTCGAACCTTCTCAGAAACCTCCGCTGATTCCTCAAAATCTTCTCACCGATTTCACACACACTCTGTCGTTTTCGCCTCTAAATTTCGAGGGATTGCTTTTGGAATCGGAGAATAGTGGAGTTGAACTTTTGGTTTTGGTGATGGCGGATGTGGACTTGGACTTTTCGGATCTGTTCCCTGATGATGACAACGATGATAGGATGTGTTATATAGATATTCAGACCGTTATGAAGATCCTTGATGAGGATTGCGATCTTTCGGAGGTAGGGTTTCTTCTTCAAATTTCGAATGCCATGACTGTGACTGTGACTGTGAGTGAGGTTACTGTGAAATCGGACTGTGTTGCTGCATCATGGTAGTGGAATTGAACTGTGCCAAGTGAAGTGCCCTGTAATTATTTTTTGATAATTTTTTAGTTGAATGCTTTACGTGATAGAAAAATTGAAGCTTCTGTGGTCTTTGTATATGTTTATGAATTGATTTTTGAATGTGGCAGTGGCAACATTAATTTTTTCTGCCTTTTGTTTTGTGAAATTTTGTGCTGAGTTGCAGTTGTAATCCCCACAGAAACTGAAGGCTAACTGTTTTATGTATTTTTTCTCCCCACTAATAAATGATTTTCCTTAGATAAGAAGACAGAAATGAGAAACAATTGGTCAATTTGCATCTGTATTTATTTTCTAGTTCATCCGAAGTAAGGAATTCATCACAAATTTAATAACGGTGCAAAGCTTAACTCAACCGATAGGATCGAACATGTGACTCAACCGGTAGAATCGAACACATGACTCAACTGATAGGATTGAACATGTGACTCAACTGGTAGCATCGAACATGTTGACGCAAAGGTCTTGGGTTCGATTATTGCTGGTTAGTCATCTCGAACTCGTTGAGGCTTGTGGCATGTCCAATCATGGAATGAGTGAATCTCTCCTCTCCCTAAACTTTTTGTCACAAAAAAAATAAAAATTGGGAATGGTAATTCGTGCCAAGGAGTGCGTATACTGGTACGCAGCTTTGAAGTGATTTTTTTAGTAAAAATGTTAGCACCAGTTATTTATTAATTTTCATTGAAATCCATGGTTTATTTATTTACTTTTCTTCTGTAAGTTATACTCACTGGACACTGAAATGCCAGTTGCCAGTGACATGTCAGTCTAGTGTCACCTAACTCCACTAAAAGTGTGAAGGTCCTGAGTTTAAATCCCCGTTCTCTAAAACCATCGTTGATATTTAATAATTAAAAAACCCATGGAATTACTGTTGCAGGTGGAAATGATTCATAATTTCTTAGACTTGGGGTCATATATAAGTTACTCCGTTATCAGTTTGTATGTCTTCATTTTTGTGCTGTTAGGATAAGAAAAATTGTTGTAGTTTTTCAGCACCTTTCATTTTTTAAATTGCTTACTAAAATGTTGAAGGATATTTGCTTTTATAACTGATGATTGATTTGTCCTGTTGTCAGATTTTTTTTTTCATTTATTTTTGTTTATATTGGTGGGTGGGACTGTGGGAGTGTGTTTTAATTCTAATATATAAAGGGGCTTGGTGTTTTACTGGAGTTTGGGAAGCCATAGCTTCTGCTGCTTTTTGTTATTCATAAAAAAATATAATTGGGCCTTTTTTTGTCTATAAATATTTTTTTATTTGAACACAATATTGAAAGGATTGTCTAATTTTGAATCCAATCCATTTTTTAGCTCTTTTGCATTCAGTATTTTTTCTTCTTTGGTACTATTCCTTTTCTCAATGCCCAGACTTGATATACTTGATTTTACCTTTACTAATTTTCTGGACGTCATAGCAGATTAGTCCTGAGGATTCTTCATTAAAAAATGAATCTCCTGGTGAATCTGGCATCCATGATACTTTTCAGCTTCAAAATGGTATGTAAACTTCTGTGGTTTTTACCTGTAATTGCTTCTAGTACTTGTTGGTTGCAATTGGTCTGTCAGTAGTAAGAAATATACATCTTCTTGAGTTAATTCTGAATCATGGATGTAATGTTTAATTGCTAATATCTTACATTAGATCGGTTCTTTTGCGATTTTGCCTATTCATTAGGGTTTCAAATGTTAGAAGAACAAGTTTTTTCTAGGTTGGATTTAGTGGATTCAGTCATGGGCTGTTCTCCATTCTGCTCAGATGTTTCAGATTCTGGGGCCAGAGGTTCAGTCGGTTTATCTGATTCTGCCACAAATTTTATGCTCGACTATGAACATGAAAACCAGGAACCTCTATCTCAGGCTTCCTCTTCCCTGAATGCTATCCCTGGTAGTTACAGGGACTCATTCTCTCTGGGTGAAAGTGATGAGATTTGCTACACAGAAGGGACAGGAGTTTCTAAACGTGAGATACCTGCTTACAGTGTAGAAACAAGTTTCCCTGAGGCACATTCAAACAATATATCAGTTTGTGGAGATAATTTGAATGTGAGTATGTGGAAGGGTGAAAATGAGAGCCAATTCAAGCGTGTGGGAGAGGATGTTGAATCTGAACGTATGTAAAATCTTCACTGGTTTATCATTAGACTAAGACAATGACATTTGTGTCGTACTCTTAAAAATTTACTTTAGATCATTGTACATTTGAAACTTAGACAATGATCTGATTCTATTTTCTACTTGCAGATGCTTCACACAGTTCTATCATTGAGAATGGTGATGTAATTTTTGAAGATTGTATTAAGGACACCATTGGAGGAGTTTCTGGGCATCAGGAAAATGACTCGTGTACATCTTTTGAAATATCAGTCATGGATGCTGATAGATCTTTGCATGTTGCAACTTCAACTGATTCTACTATTTGTCAAGGTTCCCATGTTCCCAGTGATGTTAGTGACTACTATCTATCTTTGAATTGTTACCAGGGAACAGATGATAGAACCTTTGTTGCTGACTCATCTCTTGGTTTTTTTCCTAATGGTATTTGTTCTCAATTATGGACAAATGAAGAAATGATGAGTAACATGAAGGCTGAAAATGTGGAATTCTATGCTGATATGTCATGTGTGAGTAGTGGCATGCACTCAAACACTACTGGGGGGATATCTTTTCAAGATAGTCGGTTTATGTTAGCAGATAATGGTTATCCATCATTTTTTTCTGATAATGTTATCTTTGAAGACAAGGCATCAGTGCCACTTTCAACTTGTGCTTCATACATGTCTTGTGGAGATCAATCATGTTGTGTAAAAGGTGAAAGAGATGAACTGATAACACCTTACCAAAATAATTTTCACAATGATGATGCTAAGTTCAATGTAGGCCAAGATGTGAAACAATTACCTGATGTTTTTCCTTCTATGAGATGTCAGAGTTATGAATGTTTTAAGCCTGAGGATAATTATACAGTTATGACATCTGGAATAGCCAATCATTATCAAGATATCATTGATGGAACTGCTAGTAAATTTCGAGGAAACATGGCCAATTTGAATTTAAAATCTGTAGACAAATCTTTGCCCTATGCCCAAGCATCAATTGCCGGTGAGGAGCAGTTTGGTTGTGTTAAGAGAGAAGGAGGGGGCAAAATGATTCAGTATAAACATATTGATTCTCATCTTTCAAAAGGAAGTGCCGAAAATTTCCATGTTGTGGATGACTCTGATGTTTGCATTATTGAAGACATCAGTCACCCTGCACCTACAAGGCAATCTGCAGACATTGGGAATTCCCATAATATATCTCAATCTTCTAGGAATGTTGATTCCCAACCTTACATGGTTGGAAGCACAAGGCTGAAGGCATGTGATGAGCGAAATATATTACGAGTTGCATTGCAGGTTGGCACTTTAATTTTGCACTTTTTATCCTTGGTAGCTCTTGGCAGTTGTGGGAATATTTCACCCATTGCACATGACTCTTCCGTGGTTCATTGTAGGATCTATCTCACCCAAAGTCAGAAGTTAGCCCACCAGATGGATTGTTGGCAGTTCCTCTTTTAAGACATCAGGTTACTTTTCACGTCCAATCTTTAAATTTCTTTGATCTGGTTTCTCCTTTAAAAATATTATGTGTATTTAGGTCTCTTGTGCAGCATCTTTCAAACTAAAACGAAGTTGAATCAGGGTCTTGATGTCTGGACTGGAGTTTGGCATTCAACAAGAAAAAAAAAACTTTTATGATTTATCTATCTATTAAATGAATGAATCATATCAAGAATTATGCTATGCCATACTATTTTGTGCTTGTTGCTTCTGACTTCTGTGAACTTGAGTACCCCTTGTATTTATAGATGTGGAAGTTCAACGGTGCCATTAGTCTAAAGTTCATTGCCATGTATTTTGATTCAATTCCGTGGTAAATTGTTTCAATAATTCTTTCACCTGACTCTAATTCTGACTTCTGACCTGGTCCTTTATAAATTCAACCCCATTTTTCCTGAGATGTTCTGATAACTTGCTTACTCTGTATATTTGGGTCATCCAACATTCCAACTAATTGTAGTTATCCTGGTCAGAGAATTGCTTTATCATGGATGGTTCAGAAGGAAACGTCAAGTTTATATTGCTCAGGAGGAATTCTTGCAGATGATCAGGTCAGTGCCCTGCAGGTTTAATGTGGGATGATAACTGATTGGCAAGTATGTGATTTCCTCATGTCTTAGGTGATTTAAAAACTTGTAGGGACTTGGAAAAACGGTATCAACTATTGCTTTAATATTAAAGGAAAGACCTCCAATACTTAGTACATGCCCCACTGCCCAAAAAGGAGAATTAGAAACTTTGAATCTGGATGCGGATGATGACATGCTTCCTCAGAATGGTGGAGTGAAGAAAGAATCTAATACATGTCGAGATATGTCAAGTAGATATCCAATCAAGAGCATGAATTCGTTGATGCAAGCAAAGGGAAGGCCATCTGCAGGAACCCTTATTGTTTGTCCCACTAGTGTCCTGCGCCAATGGGCTGAGGAGTTGCATAATAAGGTAACCAGCCAAGCAAATCTATCTGTGCTAGTGTACCACGGAAGCAATCGAACTAAAGATCCTTATGAGGTGGCCAAGTATGATGTTGTTCTGACAACTTATTCCATTGTCAGCATGGAGGTCCCTAAGCAGCCTCTGGTTGACAAAGATGACGAAGAAAAGGGAATTTTTGAAGATCATGCCGTAGCAAGTAGGAAAAGGAAATACCCTTCTAATTCTAGTAGAAATGGCAAGAAGGGATTGAACAGCACAATGCTCGAGGCTGTTGCTCGCCCTCTTGCAAAGGTGGCATGGTTTAGGGTTGTCCTGGATGAGGCTCAGAGTATAAAGAATCACAAAACTCAAGTTGCAAGGGCCTGTTGGGGTCTTCGTGCTAAGCGTAGATGGTGCTTGTCAGGGACTCCCATCCAGAATGCAATTGATGATCTCTACAGTTACTTTAGATTTCTAAGATATGACCCTTATGCTGTCTATACATCATTCTGTTCTATGATTAAGAACCCAGTTAACAGAAATCCGACAAAAGGGTATAGAAAGCTACAAGTTGTCTTAAAGACAATAATGTTACGTCGGACCAAAGGTTAGATTTGTATGCATGAATATCACATCATCAAATTACTAGGCTATAATTATTAGTTATTACCTTATTTTGTCCTTCTAGTCCTAGAGTATTATCCATTTGATTTTTCATTGTGTTTATCACTTCAATTTTATATTCTATGTTCCATTACTTTGATAGAAATTTAGGCATAGGGTTGAATCATAGATATTTTTTTTACAATTTCCTTTTCTTGTATTGTTAGTGATTGCATTGTGCGTGGGCTCATTCAACTAAGCAATCATTTTGCTTTAGTTTGAAATTTTCCTGTAACCATGTGACGGTGATCATTTTCTGTAGGCACACTTCTTGATGGGGAACCTATTATTTCCTTGCCACCTAAATTTGTAGAGCTGAAAAAAGTTGATTTTTCCCTGGAGGAACGTGATTTCTATTCCAGACTAGAGGCTGTTTCACGTGCACAGTTTCAGGTATGGTCTATCCTTAGAAAGGAATCTTGTGTGACTTGGATAATTCTTTATTATATTTTTGATGTGGTTGTGCTCTTTATTTCATCCCAATATCAAGTGTGAGCTTTTAATAATAATATTGCTCATGGTAGTATATTTTCATGGTAAGCCATATTCAAATCCACTATTGACATGCGTGTGATGTGTTGTTGTGTCAGGCATATGCTGATGCTGGAACTGTCAAGCAAAATTATGTCAATATTTTGCTGATGCTTCTGCGCCTTAGACAAGCTTGTGATCACCCTCTGCTTGTCAAGAGTTACAATTCTAACTCTCTATGGAGATCCTCGGTTGAGATGGCAAAGAAGCTTCCTCAGGAAAAACAAATATCTCTTCTGAAATGTTTAGAGGCTTCCTTGGCCCTCTGTGGCATCTGTAATGTATGTATTGACCATCCTTTAATATTTGTAAATATGGATTTGTGTGACTGCATGTGTGTGTGCATGGTTATTTGTTTGCTTGCACATAAATTGGTTAGTTGTAATTACATTTTAGTTCTTAGGCTTAGAGTAGTTAAAAATGGAGGGAGATGGAGAGGTTTTCGTTGACTTCTTGTTCTTTGCTAGGAAAGGCGGAAAGGATGATTGAGAATTATTTTTATCCGTCTTGCTTAGTTGAGAGTAATGGACTTAATATTCTATAATTGCCATATCATCCTCATTGACCATATTTATTAGCAAAGTATATTTTTCCTCCCTGACTCCTCTGCTCTACCTTTCCTATATCACTTGGTTTCTGGACAGGATCCTCCTGAAGATGCCGTTGTTTCTGTCTGTGGTCATGTTTTCTGTAACCAGTGCATTTGTGAACATCTTATTGGTGATGACAATCAGTGCCCTGATAGAAATTGCAAAACCCGACTGAGCACGTCTTCAGTGTTTTCCAAAGCCACACTGAACAGTTGTCTTTCTGACCAGGGTTGTGATAATTCGCCTGGTTGCTCTGGTTCTGAAGTGGAGGAATTTGAGCCTTGGTCTCAGAGTCAGCCATATGATTCTTCGAAAATTAAGGCTGCACTTGAGGTGTTGCAGTCATTGTGTAAGCCACAGTGCTATACATCAAAAAATATTTCTGCGCATAGCACTTTTGGGGAAAATAATGACTGCCCTGGGAACTCCTCTGATTCTAACAAAGGGAAATCCTTTAAGGATTTTCCTGTGAGTCAAAATTTGTCTGGGAATAAGAGCTCTAATGATTCAGTTACTGTTGTAGGGGAGAAAGCTATAGTGTTTTCTCAGTGGACGAGGATGCTAGATTTGCTTGAAGTGTGTCTTAAGAATTCTTCAATTCAGTATAGAAGGCTTGATGGAACAATGTCGGTCATTGCAAGAGATAAAGCTGTTAAAGATTTTAACACTCTCCCTGAGGTTTGTAAATTGTAGAGCCCTTGATATTGTGATTGAATTTCTAGATTTCCCATGCCATAATATTGGGAGTGAGATACATTGAATGATAACCACTATGTTTGACATGTCTTGCAGGTATCAGTTATGATTATGTCTCTGAAGGCTGCCAGTCTTGGTCTAAACATGGTGGCAGCCTGCCATGTTCTTATGCTAGATTTATGGTGGAATCCTACAACTGAAGATCAAGCAATAGATAGAGCACATCGAATTGGGCAGACTCGTCCTGTGACTGTTTTGCGGTTAACTGTCAGAGATACAGTTGAAGATCGTATTTTAGCTCTGCAGGTAATTTTTTGTGCCATATAAAGTTGCTTTTTATATTGTTGTCAAGGAGATGTGATTTATATTGTAAAAGTTAGTGGCGTAATGCTGTTCAAAGTTATGGTACCTAATATTTGAAAATGTTTCTATGGTTGATTTATTGACTTAAATTGATTTGTTGTGGGGAAAGTTAGTGATTTAAATATATGGTCCTAGAAGGAGATTAGAATACTTCTGAATAGTCAATGTCATCTGGATGAAAATGCTTAGATCACAATTAGTTCACACATAATGACTTTTGGGTTTAAGTGGTTGAAATATTTTCTCTCTTGAGCCTTTTCTGGTCCCTTTTACTTATTGTGAGCTGAATAATGTGTGGTTTTATGCATAACAACAATTCTTAGACAGGGCCACTCTATTTGGGCTCATCTTTTGAGTTATGTGACATGGGGAATTTCTATGATACCTGATGCGTACGGGTATCTAGGGGGAGTTGTCAAATTTCATAATAAATGTTTAAGATTTTATTAAAAATAACTAACAGTCAATAAAATGCTTGATGGGTTACCATACCCAGGAAAAAAGGATGGGTGTCGTAGAATTTCCCTTTGACATGTTATCTGACAGCTGTTTTGATAGTGTTTTTTATCTACAAGCCTTAAAAATCTTGTTCACTAGCTCAGTGTTTCTACTAAAAATTTCATTGCACGAAATCTAGAATTTAGTTTTATCAAAACGTGTAGACTGTAGTGGTTGCTTATGCAAGAAAATCTGTTATATATACTTGCAGCAAAAGAAGCGAACGATGGTTGCATCTGCATTTGGGGAGGATGGAACTGGTGGTCGTCAGAGTCGCCTTACAGTGGATGACTTAAAATACTTGTTGATGATGTGATTAGACATACATACTTACAGATATAATTTTAATTTTTTGGATTGGTGATTTTTTCCCTGGAGGGCTGGTGTCATCGTAGGTTTCTTTTTGGTGGCAGCAGAAGAAACAGAAACAGAAACAGGACATTTTCTAACAAAGGATTGAAAGTAGTAACAAGGCCTCAATTGACGCTTGACATGAAGATTATGTGAAATGTCTTTATAGTTAGAATGATATGCTTCATTCTTTGACCTGGAAATTTTGGTTTAATCTCTAGCATTATAGGATGTAGAGAGCAGTAGCAAAGATAGCAACATAGATAGATTTTATGGATTGTTCTTCTCATTGTAAATAATATAGAGGCTTTTGCTTTACCAATTTTATCCTTTGCTTCTCTATTTCGTTTCTATTTCAATATTCATATGCAAGGTTTAAGGTTTTTAGACAATGTCATAGTTACTGTTGTGCGTGCATGTGCCCCCCCCCCACACACACAACCCAATGCAAATGAATGATTTTTCAGAATTTTTTTTAGTGAGTTTAAATTTGATCCATACGTATAGTTTTTTATATTATTATCTAATGATGTGTTGGCACATAATTAAAGAGTTAGACTATTTAGTTAGTGGTTTTGAAAGTCAAAATGCTTTAATTACTTGTAATACATGATAGGATGAATGTTGATCAAAATTAAATCCTTCGTGTAAATGTGTATTGAAGAATAATCCATTAGTTTTGCACCTTGCAATCATCTTCCTCTGATGTTTAAGATGATTACCCGGATTTTAAAGTTAACTCAGTTCTTATGTAACTAAGGTAGATTTGGAAGTACTAAAAATTGTGAACGGTTTTGTACTGCTGCATTTTACAGAATATTTATGCCGATTGATTTTGATCACTGGTTACAGGAGTTCTAGATAAGTAGAGTCCAATCAGAGCGATATGGCTTGCATAAAATTATAAAGATGTCCCCTAAGAGCCATCAAATCTCTGTGGGATCTCTCTCTTCGGTTTTAATTTTTGTACTTAGAACTCTACTGTTTCTATGGTCCTTTTACAAATAGCTGCAACAAATGGCAATTACCTTTATGTTGTATTTTGTCTTCTTATGGTTTCTTTTTCAGAAAATTATATGCTGTACTTCAAGACAACCACTAGAGTTTTTCAGAATAATGAGAAATATTTGATTCTGCTAGGCCTATAAACGCAGAATATATCCCTTGCCCATATTGCCCAAACATGAACCACTCACCCAAAACACATTACATAACCCTGTTTTTGTCCCAAACCTTAAAACATATGCGCACGAATTTGGTACAGAAAAGACCACGTCTTTTCAAGAATCAAATTAAAGAAATTATGTACAAACCACTCATTGTTATTGAGGAATTTCATCAAATGCATATTACCATACAATTATGAATCAATAATAAGACTATTGACCAACCGGAACAATTTGCAGACAGCCTTCAACTTCATGACCATGTTAATCTACTGTTCTACCGTTGCATCTGGCATTCAACCATAACAAAATATCATTCCGAACAGTCTCAACATTCTCATCAGTTTCCCCAAAAAGCAAAGAATGCATCATCCCATCATAGACCTTTATGGTCTTGTCTTCACTCCTTGCCTCTTCATACAATTCCCTGCTCACATTAGGGTCAGTGACAACATCAGCACTCCCATGTAATACAATGAAAGGAAGACTCACATCACACAGCCTCTGGTTCAAAAAATCAGTGACCCTCAGGAGCTCCACCACAGTCCCTAACCTGGGTCTCCCCTTATACCTCATTGGATTCATGCCAGCAATGACCTTCTTGTGATCAACCTTCACAGACTTGTACAGAAGGTCTGGGGTGGGAACAATAGGCAAAGTGGGGAAGAACCTTGCAATGAAAGTTAAAATCTGAGGAATGGGCCATCTGGGTCTAACCTTATCAGAGATTTTGCACATGGGTGCCACCAAGATAGCACCATGGAACCCTTTTGGGTCAGCAAAATGGATCAAGAGGCAAATAGCACCACCCATGGACTCACCATAGAGAAAACAAGGCAACCCATGAAAGTTGGGGTCTTGTTTGATGGATGTGAAGAAGGAGAGGCAATCCTGTACAACAAGGTCCACGTTAGGGACA
Organism: Ormosia emarginata; assembly: GCA_029884605.1. Taxonomy (NCBI): domain Eukaryota; kingdom Viridiplantae; phylum Streptophyta; class Magnoliopsida; order Fabales; family Fabaceae; genus Ormosia; species Ormosia emarginata. The sequence continues at coordinate 77,493,959 of JAQQTP010000089.1, forward strand.
AAGGCTTTGAGGCCTTGGGAATGGCCATGGCCTTGAAGATCAAGAGCAAAACAAGCGAAGCCCATTTGGGCAAGGAAGATTGGGGTGGCTTGGAAGGTCCAGGAGATGTCGTTGCCGTAGCCATGGACCATGAAGATGAGGGCACGTGGTAGGCTGGTGATGGGGGGAAACCAGGATCTGGTGAAGAGGGTGAGGCCTCTGGGTGTGGTGAAGGATGATTTTGAGGATGTGATTCCTTGTTGGGTGTAGTAGTCTTGTTCTGGGGTGTAGCCCCAGTAGTAGGGGTACGAGGATTGGAGGAGGTTTTGGTGTTCTTCTTCCATTTGGTATGGGAATTGTGAAATATGGGATTGGAATTGAGTATGCAGATTTTTGTGGTTGTAGATGGATGGTGGACACGACACTTGGAGGATCTGAAGAGGAGCTTTGGCTTTTGCGGCTGAGTTGACTAGGTTTGGAATTGGATTCAGGCGTGTCACTGACGTTAATGGTTATGCTATGCGTTTCGATTCAAGTTTCTATTAAGAACTGGACCGGGGGTCGATCTAATCAGAATGGCTGGGCCACTGGTTTGACTGTTTGAGAATTATGGGTGGGAACATGTGGGTTTATTTAATATTAGTTAGTAGTTCTTGGGTTTTTTTTTAAAATTTAATGTGTTTAAAATATATTTTAGAAATTTATTTTTTAATATGTTATATATATGTAGATTGTTATGCATTTGAATTCTTTAAATTATTAATATTTTATTTTAAAGTAATAATAAATAAATTAAATAAATAAACAACTAAAATTTTATCATAATTTAGATTCAAAGAAGATGGTATGAAGAAATTTAAAATTTAATTGAAGATAATTAAGAAAAAAAAAGAATTTTGGTTGACTAAGGAAATAATATTGAGGAGAAAATTAAAAAAAATAAAGAAGAAGAAATTTTCTCTTCAAATGGAAGCACATGGGAGGAATTGTAAAAAGAAAGCTTTAAATAATGTCACGTGACAATCATACAAGAAATAGAAGTAACTACGTGAGATGGAGAATACAATTTAGATTTTATCACTATCAAGATAAAGTACACTTATTTATAATATAGAGATGAATTTATAATTAAGACTTTATAACGTTTATATAATTTAATGTGTGTTTAAAATATATTTTAGAAATTTAATTTTTAATATGTTATATATATATATATATATATATATATATATATATATATATATATATATATATATATATATATATATATAGATTGTTATGAATTTGAATTCTTTGAATTGTTAATATTTTATTTTAAAGCAATAATAAATAAATAAATAAAATTTTATCATAATTTAGATTCAAAGAAGATGATATGAAGGAAGTTAAAATTTAATTGAAGATAATTAAAAAAAAAAATCTTGGTTGACTACGAGATAATATTGACGAGATAATTAAAGAGAAATTAAGGAGAAGAAATTTTCTCTTCAAATGAAAGCACATGGGAAGAATTGTGAAAAGAAAGCTTAAGTAATGTCACGTGATAGTCATATAAGAAATAAATGTAACCACATAAGAAGGAGAATACAATTCAGATTTTATCACTATCAAGAGAAAGTACACTTATTTATAATATAGAGGTGAATTTATAATTAAGAATTTATAATGTTTATATAATTTATTAATTATATATTAGTATAATATATTATTTTATATATAATATAATAATTTTGTTAAAGGGAATAATTATTTAAAAATCTAAAAATTTATGTAACAAAATAAAAATTAAGTTTCTTAGACTATATAAATACATTTATGTAATGTAAGTTTTTAAATAAGTTTTCGAGTCAAATTAAGTTTTAGTGTTTTTTCATAAATAGGTCAAATTGAATTCTAAAAAATAAGCCTATGATAAATAATAGGTCAAACACAATCCAACATATTATAAAACAGGCCTGAACATATTTAGACAAAACTCAATTTATCCTAACTCATTTTCACACCTATTGAGAATGAATCATCATTATAAGGTATTAAGGCCAACAATGGTGGAAAGAGACAACAAAAGAGAAAGAGGAGAGAAAACGAAATTGAAAATGTGATTCACAGATCAATCTGATTCATTTCACTTCTCACTGTTACAAGCTAATTTATATCAGATTCTAACATAACAAAACAAACAAATTTCTCAACTTATTATTGTAACAAACTCTAAACTAACAGAAACTAACTATATTAACTAATTAACTAACAGTCTTACTTACAATCATCAAGTGGTCTAATGAAAAAATATATATATGCTATCATCTTGGTTAGTGATTCTTTTTAGATTTAAAATTTATAGTAAGAATAAGTTATTCCAATACTATGCGCCAACGACATGCTTAAAATACCAAGGGTAGTCATTGGAAGATTTTTGAAACATCAATTTTATTCTCAAGATAATAATTTTTTACACCAAAATAGTTAAATTGTTTATTGTGATCAAATTGATGTCATGTGATGACCAAAAAAAAAAAATCATTTAAGGATTAATTTGATGTCACTAATTTTTCGAGGAATAAAATGATGTTATGAAACTCTTTCAAGTTATCAAATTAAAGATTTACTCTAATAAAAATCAGCCAAACAAAAATAGAAGTTATAAAAGAATACAAAATCTTATTGGTATTTTTTTTTATTTCATAAAAAGCAGTCATGTTTTTCCATTTTTATCTAATTCAAAAATCTGTTAACTAAAAGTGTAGCTGAGTTATATTGAGTTTGGTAAAAGAAATTCAAATCTTAACTAGACTGACTAAGTGATCAATCCGATTGACAAAATCGATTCGGTTATTTCTTCTATGGTTTTAACTCTAATATTTATATATCATTTTAATTTACATCTTACATACACACGCAAGGCAAGATCAAGATCAAGGAAAGAATCAATTTTAGAAGATGGTGGGATAAAGAAGAAAGCACTATACTTTGACAGTTGTAGGATACAATTCAAGGTAGAAGTGGTATTGATGCCACCTTAACTTTATCTTTTTTTGTTGGTTGGTGTAGAAAATTATACTACTAATTACTTATGTAATTTCGAGTTGGGGGAAATAGTTAAATAAATTTTTTTTTAAAGAGAAGAGATCCGTTTATATCAGTATAAGTCTTTTTTCTCTTACACTCATTTTCAACCATTAATTCAATTTTCATCTAATAGTTGAGATTATTTCATTAAAGGTAACCATTAGATGAAATCAGATCTAACAACTGAAAATGAGTGTAAAAGAAAATTAACTTACACTGGTGTAAGTTGATCATTCCTCTTCTTGATGGAGGATCCATTTACACCAGTGTAAGTTTTTTTTAAATTGATGTTTTTTAAATTTAAACTCATAATATTACAGGTAAAATTCGTTTGGGATCTCCTACTTACACCTTAACTTATGTATTTTAAAATTACTTAACTATCAAATAAGTTCAGATCATTTAGTTAAAAACAGATTAGTTGTTTCGTTTGTGTTTCTGGATATACGTATATTGTTTACAATAAGATCATTTGATTGAATTGACATAAACTCTAATCATAGTCAAAACAAAAACCACATGAGTTTGGTTTAAGTAGTTGAGATGGGCGAGAATTTAAGTTGAAATTATAATATAAATTGTGGTAACAACCGTCCATGTATTTTTTGAAAAGGATAAATTTTAGAAAAATTCCTCAACTTTACACTAAATATATTACCTCTTAAAGTTTCAATTAGTGCAGTTACTCAGATAATGTTTTGGTTGGTGCAATTTCCTTATTAAAGAATTCAATTGGCAACAAAAATATTTAACAGAGAAAAATGCATCCAGACGTATGAACTTTGCTCTATTTACAAACAGTCATCATATGAACTAAAAACTCGTCTAATTTAATCTTTAAATTAATTTAACTATCACCATATGTCCTTCCATCCACTCTTGCTAACGGAATTGTAATGTCATGGCAACAATGAACTCCTCCACCGAGAACCACTTCCTCTACATCCATTCTCTGCCACTCATCTCTGAATCCAAATTCTACCTTTTCTCATTCTCTTTCTCCTTTGCCTCCTACGTACCTCATCGCCATTGCCAAGCAAGTCCTGACAAGAATGATCGGAGCACAATGATGTATTATAAGGAGTTGTCCTGGGCCCAGTTGAAGGTAATGTCATAGGCCCAGTTGGGAGGAAGGCCGGCGTGGAAGGGGAATTAGCTCATACAGGTGGTCAAGTCTCTAGAGACTAGAAGGTCACAGCTGGAATCTAACTCGTGTATTGTGTGAAGTAGAATCTCTATTCTTCTCTCCTCTACCTTTCTTCTTCATGTTCTTTATCTTATCTTATCTCTGTGCTAGCTATTATCTCAGATATGATAACTGAGAATAGCCATCAATCCATTGTAAGAAATTCACGATAAAAATAATACAAGTTTAGAGAGGAATTTCAGTATTTTATTGAGTGTTCTTAGTTCACTGTTACAGGAGCTTGTGCTCTTTGTGGAAGGAGAACACAGTTTGTTTATTTACATATATTTTTGGTAAACCAATTTATATTCTTTTATTAGTTTTGATATAATTTAGTTCTTAGGAAGAATTAAAAAGGAAATTATAATTTTAAAAAAATTAATGAATGGTTAGGATTTCATAGAAATGGAAGGTTTTGATTTGGCCACATCACTCTTCCATTAGGAATTTAATAAGAAGTGAATGAAAGGATCTATTGATATAATTATTATAAGTTTACAATCACAGTTTGTAAAAGAACTAAAAAGTTTAAGGAGTCTAAATGCACTTTTATCTATTTAATTTATCCACATTAATTTTTTGAAAGTGCAATTTATCCATTCTACTGTATATTTATGAAAATAAATTGCACGATTAGACATGTTATAATGCTTCTTTTGTCTTTTGTTTATATACTTTTTAATTCACTTATAATGGAAAGATACATACCATGGGATATTGCTTTCTCTTCTTTATACTCTTGTAAATGACCACTCTATTTTGTGTAAAATAACATATTTCTTTTTTACTTTTAAAAGGCTAGAACTGTCATGATAATGATGAGTTTAGTACATGAACGTTATCTGATTTTGGTTTGCATCTATTAATATTAATTTAAAGGAAATATTGGCATATATATTGCTTTAATTAAGAGAAATCATATAGGAGATGCTACTGCTCACATTGCTAGAAAGACTAAAGATGATCTGCAAAATAAACACAAGTGACTGCTATCTAACCGAGAGAACATAAGAAGTAATTAGATGGCAGACATTTACAAAGATATATGCGACATGTCAAAATTAATAGTTAAAAAAATTCTGAAATGATCACATGACCTAGTATGCATGCACATGATATGCATTTTGGATGACAAGTATGTTTTTGTGAAAGGTTCTAAATTGGGGATTAAACAACCGTTTGCCCAATTTGCTGTCAACATCATGAACATTGGAGGAGGATAAGGTTATAGCAAAGGATACAATGCAAAGAGAAACAAGGATAGAAGGGAGAGAGTCCAATAGTTCATTATTACTTCCATTGGCCAACATGTAAACCCACGAACACTTAATAAACTTTAGGTTAAATCAATCTGTAGATTAATGTAGTTTAAAAGTTGTTATGGAGTATTTATAATTTTAAAATTTTTTCTAATGGAGTCATTGAATGCTGCTTAACATTAGAATATTATAGTGGCCAAATTATTATTATTTTTTAAATTATAAGACTTGATTACAATTTAAAATTCATTTTATTTAAATTTTAAGTTAAATTAAAAGTTTAATCCTTATACTTTTTACTCATTTTCAATTTAGTCCATATAATTTTTTCTTTTTGAATCAATCTTTATATTTACAAATGTTTTCTGCCATTATTTTTCATTATAACATTGTCAATTTATTCCCTATTAAACATTTAAAAATAATAATAATAAAGAGTCTCTACAGAAATACTTATGAAACAAATGAATATTTACTCATAAGAAAGAAGTATCAATTGGAATAAAAAAAAGGAAAATGTTGTTTTTCACAAACAACATTTCGCAAACGACAAGAAAGATAGAAATTTGTGTTTTGTGAAATAATATATTTTTTTTTAAAGATGAAAGTAGTTATATTTCTTACCCAACATGTATTTTGTCTTGATGTCTTCGTAATAATTTCACGAATCTTAATTCACGATATATAACAGTGCTCATAAGAAAACACCTATTAGGCATTTTAGAAAAAAAAAAGAAATATCTAAATAAGTACTTTCTAAACAAATAAATACTTATTGTGTTAGTTAAATGATGATGTTATAATAGAATTATAATAAAAGTTAATGACAATAATTATTTTAAAAATATTTACAAGTATGAAGATTAATTTGAAAAAAAATTAAATGTACTAAATTAAAATTAGATAAAACTATAGCTACTAAGGTTTTAATTTAACCTAAATTTTATTGGTAAATGCACGAAGTGGTATACCTAGATACTGGTGTACACCTTTTTGACCACAGCCTTTATCAAAAAATAATAATAACAAATTACAAAGCATCATGAAGGAGAATTATAGGCACACTTGATGGCGATTTGAAGCAAAAGATTATTAATAAATTTCCTTTTATCTTCTTTTATGAGTTCCTTTAAGTCCACTTCGCACGAAAGTAGTGGCGATGAAGACGGTTAATGCAGGGAAAAAGGTACAGGGTTAAAAGGCGGACTAGAATTCTCTCTGTTAGTGGAATTATAAGGAAAGATTCTATTGAGAAAAAAAATGCAATTGTTTGAAATAAAATTATTGGATTTTATTATTTAATATGGTAAATTCTTGTATAATATAAAATTTGTGTCTATTTCTCTTTAATACATCTTGTGACAGAAGAAGATCATCTAAAAACTAGTAAGAAAAAAAGAAAAAGGTTAAAGAAAGAAATGGGTTATAAGACAGAAGGTATAGAATGGCACATCATCATGCTATAGTACTCTAATTTCACTATCAGAAGAGGCATAAAAGGGGAGGGGCGGAATGATTAAATTTATAGTTGTAGTATCAAATCATAGACCTCCTTCGACTTGCTTAACTAGCGATGCTTATCCAGCTTCTCACGACAACATTGACTAATTAGGTTTATCCATTAGATATGAGTAATAATACCAGTTAGTAAAAAAAAATTCAACCCCAGATAGAGTTGTTTTATTAAGTTGCCCGGGGGGGGGGGGGGTTATGGATGTCAGTCAGAACTCTAGACAGATATAAGCTTCAAGTGCTGGGTTCTAAACTAATTTTGTTCTTTGTAAAGAACAACTGTAAGAATAACTTTGATGGGGTAAACTAATTGTTGCACAATAGCAGGTCAATATGGATGGCTGCTTTCGCAATCTATATATATATATATATATATATATATATATATATATATATATATATATATATATATATATATATATATATATATTTATAACTTTTAGAACTTCTTAAGCCAGCATATACAGATGATAGTAATTACTTTGAACATGATTTTAAATTGCAATTGTGGTCGTGGTTGTGGCTATTAGATATTGATTCTTTAATTCTTTAATTTTTAAAATAAATTTTAGATGCATACACCCTAAAACAAAATACCATAAGGCCTAGGATCTACATCATGCCAAATTATCAAGAATTCTTGGATTTTCATAAATACCTGGATCCATAGTTATTGATCACTAATTGTTGCAGAATCTTTGTGGCAGTCAATCACAAACAAGGGGAGTGGTTTGTGATATTCATCAACCAAATCACCTTAGCTCCTCTATGAGATTGTTGTCTCTCTTTCAGATGAGGAAAAGGGAAACTGTGTCATGATTTTGTTATATTGGGGACCATAACTATTTCTGACGTATATTAACCAATTAGGGTTCTTATAATCCCCTAATGGACTAATATGATATTTACTCATTAAACCCACATCAAGTTGTGAAGTCTACGAGCTCACTAAATTATATCACGTAATAACAAGCTCAATATATTAAATAACTAATATAATTGTCAATTAAATATGATGCCCAACATTAATTAGGAAACGTAAATTTCTTAACAATCTCCCACTTGGGCTTCATATTATTCCTGAAACAATTATACTACAAATTCTTTAGGCGCGCATTTGTATGTTATTTATCTTTAGATTTCTCTTTAATACAATCTGGTCCATCTCATATATTAGTTATGGAATCACTGTAGCTTTTATCACAATTAAGCATAACTAAACCACAATGATCACCATAACAATATACTTAATGACATAGATCAAATATGAATGAGTAGCGTGGAAATTACATGCAATGTGATCTCAGACATGCCTATTTCCAACTGGTCATTCTTTAGTCCTTAGTGAGATCAATCTAAAGTCTTTAAAAGCAACACTAACGTTGCATACACAAAGCATAAACAAGTTCAAAAATAAAGTCATAAGCCATTAACTTTATTCTGCAGAAAATCAAATAATACAATGTCCAAAGTAAAACATAGAACATAAAAAGACTCCCACTAAACTAAGGTATCCTCAGGAATAACACTCATATGAGCAATATGCTCATGAAAACCTTAGGTGTTAAGCCCTTAGTTAATGGATCAGCTAGCATAAAATCTATCCCTGTATGTTCTATAGAAATTTGTCTATCATGAACTCTTTCTTTAACAATTAGAAACTTGATGTCGATAAACTTCAACTTCGTCGAGTTCCTATTATTATTGGAGTAAAGAACTGCTGAGTTATTATCACAATAAACCTTCAGTGGTCTGTCAATGCCATCAACCACACACAAACTAGTGACAAAGTTTTGCAGCCATATATATCTCGTGGTTGGACGCCTCATAACAAGCTATGAACTCCGTAACCATGGTCGAAGAAGCTATAAGAGTCTATTTAGCAAACTTCCATAAGATAGCTCCTCCAGCCAACACATAGATGTAGCCTAATGTGGAGCGCTTGCTATCTTGACATCCCGCAAAATCGAAGTCAGAGTGTCCGATGATCTCTAAACTGTCAGATCTCCGATAAGTGAGCATGTAGTCTTTTGTTCTCTTCAAATAATGCATCATGCATTGGCCGCTTTCCAATGTTGCATACCAAGATTGCTCAAATATTTTCCCATAACTCCCACTATAAATGCTATGTCAAGACTAGTACAAACTTGAGCGTACATTAGACTCCCTACTGCTGATGCATAGGGAATCTTCTGCATCTATTTCATTTCGAGATCATTATTGGGGCACTATTTGAGACTAAACTTGTCTGCTTTAGTAACGGGTGTGTCTCTTAGTTTACTATCTTTCATGCCGAATCTATTTAAGACTTGATCGATATAGCTCTTTTTGTGACAACGTAAGGTTACCTCGAGAGCGATCTCTTAGTATCTGAATACCCAACACAAAAGAGGCATCCCTAAGATCTTTCATCTCGAAATTCTTCGTTAGAAATTTCTTGGTTTCATGCAATAAGTCTATATCGTTGCTAGCAAGTAGAATATCATTGACATATAATACCAGGAAGATGTATTTACTCCTACTGAACTTGTGATATACTCAGTTAGTAATCACATATTTTATACATTAATAAACCCTCATTTTTAATTATTTACACTCTCTATGTACTTAATTGATTGAGCTTGGTCATGTTTTGTAAGTTTAGGTTCAAATTAGGCTTAATTGATACTTTTCAGCATTATTGAGATTTTATATTATTTCTGTATTTCGGCAATATCTTGAGTTCTAGATGTCTAGAAATTATGAATTTTGCCTTGTAGGAAAGCTGAGAGAAAGCTCTATAACTTTGATGAGAGCTCGAAGTCTCAATCAGACATCTAGTGGAGCTAATTGGGTCTGGAATTTAGAAAATGAGTTCTGTCACTAAAACCTGAGCAATTTGCACAAATTAGGGCATAACTTGAGCTATAAGAGAGTTTTTAGAATGAAACCAGCGTCATTTGACAGTTAAGACAAAATCTACAACTTTCATGAAGAACACAAGAGCTAATTCGGATAGCTTGGAGGTCATATTGAGCTTGTAAGTCAGAATAGTGGAGTTGTAGCTGGGCCTAGGCAGTGTGCAGTGATTGAGCTGGAATTTGAGTTGTAGGAGTTGTACGGAGCTGAAACTGGTGGCATTGGAAGGCTAAGACAAAACCCTTTAACTCTCATGAAGATCACTTTTCTAGAAAATGATGTTTTAATAGAGTTATAATCGTGTGAAGATAATTGAATTAGTTGGTACAGGTAGAAAGACAAGCATCATTAATCATTCACTCACTCATTAATCATCCACCCACTCATTAATCATACACCCACTAAATAATTATTCACTCACTCAATAATCGTCCACCCACTCATTAATCATTCACTCTCTCATTAATCATCCACTCACTCATTAAATAACTCCATTGTCATTTTCCACTCATCCACCTATCATCTACCCACTCATTAAATAACTCCATTGTCATTTTTCACTCATCCACCCATCATCTACCCATTCATTAAATAACTTTCATTGTTATTTTATACTCTTCAAGCTCTATAAAAGAGAGCATTGGCTGATCATTTTGGGGCATCTTGGCTTATAGATCAAGATCATGCTATTGTATTATTTGTTTCTCTTGTTGTAGTTTTCTTTTGTTCTAAATTGAAGTTATGTTTATCTTTTTCTTTTTTTCTCTTTCTTTCTTCTTACTCATGAATTACTAATTTTCATCTTGCTTAGGTGAAAGGGTGAAACTTTTGGTAATAAAGTAAGGTTAGATTAATTTCTTTCTTGTGTTTAAATGATATATTATCAAGTAGTCATTATATGTGTTGCATTTTATTTCCAATCAATTTAGAAACCCTCCTTATAAAGTGGAGTTCTTGATTCATTGTAGACAAGTGGTTGGCACAATGAATGCTTCAACCTATTTACAAGTGTTGGTGTTTGTAAATAATTAAAGAAACCATAATATAACTACATATACATATATAATTCTAAATGGACTTTGAATGTTTTATTTTCTAATTGGAACCTTCGTTGTGCATGGATTTCAATTGAGTTATATAAAAGAATTAATCTTGTCCTTAATGTTACCAAGTGGCTTCAAACTCAAGAGGGGGGTGAATTGAGTTTATAAAATATTTTCATAAATCTTTTGCAAAACACTTGTAAACCAATTTTCGTTAAAGCTATTGTTTAATTGAAGTAAATAGATAAATGAGATTGAATAAATCACTTACAAATAAATAAGCCAAGATAGAAAGTATTCAAGCAAAGATAGATATTAAACTCAACTCAAGCATATATAATTAAAACATAAAGTAAATAGATAAAGTTGAGAGAATCAAACACAAGAATTTATCCAGGTTCAGCCACCTCTCGTGACTTACGTCCAGTCCTTAAGCAAACCACTCGATATTTTCTACTAAACTTCAAGCTTGAACGGGTGCTTGAAAACCTTTACACAATAGAGCACTCATCACACCTTGTGATACCTCACCCTTTGTGCTTGAGCCTCAAAACATGGATACCTCACCATTTTACAACCTTTAAGGGATGCCTCACCCTCTTTACAAATCAAGGGATACCACACCCTTTATAATCTTTGAGAGATACCTCACTCTCTTTACAAACAATGGATATATCACCTTTTTCTCTAGAGGGATACCTCACCCTCTTCACAAAGAATCAAAATGTATATAAGATAAAACTCTCACAAGAGTAGATTACACAAATTGAAGTCTTATAATGCTTTTCAATAATATCTCAAATATATACAAAAATAGAGCACAAATGATTCAAAGATTGATTCACGGATTTGAGTGATTGAAAGATGTTTCTCAGTTGTTGGTTAGCCACAAATAATACCCCAAGATGTGTATTTATAAGTTTCCAGATCAAATGAGTCGTTGGGGGCTTTAATGGGTAGCATTTAATGCACCTAATATAATCGTTGGGCATTGTCAAACCACTGGTAATCGATTACAAACTTTCTGTAATCGATTATATGGCTGTTTGAACGTGTTCTTGGCTTTATGGGCAGGATGTAATCAATTACCAGCCTTGTGTAATCGATTACATGGCCTCTGACATGTTTGTAATCGATTACATGCTCAATGCAATCGATTACAAGACCTCTGTTTAGCTCGTAATCGATTACAACACATGTGTAATCGATTACCTTACCCTTTGAACACATTTTTCAAGCCCAATAAAGTATCCAGGTCATTTTTAACTTTGAGAAACTTAGATTAAACAATATTGACAAATTTTTAATATAATCCAAGATTGAAATCAACATTTCTTTAAAAATATGAACTTTGAAGATGATTTAAAAAGATCTTGAAAAACTATTTGAATATAATTGAGATACCTTGAGAGTATTTCACATAGATATTCTAAGACCTATATCTAATATACCTCTTTTGATCTTGGTCTTCATCTTGACTTTGTTATCATTAAAAACTCATTTGATATACTTCAAGACATAAGCATTCACATTCTCCTCCTTTTTTATGATGACAAAATAAATATTGAAAAAGAGAAAAATATTTGCATTTATTCATCAGAGATTTAAGCGCAACTCTCTCCCGTAATGTATGCATGAGATAAGATAAATGATTTTTATGTAAAAGCGCAAAGCTCCCCTATACGCATGCAACATATTTCACTAATCTCTACCCCGTTGGCATTATCAAAAAGACATAAGCATTTAGTCAGAATTTTGGTAGCATATCAATAGGATTTCATGATTAGCCCATAACAAAAGGTCAACACGACAACAAGGAATAATTAGGATATAACCATTTTAGCCCATTCAGTTCATAATCAGAGTATAATCATATTAAACATATCAACAATCATAGTAAAAATAGCCAGATCAAGACAATATCAAATTTATATGAATCAACAAAATTTTCAGAATATATAAGCCATAATATCCAAAGTCATGTATAGCAAGGAGTATGAAACAGTAAAGAACTATGGGTTTAGACAATATATACAATCAAAGACATCATGACTAAGCTTGATGGCAGATGAAGAATGGTTGTCCCGTGCATTTTGCTTTTTAAAACCACTTTGTAATCGATTACCTTGGGGTTGTAATTGATTAGACATGTTTTGGATTCCTTGTAATCGATTACAAATGTGGTGTAATCGATTACATGTCTTCTGGGAATGTTGTAATCGATTACATTGGAGATGTAATCGATTACATGCTTTCCGACTTAGCTTGGAATGCTTTGCAGAACCTTTGTAGTCGATTACAAAGGTCTTGTAATTGATTACCAGATTACTAAAAACTCAATTTTTTGCATTTTAAACAGTAAATGACCAATCTTAAACTTTTCAAATTAGTTCTAAAACATCTCAAATCAATTCCAAACATCATGCAAGCATTAAAATTGACCAGTTCTAGATCTAAAACATATATTTTTGCAAAAACACTACTTTTATCAAGAATTACACCATTTTGATGGATTGATAAAGTTTTGAGCTTCTTGGAGGACTCTGGCATGATGAAGTACCTGTAAAAACAACTAAGTGGAACCTCTGATACTCAAGTCAGTGTTGGATTCAAAAAGTGATTAATAATAAAATAATTGTGCACTAATTCAACATATTATGCAACAAATTATAGATTTAATACAGCAAGCGACCAAATTATGCAGTTTATGCACTTGATTGACATGATTTACAGTAGAGTACCTCATTGTGCAACAATATGACAGTTTATGCAACAAAATGATGAGTTATGCAACATATTGGTGAATTATGCCACAAAATAACAATTTGTGCATAAAAACTAAGTTAGATGCATGATTGATTCAATATGTCAAGTTCAAAGATATTTTCATCACATATACTATTTTAAACACGAAGTGAACTTATCTAGCATATTATCATATGTAGAGATGTTTTCAAGATATATAGCTAGAAAAGTACAACTTTTAAGGCAAGTTAAAACATAGAACAAGTCTCCACTTATCAAAGGTTGCAAGTCCAAGCTTTTTGGAGACAAGGAAGAGAACTTGGAGTATTTTTTGGTTTTGAGCTTGAAGCAGCCACTTTTGAGATTTCAAAATCAGCTCTTGGCCTTCAAGCATATTTGTAATACACTTCAATTTTTGTCTTTTGGTACCCAAATTTTCTTAGGTTCTTATGTGTTAGTTTTTGGCAAAGTGCATTTGGGAATCCAAACCATTTCAGTCCTTAACTTGTTATTGATATTCTTCCTTACGTTACAAGTTGATGTACTATGCCCTTTCTTGCCACAATGAAAACACTTTATGAAAAGACTTGTTGATATGTTTGAGGGAATAAAGAAATTCATGTAAAGTTTTTGTTGGTTTTTGGGATTGTACCCTAAACCAGCCTTTTGAAAAGCATATCTTTGTTTCCCAAGTAATATGTTCAAATTATCTCTTCCGAAGGTAAATTTTGAAAAAGTATTTTTCAAATCTTCAATTTCCTTTTTAAAAATTTTGCATGATGAGCAAGAAAAGGATGTAGATGCATTATCAAGTGATGAACATGTTATGCATGAGGAATTTGCATCAATAAGTCTAAGAGTATCATTTTTAATTTTAAGTTTCTCAATTTTCTTCTTTAAAATAGAGATTTTGTTTTCAAAATAGGAAATTGTTTTCTTAGATGATAAAACAAGTTTTGCAAGTCTCATAAATTCATTATGTAATTCTTCAAATGCATCTTGCAATTCATCATAGGAAGGGGAATAATTTGATTCAAAATTTGAGGATGTTACCTCTATGTCATCTTCATCTTCCTCTTCTCCTCTAGCCATGAAACATAGGTCGGCTTTCTCATTGTCCGAGCTATCAGTTGAATCCATGTCATTATCATCCTAAGCTATGTAGGCTCTAATTTCTTTTTTCTCCTTTGAGGATCTCTTCTCGTACTTTTTCATTTTCCTTTGATAGATTGGACACTCCATCTTCATGTGTCCTAATTCTACATATCCATAGTATTTAGGAGTGGATGAGGTTTCTTCTCCTTTGTGATAGACATTCTTTTGGAAAAATAGAGGTCTTCTTTGAGTTCTATTCTTCTTGAAGAATCTTTCAAATTTCTGTACTAGTAGATCAAGATTCTCCTCATTAATCTCCAAGTCATCTCCATCATCATCATTAATCATGGAGGTGGTGGCATTGAGAGCAATCCCCTTCTTTTTGTTGTTTAGCTCTTCATTTTGTTTAAGTCTATTCAACTTCAATTCGTGTTCTTGGAGCTTACCAAAAAGTGTGGCTAAAGTCATTGTTGCTAGATTTCTTGATTCCGATATAGTCGTTACTTTAGGTTGTCAATCCCTGCTTAAATATCTTAAAACCTTGTTAATAAAATCTTCATTAGAAAATGTCTTTCCTAATGAAGCTAAATGATTAACAATATGTGTAAAGTGTTTTTGCATTTCTTGAATGCTTTTAACTTTGTTCATCCTAAAGAACTCATACTCATGAGTAAGAGTATTTATCATTGATCTTTTTACTTCACTAGTACCTTCATGGGTAACTTGCAAAGTATCTCACATTTCTTGGGCGATTTTACAATTTGAGACTCTAAATAACTCATTATACCCCAAGATTATGGTAATAATGTTTTTGGCTCTCAAATTGTATTAAACTTTGTTTTTATCTTCATCCATTCATTCACTTCTTGGTGTATTAGTTCTTACACCATCAATCATACGTGTAGGAACAAAAGGACTATTTTCAATAGCATCCCACACATCAATATCAATAGCTTCAATAAAACAATTTATTTTCTCTTTCCAATAGGCATAACCATCCCTATTGAAAAAAGGAGGTCTGTTTATATAAGAACCTTCATTTGAAGAATCATTTGAAGTCATCTTTTCTCTTGAAGGTGCTAAGCTCTTTATACAAGAGTCTAACTCTGATACCATTTGTTACCCAGTAGCCTCAAACTCAAGAGGAGAGTGAATTGAGTTTATAAAATATTTTCTTAAATCTTTCGCAAAACACTTGTAAACTAATTTTTGTTGAAACTATTATTTAATTGAAGTGAATAGATAAATGAGATCGAATAAATTACTCATAAAAATAAGTCAAGATAGAAAGTATTCAAGTAAAGCTAGATATCAAATTCAACTAAAACATATATAATTAAAGTACAAAGTAAAGAGATAGAGTTGAGAGAATCAAACACAAGGATTTATCTTGGTTCAGCCATCTCTTGTGACCTACGTTCAGTCCTCAAGCAAACCACTCGAGATTTTTTAATAAACTTCAAGCTTGAACGGGTGCTTGAAAACCTTTACACAATAGAGCACTCACCACACATTGGGATACCTCACCCTTTGCACTTGAACCTCAAAATAGGGATACCTCACCCTTTTACAATATTTGAGGGATGCCTCATGTTCACTCTTTTGCTTACCACAAGTGCATAGATCGCACTTATAGTGTAGCTAAGAGTCAAATATCGTTCCTACGAGGAATTAGGTATTTTGAATACTAAATACCAACCAATACCTTACCTGGTTATATTCAAGATCATAAAATTTAAGGTAAAGTGAATTTAAACTAAACTAAAGACTAAAAAATAATAAATAGGAATTAAAGATAAGGGATAGAGATTAAGGAATCTTTCTTCACCTTCTACTTCAATTAATAACATGAAACCCTTCAAGCAACACAGATGAATGAATAAGTTAGCTTGAGAATTTACTTTAATTAAAAGCCTATGTCTAGGTCAGTTAACCCTGACTTCCTTCACCTAACTCACTATGCTTCCGTGAGAACCAGAGTGAAATCCACTAATGAATGATCTATTCTCAAACACACGTTATGCATGGCTAAGAGGTATATTTCTATCCAATTAGCAAATCAACTTATCCAAGCTAATTGAACTCATCGAACATGTATCAACCATACATATGATCTCAAATCCAAATTCCTATGTCTAGGTTCATCAGATTTAAACAAATCACTTGAAAATTGGCCAAACCATCAAGAGCATTAAGATCTATATGATTAAACAAAACCAAACATCAATATAACTCAAAGAAAGATATAATTATCAATATCCATATAAAGATCCAAAGTAATTCCTACATATAGCTCAGCTAACCATTGAACACGAAATTACACAATCAAAATAATGTTCATGAGATATGGAAAAGAGAAGAATGCATAAAAAGAAAGAAGAAAACTCATAGAGATGACTCTTGAAGCTTAAATATCATTCCAAGGTGTAGATCGCCTCCATCCTTGGCTTCTCTAGCCTCCTCGACCTCCAAAACGTGATTTCTAGCCGTAGCTTCTCTAACCTAAGTAAGGCTCTCGCAAAGCACTCTCCAAAATCTAATAAAAATATATTTATAGGCTCAGAAAACAGAGTCACGCTGCTGCATTAACATGCCTACACCGCGGCACGTTTCAATTTAGGTCACTATGCCACGACATTCATTCCTTTGTGTCGCGGCGTTTAAAATGCGTAGCTCTTTACCTGAACAAGGGAATGTCCCACGCCACGGCATTCATATGCCACGTCACGGCGTGACAAACTGATCCTTGATCTTAGATTTCTCTTGCAATGCTAGTCCAATTCTTCTAAGTTTCACCTAGTTAGAACCTTACCTGCCATAGAAAAATTACCAATTCAACAATAAGTGCAAATGTATTCAATCTATCAAAGAATTGGAAACATTTTCTCAAAATTAGAATGAAAGACACTGAAATTGAATTATATGAACACGAAGCTAAAGTCTTCCAATCATGCATCAAAACAAGGATTAAGCCATCAATATAACATAGTTATGGGGCACAAATAACTATAATTTGTGGAGTTATCACCTCACCCTCTTTACAAATCAAGGGATACCATACCCTTTACAATCTTTAAGAGATATCTCACTCTCTTTACAAACAAAGGATACCTCACCCTTTTCTCTAGAGGGATACCTCACTCTCTTCACAAAGAATCAAAGCATATATAAGATAAAACTCTCACAAGAGTTGATTATACAAATTGAAGTCCTATAGTGCTCTTCAAGAATATCTCAAATATATACAAAAACAAAGCAAAAATGATTCAAAGATTGATTCACGGATTTAAGTGATTGAAATATGTTTCTCAGTTGTTGGTCAGCCACAAATGATGTCCCAAGATGTGTATTTATAAGTTTCCAGATCAAAGGAGTCGTTGAGGGCTTTAATGGGTAGCATTTAATGCACCTAACATAGTTGTTGGACATTGTCAGACCACTGGTAATCGATTATACGTTTTTTGTAATAGATTACATAGCTGTTTGAATGTGTTCTTGGCTTTCTGGGTAGGATGTAATCAATTATCAGTCTTGTGTAATCGATTACATAGCCTCTGTCATGAATCGATTACATGCTCAATATAATCGAATGTAATCGATTACAAGGCCTTTGTTTAGCTTGAAATTGATTATAATATATGTGTAATCGATTACATTGCCCTTTGAACACATTTTTCAAGCCTAACAAAGTATCCATGTCATTTTTAACTTTGAGAAACTTGGATTAAACAATATTGACAAATGTTTAACATAATCCAAGATTGAAATCAACATTTGTTAAAAAATATGAACTTTGAAGATGATTTAAAAAGATCTTGAAAAACCATTTAAATATAATTGAGATACCTTGAGAGCATTTCACGTTGATATTCTAAGACCTATATCTAATATACCTCTTTTGATCTTAGTCTTCTTCTTTTGATCTTGGTCTTCATCTTGACTTTGTTATCATCAAAAACTCATTTGATATGCTTCAAAACATAAGCATTCACACTTAATTTATTACCAAAAGTGGATCTCCTAGCCCAATCAAATTCTTTGTTTAATTGTGAACAAGTTTTATTATCTTTATTATTGTGACAAATCCTTTCCTTAGTTTAAAGAATTTTTCTTTATTAATTCCCTGTGCATCGACCTCAGACTCCTTAGAAGTTTATTACTTGAGACAACCTGCACTTGAGTTTGCATTCTTTATTCCGCATCAACAGTCATCAATGACATTTGTCTCAAAACCACATGAGGTAATGACTTGATGGAACTTGTGATACCATTGACGGAAAGCCTGTTTGAGACCATAGATGGATTTCTTTAGCTTGCATACCATAGATTTTGGGTCACCCAAACACAAAGTTTTCAAGTTGTGTCAAACAAATTGTTTTGTCAATGTTTCTATTTAGAAACGTAGTCTTGACATCCATCTGATGTAGCTCCAAATCAAAATGAGCTACCAGTGCCATTATTGTCCTAAAGGAGTTTTTCGAAGATACTGGAGAGAAAGTCTCTTTGTAGTCAATACCTTCCTTTTGAGTAAAGATTTTGGCAACAAGACAAGTTTTATATCTCTCGACATTACCCTTTGAATCTATCTTGGTCTTAAATATCCATTTACAACAAATGGATTTTGCGCCTTTAGGCAATTCGACGAGATCCCAAACGTCATTGTCTTTCATAGACTTCATCTCATCCTTTATGACATCAATCCACTTTTGAGAGTAAGAACTGCGCATAGCTTAACAGAAGTTGATTAGATCATCCTCTGTTAAACTAACGCCATCCTCATGTTCTTGGAGAAAGACGATGCAATCATTTGATATCGTGCTTCTCCTCTCTCTAATGGATCTCCTTAATGACACTTCTTGAGGTTGTTGAGTTTGTTCTATAGGTGGTGCTTGAGGAAAAACCTCATCAATGTTGTCTTGTTCTAGAACAATGTCAGGAATAATAGCCTAAACATTATTGTCTAATACTGGAACTGTTTCTTGAAAAGTGATAGGTACAAGGACTTGATCACGGTCAATAACAGGTTCTTCTTCAAAGACAACATTCCTTATATTTTCTTCCCCCTCAAACTCAACTTCCTCAAGGACTCTTGCATTTCTCGTTTTAAAAATAGATCTTGATGTGGGATTGTAAAACTTATACCCCCGAGAGCGTTCAACATAACCAACGAAATAGCAACTAACCGTTCTTGAGTCCAGTTTTCTTTCATGCGACCTATAAGGCCGTGCCTCAACTGGACAACCCTAAATATGCAAGTGCCTTATGCTAGGCCTTTTGCCAATTCAAAACTCATAAGAGGTTTTGATTACTGTTTTGCATGGTACCCTATTAAGGATATAAAATGCAGTGTTTAAGACTTGTCCCCAAAGTGATTCTGGCAAGGAAGAATGACTAATCATACTTCTTTACATATCCTTAAGAGTTCAGTTTCATCATTTTATAACACCATTCATATTGGATTTGCCCAACATGATGTATTGCGAGACAATTTCGCATTCATTGAGGAAAAGTGCAAAAGGTCCTAGACGTTGCTCTCCTGATCCGTCATATCTGTTATAATATTCATCACCACGATTAGATTTGATAGCCTTAATTTTCTTTCCAAGTTGAAGTTCAACTTCAGTCTTGAAAGACTTGAAAACGTCTAGGGATTGAGACTTCTCATGTATTAAATATAGGTAATTGTACCTAGAGTAATCGTCTATGAACGTAATAAAGTATTATTATCTATTCCAAAAAGGCGTAGGGAAAGGACCACATATATCCGTATGTATTAGTTCTAAGACATCCTTAGCTCTTTCGGTACATAATTTCCTTATCTTTGTTCTTTTCCCCCTGATACACTCAACACAGACTTGGAAGTCTGACAGATCTAAGGGTTCAAGAATTTCATCTGATACAAGCCTTTGAATTCTTTATTTAGAGATATGGCCTAAACGTTTGTGACATTCGCTTTGTACCTTTTGAACTTGTTTGCAATATTTCATTATAGGAACTAATAATATCAAGTATATATAGATTATCAATCAAAGAACTAGAACCAACAACATATGAATTTTGATAGAGACTAACTTTATTATTTCCAAATGAACAAGAAAAACTTGATTTGTCCAAACTAGAAATAGAAATTAAATTCCGTCTAAATGACAGTCCAACAAATGTCTCAAACAAATCCAAATGAAATCTAATTTTCAATTGTAATCTAAAAGTTCCTATAGCTTCTACTGCAACTTTATTGTCATTGCCCACAAAGATGAATTTTTCGTCATCACTTGGTGGTCGGCTCCACAGGCAACCTTGCATAGACATACTTATGTGAGTAGTAGCATTAGAATCTTCCCACTAAGTATCCTTAGGTACAGAAGCTAAATCAACTTCAGAACAAACTAAAGTGAGAATCTTCCCTTCTTTACACGCCAAGCGGCATACTTGAGACACTTTTTCTTTATGTGTCCTGACTTTTTGCAGAAGTAGCAAGTAAATTCCTCATCATGCTTCTTCTGTTTCTTCTGATGAGAAGAACCTTCCGCAGTATCCTTAGTTCTCTTCTTCTTCTTGTTCTGAGAGGTCGAAGCCAAGTGAGCACTTTCTGTCTTATCTCTCTGCAGTTTCTCTTCCTCTTGCACACAGTGAGTTATAAGCTCATTGAGGGACCATTTATCCTTCTGAGTGTTATAACTCACCTTGAATTGCACAAAGTGTGCAGGAAGAGAGATCAAAACTAAGTGCGCGAGCAAGTCCTCAGACAGCTCTAACTTGAGTGGCTTGAGCTTTGATGCAAAATTAGACATTTCCATAATGTACTCCCTTATGTTTCCTTTGCCCTTATATTTCATTGAGACGAGTTTGGCCAAAAGATTATTCACCTCTGACTTTTCATTCTTAGAAAAATATTGCTTAATTTCCTCAAAGAACTTCTTGACATTCTTGCTCTCAGCAATAGAGCTCCGAAACGCTTCTGGAATGGAGCGCTTCATGATCATCAAGCACATTCGGTTAGAGCGATCCCACTTCTCAATTTTAACCTCATCAGGGTTTTCCGGAGTAGAAATGAGTCGCTCCATCCTAAGTGTCAGATCTAAATCCATACAACAGAGAATTATCTCCATGGCTTCTTTCCAGGCTTTGAAATTCGTCCCATTCAGCATTGGGATGATATTGACTTGAGCAGAAATATTTATAGCACTAGTAACAGAAACTGGATAGAGAACAAAATAAACGAACATATTCACATACATAAGCACGTCAATAAAAATAAGACATGGACAATTATCCAGAATTGAGAATCCATCACAAGATACCTAGCACAACATTAATTCCTAGTCTTTGGACAGAGAAATTAACTGTAAGTGATACTCTCAATGCAATGATCAAATATTAACGATAAGTTCTGTCAAACAACAACCTTTCTTTGGATTGACTATTGTTCACATGAAAAATAAAAACTTTATAATTGTCACATATTCACCACCGCTGGCATGTCATTATTTGGCCAAACTGTGTCTTCCTTTGGGCCGAGCACAGTTCGCATAAATAGCTTCACGTAAACATCTATGTAATTTTCATCAAATTAATTTACATAATAGGGGTTACTTTGGCAACATGTTGTTTCAATTAACTTAATTAAAAATACTAGACCAACAAAAAAAAAACTTATCAGTACAGGTCACGGTCGTATTACTCAACACGACCTAACCGTGTTCCATTTTGTTAAGATTACTGGATTCAGTCTTGATGTATTACGATAATGGATCCCAACACGGGTAGACCGTGGATCCCAACACGGGTAAACCGTGTAGCTTACTGAAAAAATATTACTTTTCGTAAAAGAAAACATAGGTTTCGTGTAGCAACTGTGCAACAAACGTGCAACCAATACACACATTCTTGGCCATACATTATGGATCCAACGAAAAAAAAGAAGGCAAAAGCCCTAAATTTCATAATTAGGGTTCATTTGGGAGAAATAAACATTATAGGAAGATAAAAAAAATACCCTAACTATGCTCCGGAAAAAACCACAAATCCTAATAATCTAACAACGATGACCGCTCTGATATTACTTGTTAGATATTAATTCTTTAATCTTTAAAACAAATTCTAGATGCATACACCCTAGAACAAAATATCATAAGGCCTAGGATCTACATCATGTCAGATTATCAATGATTCTTAGATTTTCATAAATACTTAGATCCATAGCTATTGATCACTAACTGTTGCAGAATCTTTGTGGCAATCAATCTCTAGTAATGGGGTGGTTTGTGATCTTCCTCAACTAAATCGCCTTAGCTCCTCTGTGGGACTGTCATCTCTCTTCCAGATAGGGAGAAAGAAATCTTTGTTATGATTTTGGTATATTGTAGACCATAACCGTTTCTGACGTATATTAACCAATTAGGGTTCTCATAATCTCCTAATGGGCCAATATGATATTTACTCATTAATCCCACGTCAAGTTGTAAAGTCTACAGGCTCACTAAATTAAATCACTTAATAACAAGCCTAATAAATTAAATAACTAATATAATTATCAATTAAATATGATACCCAACATTAATTAGAAAACGTAAATTTCCTAACAGTAGCTACAATGATTGCAGGCATTGTAATCATTGCGACGTGAATTGCAGTTGTTGCAATGTGAATTTTTTATAATTAAAGATCAATTTTTGAAACGAATTGCAGTTAGTTGTGAATGTAACATGGTTTTGATATATGCACATTACTGTCTCATTGCGGTCCTTTCTTGTAATTTAGAATCACGTCGTAATTGTGGGATGATGCAGTTGTGGTGGTGACTGCAACTATAATATTGCAGCTACATCATATAATGTGGTCTGTAATTTAAAAGAGTTTAATAGAAAATATTTTTTTTTTATAGTGGATCATTTGAACTCAAACAGATGCTATCTTTACAGTTACAACACGATTGTGACCGCAACAATTGTATGAACTGCATTACTATTACTATTTTTGGTTGACTTTCAAGTTGATAAAATGAAGTGCTTAATGTTCTGCTCTGATTGCAACTTTTATTCTCATGTGTAATCAATTACTTCTATAAGATATATTGTGGTAAGAGTGATGGTGTGAAAGTGAGGATTATCTGATTTTCCACTATCTGGTCAATGCAGATCCTCACGCACAGTTTGTCCCACATGTGAAAAATTTGTCTTTTTGTGTTTCATATTGGTCAGACAACCACTAAAAAAGAGACATATTTATATTAATTTTCAAATGTAGGACTTAATAGTGCTTAAGTACTAAATTGTGAAGATAATAAAGCAGTTCCTGATTTTTTATTTGCCTGTTGCACCATGTGCTACATTGACTGCGCTGTTTACTAGATACTTTTTTCATAGGCTGAGTCATACCTTGGTTTTGGAAAATCAGTCCTAATTAATTAAGCTGTTTCCTCACATTCTTACTGACACTTGCTTTTGGATATACAAGACAAAAAAACCTGTGTCGATTTTAAGGAATCATTATCTTATTTCCTCATCGTTTGAAATGATCATGAGCCCTTTTTATGAACTAAAATGGGCTCAATTCGAAAAAAAGTAGCCGAAGACTAATAGATTGTGGGGATTATAGGGTTGAAAAGGAGAAAGGCTGTAACAATTATGTATGTACATGTGCACCAACATTTTCCTTATGCATATGGAAATAATCCTGGTGCCTCCCAAAAGGAAAGAAAAACAATAGAAGAGTTTAAATCAGAAAGAGGATTTCTTATTAAACTGTTCCTTTAAGTTTTTGGTATATTGCATTTGTTTACATAATCTTAGGTTAGGATGCTAGTTTGGTAAAATTTAAGAAATTGTATTATATTTTTAAAGCAGTTTATATTATGTTTTTGAAATAATAATAAATATATATTCTAAGAGGATTTTTATTATTAATTTATGTTATTTTTATTAAAATTTATGTAAATATAATTAAAATTAATAATAAATAGTTTTTTAAAACATATATTTATTATTATTCTAAAACTATGTAATAATTTCTCTCTAAAGTTCTCCCAGCAAGTCATTATGGACTTAATTAGCCAATGAATAGGTTTCTCCGGTCTGTACAAACGAGAAACACGAGGCCACTGAAGAAGGGTTGGGTTCATGCATGTTAGTCGTGCTCAGAATTTGAAACTAGAGAAAGGTTGTGAACAAGCATGGAAATAAAAAAATTGACGTTTGAACTAAATCCAGAACTGTCAGTTGTCTGTTATACCCTCTGTTCACACCTCTAGGTTCAATTTTTTGCTTTTATATATTGACCATGCATGCACGCCTTTTCTGTCAGAGTTGTATATATATATATGAACTTGGGAAAAAGTTTTCAATGGACCTGAAAATTGGTGGGGTATAGATAGCCAGTGATGTATGACTGTTGATCTGGGAAAAATATTGATCTATGACTCTGAAGAAATGACCATTTACCTGCCGATCTTGGTGAAAACAAAGTCAAGTGTTGGGGTTGTGTGAGTGGTCCCTGAAAATACTTCGATTTGACTTTTGATCCCTCTGATATTAAATAGTATTTTATATGGGTGTGAAATCTATCCGTTGGAGTTTTTTAAAGATTTACAACTGTTGGATTGGATAATTTAATTAAAAAACGAAAAATATAATTTGAATCAGTTTGTACAGTAGATTTTCCTCATATAGAGGACGAGGTGAAATAAAAGTGGTGGTGGTCATTCTGTTGGCCATGACTTGACTATAGGGACTAAATAGCAATTTAAAGTAACTATGGATTTATCATAAATTTATTATTTTCAATATTCAGTCAATGCAAGTTACCTTCTGTTACAGGTATTTTTCAAGGAGCTTGGATGCTCTAAAACGTTTTAGGTGTAGGTTAAACGTCGCCATGAACTTTGAAAAATTTTAGGTCAAGTTCCACCTTGGGAGTAACTAGCTTGAGTGAGGGATTGTTTTGATTTTAAAACAAAACAATTGAAATAAGGACTTATTTGAGTGAGGGATTGTTGAGTGGCAAATATGTACCGTAAATCCTTGTTAAGAAAGAAAAATTTTTCTTATCTGACTTATCTTATGCTTTCTAAAAATAATACTTAAGCTTTACTGGAAATCTAGTTTTTGTATTGCTCATGTTAATCATAGATTGTTCCTCCCCACTTTCTTCATCCCCACATGCACCCCTCTTCTGCATGATGGCCGTTAACTGGTAAGAAATTCTAATTTGATTTGACAATGATTTGACCAGCTTCCGGTGTAAAGTTGATCAGATCTCAATCCTACCTCTCGTTAGAAAGTATCCTTTATTGTCATAGTCTCATTGTTAAAGTAATTTTTAATTAGATATAATCTATTATAAGTATTTAAATTTTTATTTAATACGTACAATATGAAGATTATAATATAATTTTATTTAATTATTTTTAAAAATATTTTTATATATGTTAAATAATAATTTACATATTTAAAAGATGATGTGATAAATTATATTTAAATAAAAATATCTCCTCCTCATAATTGTTGATAGATGAATTGTTGAATAGAAGTGTGAATGAAACATTTGAAAAATTACGAAGGGGACAAAGAAGCTGAAGCCTATCACTAAATCTAATTGTACACTCTTTACAAAGGAACACTCATGTTTAGTGTCTTGTAGTTGGCATATGAAGACAGTGTCTCCTTCTGGATAAGTTTAATGGCCATATAGCAATTTCCGCACACAAGAGGTGGAAATCTGCTATATATCTAAGGTGAGCTATAAGCCCATTGAGCTTAACACATAATGCATTTTTCTGCAATGATCAGATTCCAGCTTAGTGGTACTGGTTCTGAATCGATCAAAATATAAAATAATATAGAAAAATGAATTTACTGTTGAAATAGGTGGATATCTTTTGGCCAATAAATGCTAAGTTGAAGTTATGTGTGGCAATGCTTTGTTGAGGGCCCTTTTCTGGTAAGTTTGGTTAATGTTTATTTTCATGACCTAAAAGTTATTAACCTGCCCACTTACCCGAGTATAGAGGTAAGAATCAATACCCTAACGCAAGATTATTCTAAATGTCTCAGATCAGATAAACTTACCAAGCTTGCATCCACATCTGTTTTTTTTTTTTTGTTATTATTTTCTGAGAACCAAATTAATTGATGAACTACTTTAAATTCAAAAAGTGACTTAATTAGAAGGGATACAAAAACAATAAATAAAAGATGATATCCATCTTATTATTAAACTTAATAAAGTTGGAATCCAAGTCATTCTCAACAAACCAACTTGATATTTATTTCTTCCATTCCTCACAGCACTTAGGGTTCCCCCCAAGTTCAAGAGTCATAACGCACAAGGTTCGCCACAAAAACCCTAGCTTTCTACATTGTGATGATGAGATTCTTGAAAGTGCGCATGTTAGCTTTTTGTTATATTTTGTTTTTAGGGAAACGACCATTTTGGAATATATACCATAATGCATTTTCCTTCTATGATATAATCATCAATCAGCAAGAATATGGTCACTGGTCAATATATATGTAGAAAGATAAAGATATATATTGCATGCTCTGTGATCCTTGTATAGTCTTTTCGATAAGACTCTGCACAGAATGACAGAATAAAGACTTAGCAACACTACTTTTTCATTAAAATTAATTGAGTTCTTTTTGGCTGGTATGGATATATATAGTTGATAACTTGATGTTATTTACTTTCCTAGGATAAATAGTATCATTAAACCAACAGAAGGAAGGATTTTGAAGGTAGAAATCCAATTCACGCTTAATTATATCTCTTCATGCAGGCTAAGAAATATAAGGTACCTTCCGTGATGCAGGAACACAACTGGTTTAAAATTTCCAATTTTATCTTAAAAATTTAATATTTATATATATATTTCTGGTGCTATTATATAAACTGTGTTAATTTTTTTAAGTTAACTATTAATTCTTAAGATTTATATGACCTATATTTAGCTATTTAATCTAATTAGACCTTGCTCCAAAATATTCAGACATGCTGCAAATTTGAAGATTGAGTATGTATTTTGTACCGAATTTTGGATTAGCGGAGCAGGAATAACATATTCTACTAAAATAAAATCTCAAATATTTATGCGAGATATTAGATAAGTAAATTAATTTATTTATGAGGAGCAAATCTCTCACATATATGAATGCAAATCGTGTCTCAAATAAATAGGAGATTCAGTTATAAGAAATAATAATATCATTGAATCTTATCCTAAATAACAACATTTAATTCAAATTTGATTATGATTCTTAACACTCTAGATACTTCTATAAATACCACACAAGTTAGTAAGAGTATGCATCTAATCTCAAATACTCTAATCACTTTGTGCACAATTTATTTTGAATATTAGAGTGTCTTTTACAGGTATCTACCCTCTTGTACGACCGTCGCAGTCACCGTGCATCGGAAGAAACCACCATTATTAACCTTATTCAGGTACTCTTCTTAATCTAATTCAGAGCAGTATATGTTTTCTTTTCTTTTAATTAATATTTAATATTTAGGTAAATTTTTTATTTTTTCAATATATAGGAGGCATTAAGGATGTGGAAAGGATGAAAACCGCAACATTAAATACACTGATATTAAATATTGGGAGTTGTCATGTGAGCAATTGCCTAATTGACTTCTATTGTGTGTGTGAGTAAATAAATGAATATGGATGCATTCATCTTTATATTTTCAGGGTTTGGATAAAAAAGTCAAAATATATATAAAGTTTTAAATGATTTTGTTTTTATTTAAAATTTTATATTTTAACTTCTTTAATAAGTGTTTTTAGCAAAATTCTATATCTTTTATTTTTCTAAAAGGTCATCTTGATAATTTTTCTACTATTTCATCTATCCACTTTTATCTATTTATTTAAGAATTTTGATTTGTCTAAACATTTTCTGTCCATTTAGAAAATTATAAAATATCTATTAGTCTTTTTTCAACTTTATCCTTATATTTTATTATCTCCATTAAACTCAATAAAGACATATTAATTAATTTTTATAACTTCCTAAAACCAACTTCTTTAGTCAATGCATGAAATACGTATGAGGGGGAGAAATAATATGTGAGATTAACAAAGATAGATGAGAGAGAGAATATATTAATTAAGTGAGAGAAAGAGTAATTTAGTCATGTTAAATCATATTTAGGTTTTGCTAACAAGTTTTTTTCAATTTATAATGCATTGAATGTCTTAATTTTCATCTAAAACTTTCTATTATAACTTCTTTAACATATTTTACTATCATTCATCATATTTAATAACTTTATTAATTTATGTGCATTAACCTTAATGGACAGATAAAAATGGACGGATAGAGTACTTAATGAAAAAAATATTAAGTAAAAGTATATTCATTTAATATCTTGAAAATATAAAACATATTTAATATTTTTTTGTTAAAAAATTAAAAGAATTATTAGGAGAATTTAAAATTATTCATCATGTATTTTCCTTGTCAATGACATAGATTTCACTAACAACAAGAACAATAATCCAAAGATACTCCAGACACATACCAAACCAGGTAATAATTTTTTTTAATAAATATAGAGTTTAATTTTGAAATATTGTCAATATAATTTTTTTTATACTTTATTTAATAGTGTGTTGTCACATTATTTAATAAATTTGAGATGCCAAACTTATTAAATAATATGGTAACATATCATTAGACAAAAATGTAAAACCTTTTTTTCACACTTACAATGCATTAAATTTAAAATCACAAGTATATACATTTTTTTTTATGAACTAAAAATTTAAGATGGAAGAATAATTGTCTCAGTGCAGGGTTAGTTTAGTCTCTCAAACTTAGTAAGCACTTATAAAAGACTTACAGATAATTCACTAATAAAAGATCTTTGAATTTGAATTTAAGTCACACATTTGTCAAGTACGAAAGAGAATTAGGTGAGCCAACTCCTTTTGACTAGTATAAGTTTATACCTAACATTTTATTGTTAAATATAATAAAATCAAAATAAATTTTATAAGACGATTGATTTTAAATGCAGATATTCTTAATTTAAGGATAGATTAATTCCTTGTCATCATAACTAATATAAAAAATATTTGAATATCATTTATGTATTTTGATTTTTTTATTAAAAAAACACCTCTCTTTGATTGGCATCTTTCTTGTGCAAATCAAAGTATCTATTTATTTATCTCATATTAAAAAAAACTAATATTATGCAATATGTCTAATAATTGTAACATAATCGATTCTTAAACAGGGACTAGTACATCTAGGTCAGAATTCCAACCAATAGATTCTCCTTCGCTCATGTCGACCAGGTTTGTCCATTGCATAGGCTGTTCTTACATCACGGAATCATTTGCCAAATAAAAAAGAAATTTTTGAAAACCATTTGATGGAACTGATTACAGAATAAAACTAAGAAACAAAGATGGATATGTTATCAGATATAAATACTATAATCTAATTAATGAGGTATGATTTTGAAATTTTCTCTAAGATGCTTTTCTTTCTTTATTCTCTTATAAGTTTCATTGCGTGATATCGAATGAGTAGAGTCTTTTATTTTGAGAGTGAGATGTGTAAATCTTAATCTTTAAATCATTTATGTATGATCAATATTAGATGAGTAATTTATTATAAGAGATGAGAAAAATAAATATTAACCATTAAATTATACATAAATAATTAAAATTAAAAGTTATTTAAATGTTACGTAATCACATGTAAAAGACATACGACTTTAATTAACTTCTGATTTTGATCACAAAGATCAAGATTTATACTTTTTATCCTCGTAATAAGACACTTCTCTCACTTAATATATTACACACACATATATATACATATATGAAAATGCTAAGTTACATATTATATATATGAAAATGCGCGCATGAAAATGCTAAGTTACATATTATAAATATGAAAATGCTAAGTTACATGTTTATACAGTAAATGTGTAAATTGCTAACCTACACATCATGTGTGTAGATTAGCACCTTAAGGGAAATACTAACTTACACATTTCTAGTGTAAATATTGTGTAAGTTTCTAACCTACAAATCATATGTGTATGTTAGCAATCCTTTATATAGAGAAATTCTTGAGTGAAATTTCTTTACTTTAGACATACAAATCAACTTATGACATATATAAAATTATGTGGACTATGTTAATATATATATATATATATATATATATATATATATATATATATATATATATATATGATCTTATTCTCAGTGAGAGAAGTGTTTATTATAAGAGGTGAGAGGATAAATATTGACCATTGGATCTTATATGAATGGTCAAGATTAGAACATAAATGCATGTGACTTTTTTAAGTGATCACATGACCTTTAAGTAACTTTTAACTTGACCATCCATGTATGGTTGTATGGTCAAGATTTACTCCTCTTACAATAAATACTAATCTCACTAGATATATATATATATATATATATATATATATATATATATATATATATATATATATATATATATATATATATATATATATATATATATATGTCGCGACCAGTAAATCGCAGATGGGAGCGGCGAAATAAATAATTTAGAGTCGCCACCAATTTTATTTAAATTAGGAAAAATTGGAAAACCTTTTTCAGAGAATGGTCTTTGGAACCAGATTGGATTCGGGAGTTGGTTATGCATAGGGAAGGGTGGAGACTTAACTCCACAGCACCCCTAAAACATCCGTCCTAAAACGGTTACCCTAAATTAGTTATGCAAAACTTAATAATCTCATAATATGTTTGTTTTACCCTTTTTATTTAAAAAAACTAAAAAATAAATAATTTGTGAAAGTTTAAAATTTGGCTTGACGAAATAAAAATTTCGCTCCTACGTACCTCAGTGCAATGAGAAACTCAAAGTCACGTAATTCTTTAAAAAATAAGTGTGGGTTTGTTGATTTTATTTAAAGAAAAGATTTAATTTTTTTATTTTTTTATAAAAAATTGAATTAACAGTCGTCGCGACTACTGTTAATCAAACTAAAGTTTGAATGAGTGAAGCTTGCGTCACGCTAGACGTCACCCACGGATTGTTGAATTTATCGCTATTAAATGAGATTTTTTTTATCTAAAATTTACTTTAAAAAAAACAAATAAAAAAATAATGATAAAAAAATGAATTTTGAGTCTTTATTAAATAGAAATTTATTTTTTAAATAATTTGAATCACTAGGTTGTCGCAACTCAGATGATTCAAAATAGTTACAAGATTAACAAGCTGTCACAACTCGGTTAATCCTGTTTTGCTCTTCTAAAAAATAATTGTTTTACTTTTATTATATTTTATTTATTATCCCTTTTTTATTTTTTAATTTTCAAATTTTTAGTTTAGCCCATTTAACTCCATTAAACCTATTTCAAAAAAAAAAAAAACTAAAAACTACAAGAATTCTAAAACAAAACAAAAAATGAAAAAAGAAATGAAAAGAAAAAAATAAAAACAAAACTTACGAAAACTAAAAAGTAAAACAGGGGAGGGGGTTCCTCTTTTCTCTGATATTTGCAGAAACAAGGGGAGATGAAGAGGGGCGGCAGCAAATGTCAGAGTGGTTGGACGGCTCGGATCCGGACCAGTCTGGTGACCGTGCGGTGAAGACGGCTCGGTCGGGCGGCTTGTAGTACGACGGGGACGGGATCTCGACGGTGTGCGGAGCGAAGAGGACGTAGGCGACGGGTCGGTTTCACGGTGCCGGATTCGACACTATCAGTGCGGCGGTTTGGGCGGAGGTCCTGGTTCGGGTTCGTCGGCGGTCGGGACGTTGGCGGGTCGCCTGCGGGTAGCGACTGGTGAGAGGAGTTGGTCTGACGACACGGTTTGCAGTTGGGCTGGCGTGAATCTGGGTGGAACGGCAGGATGCCGGCTTTAAGACGTGGAGGAGTATGTGGGTGGTGGTTTTGATTGTTTAGAAACTTAGTTTAATGGTGAAGAAGAAGCTTATGGAGGTTTTGGTGGGGTAAAAGATGAAGATGAAGGTGGTGTAGTGGTTGAAGGTGAAGGCTATGATATTTTGGAGATGGTGGTTTGAAGAAGATGATAAATAGTAAAGGTGGTGGCTGTTTGGAATAGTGATTATGGTGACAGAGGAATGAATGTTTTGAAGGTTGAAAAGGATAAGGAGTAATGGGTGGTGTGGTGTGGTTGTAAATGGTGAAGTGATGAAAAAGAAGCTACTACGAGAGATGGGTTAGTGGTGAAGAAGATGAAGTTGTAATGGAAGGCTACGTGGTATGAAAATAATAATATGGCTTAGGTGAGTCTGTTTTTAGTGAAGGGTCACGGTGAAGTGAAAGTTGAAGGTGTTTTTGTGTGTGGGGGTTATGGGTTAATATAGGAATGGTTTAGGGTGAAGAGTTTGAGTTTGAGTGTAATTAGGATTGGTTTAAGATGATAAGTCGGGATCTGTTTAGGATGAGTGTTGGTGTTGGTCTAGGATAGTGATGGATTTAGTTAGGATAAGTTTGTTTATGGTAAGTTTAAGTTGGTTTAGGATATCGGTTGTGGGGTTAGATAATGGGTCAATGGGTAGGATATTGAGTCATGGATATTGGGTGATGAATTGGGTTGGATATTGGGTCAATGGGTAGATTCTTGGATTGGGCTAGATATTTTTTTTT
This sequence comes from Ormosia emarginata, assembly GCA_029884605.1. Classification (NCBI taxonomy): domain Eukaryota; kingdom Viridiplantae; phylum Streptophyta; class Magnoliopsida; order Fabales; family Fabaceae; genus Ormosia; species Ormosia emarginata. The sequence goes on from JAQQTP010000089.1 coordinate 77,527,385, forward strand.
TTTAATTTTTTTAATTTTTTTAATTTTTTTAACTTTTTTAATTTTATTTTATTTACAAAATGTCTCGGACAAAATTTGGTGTTCACAATATATATATATATATATATATATATATATATATATATATATATATATATATATATATATATATGACATATCTAGTGAGAGGAGTGATTATTGTGAGAGAGTGAGAGGAGTGAATCTTGACCATACAACCATACATGGATGGTCAAGATTAAAAGTTATTTAAAGGTCATGTGACCACTTAAAAAAATCACATGCATTTATGTTCTAATCTTGACCATTCATGTAAGATTCAATGGTCAAGATTCACTCCTCTTACTCTCTCATAATAAACAATCCTCTCACCTGATACACTTCTTATATATATATATATATCTGATGCGAATTAAAAGATGCAAACCCAAGTGCAGGTTGTCTCAAGTAATAAATTTTTTGAGAGTCCGAGGTCGATCCACAGAGAATTGATGAAGAAAAATTCTTTGAAGTAAGGAAATGATTTGTCACAATAATAAAGATAATAAAACTTGTTCACAATTAAAAAAATAACTTGTTTAGGTTAGGAGATCCACTTTTGGTAATAAATTAAGGATAAAATTAGTTTTTTTTATAACTCAATTGAAATTCATGCACAACGGAGGTTCCAATCGAAAAATAAAACATTCAAAATCCATTTATAATTATATATGTACTTATATTATGGTTCCTTTAATTATTTACCAACACCAACACTTGTAAATGAGTTCAAGCATTTATTGTGCCAACCACTTGTCTACAATGAATCAAGAACTCTACTTTACAAGGAGGGTATCTAAATTGATTGGAAACAAAATATAATACATATAATGACCACTTGATAATATATTATTTAAGCACAAGAAAGAAATTAATCTAACCTTATTTTATTATCAAAAGCTTCACTCCTTCACCCAAGTAAGATAAAAATTAGTTATTCATGAGCAAGAAGAAAGAAGGAGAGAAGAAGAAGAAGAAGATAAACATAACTTCAATTTAGAACAAAAGAAAACTACAACAAGAGAAATAAATAACACAATAGCATGATCTTGATCTCTAAGTCAAGATATCCAAGATGATCAGTCAATGCTCCCTTTTATAGAGCTTGAAGAGTACAAAATGACAATAAAGTTATTTAATGAGTGAGTAGATGGTGGGTGGATGAGTAGAAAATGACAATGAAATTATTTAATGAGTGGGTAGATGATGGGTGGATGAGTAGAAAGTGACAATAGAGTTATTTAATGAGTGAGTGGATAGATGATTATTTAGTGGATAGATGATTAATGAGTGGGTGAATGATTACCATACTTATCTCTCCACTTGTACCAACTAATTCAACTATTTTTACACGATTATAACTCTATTAAAATGTCATTTTTTGAAAAAGTGGTCTTCATAAGAATTGAAGGGTTTTGTCTTAACTTTTCAATGCCGCCAGTTTCAGTTCAATGCAACTCCTACAACCTAAATTATGCCTTGATTACTGCACACTGTTCTGGTTCTAGTAACAGAACCCATTTTCTGACTTCCAGGCCTAATTAGCTCCACTAGATGTCTGATTGAGACTTCAAACTCTCATCAAAGTTGTAGAGTTTTCTCTCATCTTTCTTACAAGGTAAATTTCATAATTTTTAGAATTTTAGAACTCAAGATATAACATAAATACAGAAATAGTGTAAAATCTCAATAATGCTGAAAAAGATCAATTAAACCAAATTTAAATCCAAACTTACAAACATGACCAAGCACAATAAATGAAGTATATAGAGAATGTAAATGATTAAAAATAAGGATTTATTAATATATAAATTATGTGATTATCAATATCTATTAACACAATTTTATACATATTAAAAATTAATTTGTATATGCCTAAAATATGAAGTTTCCACCAAAAATTTTCTCCCTGTATATAGAAAAGGTGGCACCGTTACTTCTAATATATTTGTAGCAAAGTAAAAGTGAAACCTATTAAATTATTAATTCCAATATAAGACATACCTACTATCGAATCAATTTGAAAAGATAAGGGCAATCAATCATACCACTTATACCTATTAAGCATTGTTTTCCTTCTAAACTTCATTTTTACAAGAATAGGGATGTAATGTATATATATATCTATTAACAAAATTTTACATATATCATAAATTAATTTGTGGATGAAGTTTCCACCAAAAATTTTCTCCCATACATAAAAAAGGTGGCACCGTTAGTTCTAGTATATTTGTAGCACAGAAAAAGTGCAGCCTATTAAATTATTAATTCCAGTATAAGACATACCTACTATCGAATCTATTTGAAAAGATAAGGACAATCAATCATACCACTTAATACCTATTAAGCATTGTTTTCCTTCTAAACTTCATTTTTACAAGGATAGGGATGTAATGTAATATGGGAAAGCTTGAGTTGCACAGATAATTTAATACAGGGATCACTATAATAAATTGAAAAGGCTTTTCGCGACAAAAAGATAAAGAAGAAAGAAAATAAATAATGAATGGTAATGGATGTGTGTTTTGTGAGGTTTGTGTGTGAACTTTTCTATTTGAATATTGTTGCTCATGTAATGAAGTGTTAACACGGATATTTGTCAATCTCAAGGAACTTTTCTCAAATTCCTTATATATTTAATATTCATGTGAATGCATGATATTCAAGTTCAACCGCTCATATTATGACAATTGGATGTTCCACTCACTCTTTTTCCATGCATGAATGCTCTACAAGCTGCCTAAAATCCATGAGGACGTCATTTAGCATCTTCAGCTAACCAGAGGCAAAAAAGGAGAGAAAGAAGAGAGAGAAAGACGTTTCCAGATAGGGCTCTCTCATCCTATCCACTTTTCTAAAATTTCTACCCATGATGAAGCATAGTGGAAGCAATCACTCAGTATAAATAGGCATGTAGTTCTCTTTGCCATTCCACCAATTTCCAATCAGAACTGGAAGATCTCCCATTTTGTTGTTGTGAGCTTCCACAATATGAATAATATTGTAATGAAGCTGACAAGTTTATACACCATGGCTCTCTTACTTTTTCTATCTTTTAAACCTGCTGTTTCTTCTAGACATAGGCAATGGGGTGGTGGGAGGAAATTTAGCTCTGGTGATAATGGTGATCTTGTGACTAACTTGCCTGGCCAACCCCATGTAGATTTCAAGCACTATGCTGGGTATGTCACGGTCAACCAAACCAATGGACGAGCACTCTTTTACTGGTTCTATGAGGCTATGACCAAGCCAGAAGAGAAACCATTGGTGCTGTGGCTTAATGGAGGTAAAAGCAGATACTAATTATAATGTATTTCTTTGCTGTAGACATCATATATATAACCAACTCTTATAGTCTTACATCAAACAGTGCGTACACTTTTTTTTCACACCTCATTTAATATCATTCATTATATATACTTTTTTCTATCACTTTCTCTCACTCAATCACATCTATCGAAAATGGTGTGAATAGTACTTACACACCTAAAAGAGGTATAAGATGATTATTTTTCATATATAACAATATTCAGACTTTGGAGTAGTGTGGGAACATATTTATGATCAAACATGTTATGGGATGCTATAAACTATATATATCATTTTCTGTTGGTGTGACTGTGAGTGTGAATATGTTTGCTCTTGTACTCTCAGGTGTTATTCAGGTGCGAACACGTGTTATAAACCTCAAACCCCTAATCTCCCGGTCTCCAAAACTCACTTATGAATGGACATTTCACTTGAGTCATTTATATGTTTAAAGAGAAATCCATGTCCTTATCAACAATTAAAATAAGCTCTATTAATATTGTGGATTTTCTGTAGAAGACAAGTAGTGTTTCTAGTTTAAGAAGGTGGGAAATAGGGCCAAAAATAAAGAAGTAAGAGACAAAATTGAAATAATTTTAAGTTATTATCATCTCTTTTTATCTCTTGCTTGAGTTTCATTTTCTTTTAACTTTTCTTAAGTGGAGGGGGAGAGTGTTAAGTAGGGGTGTCAAAAAAATAGGTCGAAATTAAATGGGTTGGTCGAAAGAACGACAAAATACACTGGGTTGAGAAGAAAATGTCATCAAACTTACATTGTTCAAAAATGAAATTTGAATGAATAGCCGGACCAGGTCAGTCATTCTTTTAACACTATATAAGACTAAATGGGTACATGGACCGAATAGGCCGACCCCGAAAATAGTCCGATCCTAAATGGGCCAGACCGACCCGTTTTAACACCCTGTTAGGGGGCAGCTAATCAGAAAGCGTTTAAAACACTGCTGATTTGATTTGCTGTTGCTGCTCATAGTATATGTTCTCTGCTAGGTGACAACATGATTTTTTGTTCCAGGTCCTGGGTGCTCTTCTGTGGGATATGGAGCAACACAGGAGATTGGCCCATTTTTAGTTGACAGTGATGGCCAGGGACTTAAATTTAATAACTTCTCATGGAACAGAGGTATGTGGACCACAGCCATAATACATATTCACACTTTCTGGCACAAGTCCATGTCACTGCTTTCTATGCCAATATATAAAATTATGATGATAAATATGTACCCAAAAAAATAAATTATGATGATAAACCACAAACTAGTGCTCCATTATTTGTCCCCACAAAACTTTATTAATTGTTGCTTAGAATTCTTGATAACTGTGATGCTGCAGAAGCCAACATGTTATTCCTGGAATCTCCTGTTGGAGTTGGCTTTTCTTACTCAAATACAACCAGTGACTATGAACAATTGGGAGATGATTTCACAGGTCATTACTTAATCTAAATATTGCTGTTGCATAATGAGTAGCAACCATTATGTCTTTTTGTTTAATTTGGGTTGCGTTTTCTATTGTTTTCATCAGCTTATGCAAAGCAGATCTTTGACAAATTTGATTGTGCTCTTTTAATTATTTTAACAGCTAATGATGCTTACTCTTTTCTGCACAATTGGTTCCTCAAGTTTCCATCATATAGAACAAGGACATTTTACATAGCAGGGGAGAGCTATGCAGGTATTGAAATTGAAAGGTCTTTTTGCACAAGTCATTTTTAGTCAATTCCTCTAAATAATCATAAATGCATATGTATTTTCAGGAAAGTATGTACCGGAGCTGGCTGAACTCATCCTTGACAGGAACAAGGACCTGTCCCTTCATATTGATCTCAAGGGAATTTTGGTAAGGTCCTACTTAATTTAAAAATCAAATCAAGTGGTAAATAAAAATCATAGCATAAAGAATCTTTCTTTACTAATAATATTTCCCTTGTAGTTCAGCATTTCTATATTTTAGTTCCAAGGTAGGATTTGAAAAAATAGGTCTATGAACCACATCATGTTCCACTACCAATATTTATTATATTTGTAAAGCAAATTCTTAACTTGTTATCATTATAATTTAAAGTTTTCGTTGTGGTATTTTATGGATTGAACCCTCCTCATTTGTCACTCTACACAGTGGATTGCAAATAACATAAATATGAAAGGCACAATATTTATCCCCTTTTTTTTAATAATTTTGCAGCTGGGTAACCCTGAAACATCTGATGCTGAGGACTGGATAGGTCTGGTAGATTATGCTTGGAGCCATGCTGTGATATCTGATGAAACTCACAAAACAATTAGAAGAAGTTGTGACTTTAACAGCAGTGATCCATGGCTTAATGAAGATTGTAGTCAAGGTGTGGATGAAGTACTCAAACAGTACAACGAAATTGATATCTACAGCCTCTATACCTCTGTATGCTTTGCCACTACTGCGCGTTCAAACGATCAATCAATGCAAACTGTGATGAAGCGCTCATTAAAAATGGTGTGTGAAGAAAACAATATAAGAGACAGTATTTATTTTTTTTAATTGGAAAAACTACTACTTTCAACAGAAGTTGTTTTCTATAGATGTCCTAAGAATGATTTAATTTTTTTAGAAAACTCCCAATAATTTGATTCTGAAATGATGAAAACAAAACTTGATGGCCAATTCATTTGTTGTGCTTTGTGTATATATAAGCTATTCTGACACTTTGTTCTGGATTTGGTTGACTAGATGCCTAGAATAATGGGTGGTTATGACCCATGCCTGGATGACTATGCTAAAGCTTTTTATAATAGACCAGATGTTCAGAAGGCCCTGCATGCCAGTGATGGTCACAATCTAAAGAATTGGAGTATTTGCAAGTAACATTCTATCCATTTTTCAGTTTCTTTTGCCAATGTTTAGAAATATAATTATCCAAATAGGATTTGAATATCTTATTATTTTTTTGTGATGAGAAAAGTACTAGAATATGTGGTTGGCTTTTGCTAAATTAACTTTCTTTTAACTATCAAATTAAATGCAGCAACAAGATATTCCATGACTGGGCAGACTCGAAGCCATCTGTTATCCCAATTTACAAGAAGCTTATTTCAGCTGGATTTAGGATTTGGGTTTACAGGTAAATACTATTGAATATCAACCTTCAGATTCATGGACATGTGCTGCCACATTTTCTCATCGCTTCCTTTTCTTTTTATTGTTGATGGTTCAGCGGAGACACAGATGGTAGAGTACCAGTGCTGTCGACAAGGTACAGCTTAAGCTCTCTAGCTTTGCCTGTCACTAAGCCATGGAGGCCTTGGTACCATGAAAATGAGGTAAGGGATCATGAAGGCATATTGGTCTAATCCTTTTACAGAAAAATCTAGTCCTTATCTGTATTTAATTTAGTGTACAAAGCTATTATTAACACTTTATTAATTAAATTCAAATACATGCTTCATTGAAGGTACCAATTAACTAATTAATTGGTTATAGATATCCAAAGAGTGGTTAATGAGTAATCACCTGTTAATTTAATTAATCACTTGAATAGTTATTATTAAACCGAAGATAGTTTTATTAGAAGTTTCGATTTTGTATTTTTATTGATGTGTATTTAGCAGTGAAGGAAAGATGATTGTTGCTACATCAATGGGACAGAAAACAAAATAGTGAATATGTATCCCCCACATTAATATTAAAAAGGATTCCAGCCCAACTTGAGAAGGGTTCCACTTTGGCAATATTTCTGTATGTATTGAAATCACTCAACTGGATTTTCCTGATTAGAAGATAAAGTTCCTAACCCATCACATATAGATCAAGCCTTTGCTATCTTTTTTATTCACATTTTAATGATTTGTTCTCCTTGGAACAGGTTAGCGGGTGGTTTGAAGAATATCAGGGGCTAACATTTGCAACATTTCGAGGAGCTGGTCATGCAGTTCCCTGTTTCAAACCAAGCAACTCACTTGCGTTCTTCTCCTCCTTTCTCCTTGGAGAATCACCACCTTCGACAAAATAAATAAGAATCAATGCTCTTATTGGGTGCTCTTTGTGACCCCATATGAAGATTTTTGCTCTTACATAGTAATAGCTAATAGTCCATCTTGTAAAAATGCGAAGCTACCAAATACAAATATAATGAATAAAAGAGTTTTGCTTCCGACTTACCAAAGCAATATTTTATTTTTTAATTTTGATGCGATATACTCTATTGCCATGAAATATTGGCACCTAAATGGAGCAGTTAGATATTTTCATATCTTATTAATACAAGTTCCATCTACCGTTTCACATATATTAATCAAAATGGGTGTTCTATCAATTCTTTCGTACAAGCACATAAAATATATAGGAAATTTAAAAAAAAATTTATAAATCAAATATTCATCTTTAAATGTTTTTCCATTTTTTTCCCAACAATTTCGGCCTTAATTAGCTTGAATTTAACAAAACACGTCTGTTGCTATTGAAATCGCGATGCAAATAGTGACTAAATTTGAAAATTAGGGAATCGATACTAATTTTTATTTTTAATTAAGGAAAAATGAAAAAAAAAATGAAAAATGGTCTTCATTTAAAAATCAGATTTATAAGTCTAATTATGTATAGAGAAGAGTATAAAATAAATTTCACAGCACCCCTAATACACACTCCTTAAGATGATTACCTTATGTTAATCATGCAAATTGACAATAACCACAAAAATATTTATTCTATCCCATAAAATGAATGATAGAAAAAAAAATTATAGTACTTAAAAATAGAAAACAAAACGAAAGAAAATTAAAAATTTACAATTTAAGCAAAAAAAAAAAGCATCAAAGACTAAATTATAAAACTTATGAGTTTAAAATAAATGAAAGAAATTAAAAACAAAATATTTACAAGTAAATAAAAAATGAAGATAACATATAAGCATGTACATATAAATTAAAATATTTACAAATCAAATAAGAAAAACCTAAATTATGAAAGATTAATTTTGGCTTGACTTTTACTCCTTTGTGCTTTTGGTATAATATAAAACTCAAAGTCATGTAGTTCTTAAGAAAATAATTGCGAGTTAGTTTATTTTAATTAAATTTTCACGTCAATAAGTTATCACAACTCAATTAGCCTTCAAAAAGGTCATAGGGTTCATAAGTTGTCATAACTTAGTGAACCCAATTTATTATCAAATTAATTTTAAAATAAACAAATTTACATAAAAACTAATAAATAAATAAATAAATCAAGCTAACAAATGAATAAGTTAAAATAAACAACACATGTATATAAAATAATAATAATAATAATAATAATAATAATAATAATAATAATAATAATAATAATAATAATAATAATAAGGGGAAAAAAAGTAAACTTACCTCCAAGACGTATAAAAACATTATACTCAAAGAGCTTGGTGCATAAGACCTCATGTGCTCTCTTAAATCAAACTTTGAAGAACAACCCACTTACAAGAAAAATTAAAGTCCTTAGGTTCTTATACTCAGTATTAAACTCAAGTGTGTAATTTTTTAGATGTGTCAAACATTTGAGAATCACCCCTTTATATAAGAGGAGATGAGGGAGAAGAAGTATGATTTCTCCGATGTTAGACTTAGTGATACAATGAATCTAGACACCTTATTTTTTTTAAAATTTTCTTCTTTTTTTCTTTTTTTTCCCATTTTTTCGTTTTATTTTTCAGATTTTCATTTATTTTTTCAAGTTTTAGAAATTTTCAATTTTGTTTTTTTTAGTTTCTTTTAAACAAAAATAATAAGATAAAAAAAGAAATAGTCTGGTCAAAATGAGGTATTCACAGTTGTTCATCTTTACTTGTTTCTTACTAGAAGACATAAAGAATTGTAATTCTTCATGTGATCGTAATAAAGGACGAGTAAAGAAAATGAACACGCATTTTATCTGAGAATGTATGAGACAATGCACAAGAACTTAAGTAAACATGTAAAGATGCAAAAAAAAAAATAACATTTTTTTGCTAGAGTGTTTTCTTTTTTAAAGGAAAGTACCTAGAAGCAGGAATTTTGAAAAGCAATGGGTAGAACAAAAGCCCAAAATTTAAAAAGCTTTGGGCAGATCTAAGCAAGAATTAAAAAATAATAGATATATCTAAGGACCGAAATTTGAAACATGAGAATTAAAAAGCAATGATAAATCTAAGGTTTGACATTTGAAAAACAAGAATTAAAAAATAATGGGCGAATTTAAGGCTTGGCATTTTAAAATAGGGATTTAAAAATATTAGGTAACGCCTGGAATTTAAAAAAATAGGCAGAGTTAAGACCTGAAATTTAAACATTAGGCATACCTAAAGTATGAAATTTAAACATTGGGCAAAACTAAGACCCAAAATTTAAATACAGGAATTAAAAAACATTGTGTTAAGCTAAAACTCAAAATTTAAAAAAATGAGTGAACTAAGGTTTGAAATTTACAAACATGAGGCAGAGCTAAGACTCAAAAATTTAAAAACAAGAATTAAAAAGTATTGGGCTAAACTAAGACCTGCCATTTTAAAAACAAGAATTAAAAATGATAGGCAAAATTGGAGGAACGAGATGCATTAGGCCTATAAGTTAGAAAATTGAATGAAAATGACCTTGAACAAGCAAAATGAAAATGGGCCTTAAGCCAGAAAATGCATGCAAAATGCAATGGGCCTTGAGCCAAAAACTGATGTAATGAGCCATGAGTCAAAAAATGTTATGCATTGGGCCTTGAGCCTGAAAATTAAATACAATGAGCCATGAGCTAGAAAACAAGATGCAATGAGTCATGAGCTAAAAAAAACTAAACGCAATTTTTTTTAAGTAATATGGCAATGTGCCCAAAAGTTAAATGGCATGAAACTTTCTTATGTTATTCTTTAATTTTCTTTTATTTTTTCAGGAAAAATCATTAGGTCATGGACCTAAATTTTGAAAAAGCAAGACATCAAGTCAAGGATTTTGGATTTTTTTTTGACACACCATCAAGTCATATACCTGAAATTTTGTGAAAGTCATCAAGTTAAGGAAATGATAATTTTTTACAGGATCATCAGGTTGTGGAATTAGAATTTTGTCAAAGCCATCAAGCTAAGGACTTGGAATTTTGAGAAAAAAGACATCAGGTCACAGACTTAGAATTTTGTGAAAGTCATCAAGCCAAGGACTTGGAAATTTTTAAGAGGATCATCAGGCTGCGAACCTAGAATTTTTTGAAAGCCATCAAACTAAGGACTTATAATTTTGAGGAAAAGACATCAAACATGAACCTAGAATTTTATGAAAGGCATCAAGCTAAGGACTTTGAATTTTGAGGAAAAGATATCAGGTCACGAACTTGGAATTTGGTGAACTTCAAGCCAAAGACTTTGAATTTTTCAAGAAAGAGTCGTTAGGCCACAAACCTGGAACTTTATGAAAGATCATCAAGCTAAGAACTTGGAGTTTATAGGAAAAAGTCATTAGTCTACGGACCTAGAATTTTGTAAAAGTCATCCAGCCAAGGACTTGAAATGTTTAAAAGACAAATAAATGCATCTTGGAAAAGTCTCTTAGTAAATTAAAAATTTCTCAAACCACGCGCTTCCCTAGAAAATCTTGAACAAATAAACCCGCTTTCATGCTTGTCTTCTCATTTCTTTTCACTGATTTCCCATTTGTATATACCTTGCAACATGAGCTATGTGATATGCTTTCTTCAACACTCTTATTTCCATATCCTTTTCTCCTCGAGTACATCTTGTTCAAGATTATCCCTTGAGGATATCATTTCCCTCTTCAATTGGAACTTCTGAATTCTTTTTGGTTTGAATTGTTTATGATGAGATTACCATTAGATGGTCAAATCAGATTGTTGTACTCATGTTTACCTTACCTGAAGAATTACATAACAGACACACATGAATTCAAAAGTACAACAGGAAATAAGTTTATTGAGTGAACAACTTCAAGATTAGTCTTGGAAGTTTGACTACAACAAAGGTATTTACAAAGAACGAATTTATGAAAAAAGACAAACAGTGGTATGGGACTCAAAGGGTATTGCCCCACTATGGAATGATTTGATCTTCATGAAATCAATCTTTGGTTGCCAACTGGACATCATGGCCATTGATTTCTTTCTACTAAGCATCTAAAAAATTTGTCCCTGTGTAAGACATCTTGAAAATAAAATTTGTCCCAGTGTAAGGCATCTTGAAAATAAAATTAGCCAAGTGTGTGCCACTTGAGAACAAAGTTGGCCTAGTGTTTATTTGCTAAATTGAAGACAAGTTACCATAGTGTAAAGTCAAATTGATCCAAAGTGAAATTTGCCTCAGTTTATGATTGAATTAAATAGGGTAGAAACTCACCATCGTGTAAATGAAATTGAACTAGAAAAAAGAAAAATTGTCCCATTTAGAACCGAATCAAACAAGATAGAAACTTGTCGTCGTATATAGCCAAATAGAACCAAAAGATTTACCTCGGTGTAGGGCTAAAAAGTCTCTCCTCCTCCTCCTCCTCCTCCTCCTCCTCCTCCTCCTCCTCCTCTGTGCCTTAACTTTTACTTAGATTGCCCTTGCAGGTTTTTTGCCTAATGAGTCATTTATTTCCCTTCTTTTCTTCTTTTTTTTTTAGCTTTTTTTAAGGAGCAAGGAACTAAAAACTCAGAAGTGCATGAACATTTAGTCTCGAAATTAAAGTTAATGAAAATGACAGTAATCATTCATTGATTAGAATGGACTTTTTGAAGCTTGTAATGTGGCCAAGTTAAGACTTATGAAATGACATATATAAGACTCAAATAAATGTTTAAGGATTGAATGAGACCAAAGATCTTTAGTGTGCTTTATCAATTGCCTTTGGCATTGTCAAGAACACTAACACGTTTCGCTTACTTTTGTATTTTCTTCTCCATTTTTACTTCATCATTTGCCTTTGCTATGAGCCATTACATTTTTCATCATTTACTTATTTTTTTCTTTTATTTTTTCCTCCTCCTCCTCCTCCTCTCCTCCTCCTCTTCTTCTTCTTCTTCTTCTTCTTCTTCTTCTTCTTCTTCTTCCACATTACTTTGTGTAACCCCTAGTGTAGGGGTGATCTTTGTCCAAAGTTCTTTGAAGAAAACTTTAAAGTTCAAAGGGGTAATAAGGGATAATGAAATTTTGCAAAAGATAGAGAAAGATGGTCAATCTTCATTTCAAATTATGATTGTTTATTTTTTAAAAAATTTTAATCCTGAGACAAAATCATAATTCTCACAAAGTGATTATTTCTTTGCTCTATTTTTTTCTTATCATTTTTTTCTTTCATATTTTCCTTATTTATTTATTTATATATTTTTGGTAAAGAGTACCTGCACATGTGGGCTTCATCAACATTCATCAAACTAAGAATTTCCAAGAATAAGAGTCAAGTCCAAACCCAAGAAAAGCACTTTGAATAAATGAAAGAAGGAGAGTGAAAAAGAAATGACAAGAGAGACAACAAGATATGGATGAAAATGGCAAGAACATGAATGCAAAGAATACAAAGAAGATAAAGGAAACAAGATATGATAAAATTCATGCAAATCTATTACATTATTGTTTCAAAAAAGTTAACATGAGACGAAAACCAAATGGTTTTAATGGCTAAACAGTAACTACTCAATGAACATATTAGAATGACAATTGCTTAGAGATTCCTCAAAGCTAAAGCATTATTCTTCCTAAATGGTCGAGAAATGAATTACCAGGAATTTTTAATCCTCCATCCTCTTGAGTATCTAATCGCCCACTTGTTAATAATCTTCTCATTGAGTTTTTAAAGCCTTCACATGCTTCAATTGAATGGCCAACTACTCCTATATGAAACTTGCAAGTAACATTAGGGTTATACCATGTTGGGAATAGAGATATCATCGAGCGCATAGGTGCTCCAAAAACCAAGTTGGCTTTAGACAAATGTTAGAACAGTTCATCATTTGGAATAGATAATTTTAAGAATAGTGGTGGTCAGCGACGAAAGCATCTTCAATTTTGTGAATTAGGTTGAGGATCACTACAAGAAAAAAAGGAGATTTGCGAAGGATAAATCCGCAGCAAATCACTAAAAATCCACCGCAAATTAACAATTTGCGGTGGATTTGCGGCAGATTTGGGTTCGCCGCAAATATGGTCGACGCAATATAGTTTGCGATGGATTTTTATTTTCGCCGCAAATTTGCGGCAGATTTTTTCGCCGCAAATCCGCCGCAAAACTCTCCGGTGACATGTCGACATAGTTGCCTGAAAAGGGCTAATTTGCGGCGGATTTTTCCGCCTCTAATTTGCGGCGGATTTTTCCACCGGTAATTTGTGGCTGATTTTTTCGCCACTAATTTGCGGCAGATTTTGCGGTGAATTTTTCCGCCTCTAATTTGCAGCGGACTTTTCCATCTCTAATTTGCGAAGGATTTTGCGGCGGATAATCCGCCCCAAAAATCTACACAAATTTGCGGCTAATATTTCCGGCGCAAAATTCGCCGCAAATTTTTTTGAATATTAAAAAAAATTAAATTGAATATTCAAAATCCACAATATAAAACAAACATTTAATCAACCTGTCAGAATCCACACATACATCAATTTCAACCTGTCAATGCATTTTATCAATCCATAAAACAAACATAATAAATTGCATACAAAGTTTGTTCAAATACAAAGTTTAATAATCCTCATTATCATTGTCATCTTCATCATGATCATATTCACTATTCTGATTATCTTCTTCTGTTAGTTGTAGTTGTTGGCTTGGTTGAGTGCCAACGGCTTGTACATATGATTTCAGCTCCTTAATCATTTGGTTACGTTGTATGACGTGGTATTGTTCAAATCGCATTTTCCACTCGCCTCATGTTGTTGGTTTTGCTGCTCCAATTGCTGTTGAATCTGCTGAACACGATCCAACATCTCCTACTGCAAGAACGCTCCTTAACTGATTAATATATGTAAACATAAATTCATCAATTCATTTCACGAATAATGAATTAACCAAAAATACGAAAAATAAAATGATTGACTACATCTATCAAAATACAAAAATTAATTAATAAAAAATATTACAGCTATTACTTAACTTGATTAATAACGTGCTCAGGAACTTGAGTCAACATAGGCCTTGAGGAAGATGAATCTCCATGATCATAAATAGATGCTTGAGAACCAAGGCCATAAACACGACCCTTCTTAGGACCGCCAACAGTCTTAATCCAAAGCTCTCGACTGGTCATTTGTGTACCAGATGCCCCTTCTTCATTTGAGCACTGAGAAGATTGTTCAGATTCCTTTGTTTTGAATTCCTCCTAAGGATGGAAATAAAAAAATTCTTATAGTTATTGTTATAACATGATTGTAATATTAAAGGCAATAATTTCTAAAGAAAGACTAACATATAAATCCTTAGCTTTTATAGAAACCCATGCAGTACGGTCTTCTTTCCTCAAATGTACGTGACGAAATGTCTCATCAACTGTGGGCTCTCTACCCAAAGTCATAGCCTATAATAATGAGAAAAAAATTAATAACAAAATAATAAAACATATTGCTAAACAACTTGCGATAATAGTTACCAATTTCTGCACATAGGTGCCTGTAGAAATGCAACCACCAGTGTGCAAGCATCCACAAATCGTCGAAGCACGATTCATCTTTGCTTGTTGACATTTCTCCTTATACATGCTACTAGCCCAAGGCTCGCATAAGTCTTCCCATATGCCTTCTCCAATCCAAAAAGGTCTTTCATTTAAGTTGCGTGTGCACCGCTCTAACAAACACGATAGTCTCTTTGAACTACGACTATTATATGCCTTCCGCATATGGTTATGATGCTGAGGCATCCACCAAATATAACCCTTCAAAAAAATTATGTAAATAACGTTAAAGTTTAAAAAAATTGCACTATTACAAGACAAACAAACATAATTATGAGGAATAAAAATTGATACATACTTGAAACTCTCGAAACCACATTTCTCTAGTATCCTTGGGCATTTCTAACCAAGATGTCCAGGGTTAATTATACCTAGATCGTATAATCTTTATTATGGCATCGGCAGCAGGTTTGGATGGCAGAAATCTACGAAACAACTTAAAAAAGGAAATGTAAAAATTCTCAACAAAAAATTTGAATGTGCATTAACTATAAATGAATAACAAATAGTTGTCCACATACCCAAAATCACCATCTGGCTCAACAAACGTCTTGTTGCTTTGATTTGTTACTTCCACATTAGAATCACGGGTATCCGACGACTCACGGGTACTCGGTGACTGCCAATAGTAGGTGACCCTGAATCATATGTTGTACCATGCGGTGTATGGGAAGTTGGTGACAGACGCTGAGGTCCAGGTGTAGGTATCATAACGTACTCAGTAGATGGTGGCTGATGCAAACCTGTTGTGGGTGATATCGTAACAGAGGGTGGAGATGATCCTGACGATTGCCCCCTAGGTGGCCTCCCTAAATTGATTCGAAGACGTCAAAGTTGTTGCTTCTCCTTCTCCTTCCCTTTCCCCTTATCTCCTCGTGACGATGACATCTACACAATTAATAAAAATATAATGTAAATATAATTTGAAGCACGACACAATAATGTATAACTAGTAACTACAACATCTTAATATAATTTTATACTCACAGTTATGAGGAAACATTGTCCTCATCACTATTTGTTTCATATTCATTATTAGAGGAAGATGTTTCATCATCATCATCATTAAAACTTTCTTCTTCATCATTTCCAGCCTGTCTACTAGAACCAACATCTTGGACTACATCAAAAACCTCATTAGTGTCTTGCAAGTTATCAATGAGATCCACATCAACAATTGGATCCACAGGATTCATCTATATCATCATTTCGTCGAACTCTAGTTCTTATTGACTTAACATGAGACTCAAAGTAAAATGAACAGAAATGAGATATCTCTTGAATCAAATAAGCTTCACAAATAGAACCTTCAACCCGAGCTTTGTTCTTGACTGTTTTCTTTATCTTGTTTAAGTACCTCTCAAATGGATACATTCATCTGTACTGAACTGGCCCCCCCACTCTTGTTTCATAAGGTAAATGGATTGGTAAATGTTCCATGGAATCAAAGAAACCTGGTGGAAATATCCTTTTCAATTTACATAAAATCACCGGAATGTTCTGTTCCATTTAGAGCATGTCTCTTTCTACCAAAGTCGTTAAGCACAAGTCTCAGAAAAATTGACTCAATTCAGTCAATGGCTTCCAAATCTGATCTGGCAACAAAGAAAAAGCAACTGGAAGCAAACTCTCCATAAAAACGTGACAATCATGACTCTTAAGTCCAAATAATCGTAATTGATTCATGTCCACACATCTGGCCAAGTTCGAAGCATAGCCATCTGGCATTTTTAAATGCTGCACCCATTCACAAACCATCTTCTTTTGCTCTTTTGTAAAAATATAATTAGCCTTTGGTTTCATGATCTTACTATTGGGCAAATCAATAAGCTCCAATTCTGGTTGTTGACAATATTCTTTTAAGTCCATTCTTGCTTTCACATTATCCTTTGTTTTGCCCTTAACATCCATAACAGTATTGAATATGTTATCGAAGACATTTTTCTCAATATGCATGACATCTAAATTATGTCTAATTAAATTGTCCTTCCAATATGGTAACTCCCAAAATATGCTCTGCTTAGTCCAATTATGATAAACACCATACCCATGGTGTTTGCATGACTGAATTTCAGTTATTTTACTAAAGGCACTAACAATCTCACTTAATTCATGTCCAGATAATCTTGGTGGAGGCAACTTAGTCACAATAGTTTTCTTCTTAAATGCATTTTTATTTCTTCTAAACATGTGATCAACGGGCAAGAATTGACGATGGCAGTCAAACCACGAATTTTTCCCCCATGCTTCAAAGTGAATGCCTTTGTCTGATCCATGCGATATGGACATGCTAATTTACCAGCAGTCATCCATCCAGACAACATTCCATAAGCAGGAAAGTCATTTATTGTCCACATCAATGCAGCCTTCATCATAAAATTTTGTTTACTTGACATGTCATAAGTTAAAACACCCGCCCATAAAATTTTCAGTTCATCGATTAATGGTTGTAAATAAACATCAATCTTGCTCTTGGGATTATGAGGACCAGGAATAATGCATGTTAGGAACATATAGGGGGCAGTCATGCACATTTCTGGAGGTCAATTATATGGAGTGACTATCACAAGTCAACAAGAATAAAGAGAAGCAGATTGATTATAGGGAGTGAATCCATCGGCACACAAACCAAGCCTAATATTTCTAGGATCAGATGCAAATTCAGGATATGTCCTATTAAAATACTTCCATGCTTCATCATCGGATGGGTGCGACATGTCTCCCTCCTTCCTATTGTTTTCAGCATGCCATCTCATGTGTACAGATGAGCTCATAGAGGAATACAATCTCTTGAGCCTGGGAATAAGAGGTAAATAATGCATTCTTTTCACCGGAACTTCATTGTTATTCCCATTATTGGTTTTACGAAGTTCGTGTCTTTTAGCACCACAAAACCTACATTGTCTGGCATTATCATAGTATAACATACAACTATTTACACAACAATCTATTTTTCTTGAAGCAAGCTCGAGTTTAGCAACCAATTTTTTGTTCTATAGTAATTTAGTGGAATTCGTGATCCTGGTGGAGCAACTTCTCTTAATATATCCATAAATGAATCAAAGCATGCATGCGTTACATTATAAGCAGATTTGAGGCTTAACATTCGAACTGCCAAGGATAACTCAGAATGAGTTTCGCAGCCAGGCCATAATGGCTGACTTGAAGCATTTAATAGATCATAAAACTCTTCGGCCTCTGGATGTGGAGCATCCTCAACACTCTGTTCAAAACGACTCCTAAAATCCCCAAAGTCTGTTCCAGCCGCATCACAAACCATATTTTGATATCTATCAACCACGTCTTCGTCCTCTAATATAGGTTCATTAGCAGTATTCACACTAGAGTTTATATCTACACTAATTGGATCAGGCTCTTCCTCTCCATGATCTGTCCAATACCAATACCTAGGTTTGAATCTTTTTTTATACAAGTGAATTTTCACAATCTCAGGTTTCAACAATTTCCCACTATAACATATCAAACAGGGACACCTAATTGTTCCTTCACTTAAGTAATGGGAAGATCAACATGCATAATTCACAAACTCTTCAACTCCACATACAAATTCTTGTTTAAGTCCTCTACAACCCGAATGAGTCCTATTATACATCCATCTACGATTTTCTGGAACTACCATTTTCTGCAATGATAATTTTACACTTAAATCAAAATACAAAAATGCAAAATGCACAACATATGTTACATAATTAATATATTTTAAAATTATACATGTATAAATATTTCAATCCAAACAACTAGTATTCTCTACTAATGTGGTCAATTTAGAAAGCCAAAAATACAAAAGTGTTCTCCAATAAAAGTCCATATCATATGCATACATTATACCAAGCCTAACTTTTAACAAAAGACTAAGCAAAAGCAATGCAGGTTAATTAACACTAATCAAAAAGAAGAAATGGTGAATCAAAAAGTAGATCAAACCTGTTGGAGACTGTCACACCGCACCAGTTGGAGATCTCCTCCTCAAGGTGTCACAAAATGCAACGTGATGCTAGCTTTAACAAAAACACAAACTGGATTTATACAAAGTCTTCAATATCTTCTTTCGCTCCTGCTTTGATCATATACTGGATTTATCATGAAAATAAGAAGTTGGGGTGAGAATTTGAAATTCTCAATAATAGATTTATACAACATAATCTCATAATAAATCCAATTACTGTATATAAAACAAGTTACTTAATTATTAAATAGAAAAGTGGCATAAGTCAAAACAATTCATCTTTTTATTTCTGACATAAACCATTTATAAATAAAAACAAGAAATGTTTATAGTACCTTTCTAATAAAAGTCACCTTGATGTGATTTTTAAATATAAGTTAAGCTAGAAATCTCATTTCCTCACACTTAGGAAAGCTAGTTTTTCCCAAAACAACATTTTGGCATTTTTCTCAATTTCAACCCTTGACCTTTGCTCAGTAAAATGAGCATAACTTGAGCTACGTATGTCGAAATGAGGTGAATTAGGTGTCCTTGGAAAGCTAAGAGAAAGAGCTATAACTTTCATGGAGAGCACAAAAGCTAATTCTTATTATATCTTTAGACATGGGCCGTGTTGTTTAACACGGGGGGGGGGGGCGTGTCCTACTGCTTCTCGCACTTTTCCACTAGATTTGCACTGGCAGAGAGGGACACGGGCCGTGTTACTGTGACAGAAGTTTTGCAGAACCGTCATTACGGTTCCATTTTGGTCACTCCAATCTAGTTTCTAGATGAGTTTAAGTCCCAAACAAGTTCACAAACATGAAGGGAACATAAAACACTAAAAGATTTCACTAAGAATAGATCAAAACACTACAAATCTCATCCTTGGTTATTGAAAACCTAAAACTCCAAATTCTCATTTCAAATGGAAATCAAGGTATACAAGTAATGAAAAACTGTTCTCATGCTTCTAGCAAACCAAATCATGTTATTCTCAAGTTTTCTAACAAGATTCAAGCCAAAACAAGCAAAAACAACTCAAAACCCCAATTCACACATCAAGTCACAACTCAAGAATAAGATGAAAAGAATAGGAAAGTGAGTCAATAACAAGGTTTTCCCCCTACCTCAAGGTCTTGAAGGTGACGAAGGTTGCTCATGGAAGCTTTTGTCTTGAAAGGGGAAGTGAGAAAGGGGAAGGGAGAGAGGAGACATAATTAGAGAAAGAATGCTAGAAAAATGAAAATGGCAGAAGGAAGAAGATGAAGTAGATTTAATTTTGCGGCAGATTTTTTGCGATGGAAAAATCTGCCATAAATGTATTTTTGAATTGCGGCATAATTTGTGGCGGATTTTTCCGCCGTAAAATATTTTAATATTTTATTTAGAATTTTTTATTATACGTATCAATTTTTGTGGCAGATTTTTCCGTCGCAAATTAAAATTTAGATTTGCGACGGATTTTGTAGCGGATTTTTTTAATATTTTTTTCAAAATTTTTATTATACTGAATTATTTGCGGCGGAATCCGCCGCAAATTTTTTTATTTGAAAAAATTATATTTTACGCTAGAAAAGACACCGGAGATTTGCGGCAGATATTTTCGCCGCAAATATTATTTTTTTTGGTGAAGAAAAATTTACCGTAAAATCCGCTGCAAATTTATCCGTCGCAACATCCGCCACAAATGTTTTTTTATTTTTTTTTAAATTTAAAAATAAATTTCTATTTTATTTAATAATTTGCGGCAGAAATATCGGCCGCAAAACTTTTTTCATAAAAAAAAACTTTTTACGGTGAATGTTTCGCCGAGAAAAATTTGGGGGGAAAAAATCCGCCGCAAAATTCGCCGCAAACGGATCCGCCGCAAAATCCGCCACAAATTTGAGACGGATTATAATCCGCCGCAAATATGCCTCCATTTGCGGCGGATTAGAATCCGCCGCAAAAAATCCGCCACAAAAACGTATTTTTCTTGTAGTGGATGATTAGCATCAGGTTGGTCTTGTGGAGGTGTGGGTGAGTAATCAACATAAGATGGAAGTGAAAGTGGATGGTCAAAGTGTATGGATATGGTGGGGGGATGTGGTTAGTATTGGTGAAGGATTGATGGTCATAAGGTGCATGTGTTCAGTAAGTTTCGTAGATTGAGTAAGATGGTGGGATATAGATCAACTATGGTTGTTGATGTTGCACATGACTTACTTCTATCTTAACCTTTTTTGGATGTGGCTTATTCATTTGAAATCCATCATTTGCACTGCCAATGGATAATTTCCCAACTCTTGCTAAAGCTTATATCCTTTCCATAGCTTTGATCAAGTCAACCAAATCTTTGTAAGCTACACTGCCATTAACCCAATGAACGGAAACCTAAGGGTTTCTAAGAAATAAGAACACATCTAGGCTAGCGTAAGCGGTGGTTGAACTGGTGCAGCTAGGGCCCTTCGCCTTTGAGCATATTGCCTAAAAGTTTTCACTATTCTTTTTTGCATTGCCACAAGTTATTCTCGGGATGGAGCTATATCTAATTAAAATGGAATTGATCCATGAATAAATTCGTTAAATCTGTCTAACACGAGATTTTTGAATGGTCTAGTTGAATTTACCAATCCAAAGTAGGCTCAGTTAAGCTCTCATGAAAGAAACTAATAAGGAATTTATCATCCCTAGACTAGAGGACCATCTTGTTGCAATAAGTCTTCAAGTGGAAGAAAGGGTTAGTGGTCTGGTCAAACTTTGAGAATTCCATGATCTTGAAATCCTTTGGGATGGTTAATGCTATCATAGGACATAAATCATCAATTTCCATAGAACCACAAGTGTTAAAACCTTAGATTTCTATAATTTGCTCTTGTAACTTTTGAAGCCTTCATTCCCTCATCTTCTCCTTCTCTGACACCATTGAATTATTGTCATGTAAAATATTTTGTGGTTGCTCCTGGCTACCCATTCTAAATAGTTGCATCCAATGGATATTGACAGTTGTTTCATGATTCATTACCACATAATTTCCTAAAGACCCATTTGACCCTTTTGAGATAAAATCCTCCTTTAACCGCTTTAACATCCCTTCCATTCTCGCATGTCCTTCTGTCATTTGATCTAGTCTTCCCCTTACTTCATCTATTTCGAGACTCAAATTCCTTCCAACCACTTCCATGGGTCTTGTTTGTGATCCGGTCTCATGATCTTGTGTTTGATTGATATTCATTTTTCTTGGAAGCGCAATGATTCAATTTTTCTGAAAAAAAAATGCATATGAAATCTTTATTCCCCCCTCTCTCTCTCTCTCTCTCTCTCTCTCTCTCTCTCTCTCTTTGAAATTTTATAAGTGAATTGTTACAAAAATGCATGAGGAATTTTGTTTTTGTTGTTGTTTTTTTCTATATTTTTTGATGCAAAATGGAAAATTCATGCTTTCATACAATGAAGATATTGTCTTTTTCCTCTTTTTTTAATCTAAAATGTCATGCTAAGATGTAAGAAAATTACTCATTTTTTTCCTTTTCCTTTGATACAAAAATTGATGCTAACATGCCATGAAAAAGAATTTTATAATGTTAACATACAAAGAAAAAAAATGTTCCACCATTTTTATTTAGATGCACAAATTGATACTTGGGCGAAAACGTTTTTCTCTCTTTTTTTTTTATTTTTTTGCAAAATATTTCTATGCAAAAATCCAAAAGCTCATGCAAAGGCACAATGAAAATAATTTTCTTCTTTTCTTTTTTTTTTTAAGAAATGAGAGAAGTGGATGCTATGCCAAAATTTAATTTTCAATAGCCTCATGAACGACACAATGGATTGTTGGTCCACTAATAATAATTTTACTTCCTTTCTCAAATCAAGTTCAAAATGTTGAATGAAAATTGTAAAATGTAGTTCATCATATTAATGGATTGAACAATGTTGTCAACCAAAAAAATTTGTTAATGCATGAGATGCATGAAATAAGCCTTTTTTTTTTTACCAAAAAAAGAAGTTATTAATTCATAAGATGCATGGAATGAGTGTTTTTTGTTAATCCAAAAAATTTATTGATGCATGAAATGGTTTTTTTTACCCAAAAAATAAAAAAATATTATTAATGCATGAGATGCTTGAAATGAGTTTTTTTTCTCTTTGACCCTAAAAGAATTTATTAATAAATGAGATGCATGAAATGAATTTTTTTATTAATCCAAAAGATTTATTGATGCATGAGATGCATGGAATGAGTTTTTTTTATCCAAAAAAAAATTATTAATATATGAGATGCAAAAAATGAGTTTTTTTTGCCCAAAAAAAATTATTAATGCACAAGATGCATGAAATGAGGTTTTTTTTTTTACCCCAAAAGAATTTATTGATGCATGAGATACATGAAATGAACTTTTTTTTTGTTAATCCAATAAATTTATTAATGTATGAGATGTATGTAATGAGTTTTTTTTTTACCAAAAAAATATTATTAATGCATGTATTGAGTTTTTTTTACCCAAAAAAAATTATATTAATGCAAAAGATACATGAAATGATTTTTTTTTAAAGAAAGATATGCTCCCATTATGTCCTAATTAAGGTTACATTAAATTACATGACTTTTATCCTAAGAATCTATAGGTCCCTCTACTTCATAAGAATTTCCATTGAGTGACTCTATAATTCTAAAATTCTTTGGCCTCTAGAGTTAAGATCCCATTTTAGAATGACGATCACAATAGTAAGTGATATATTATGTGTGACACATTTGTGAAAGGGTCACACTTTAGATGAAATTTTTGCAATAACTAAATAGGACTTACATCCAAAATGACTATTACTATACAATCTCCCACCTATCTTAAGCTTCAGTACTCAGACCCAAGTGTAAGGCCTCAGTCATGAGTGTGTGAGTAGTGTATAAGTGTGGTATGTGAAAGGAGCATACAAATTTGGAGCCCTAAAACTACCCGTAAACCTACCTGTAAAACAAAACAAGCAAATAATAATATGCAAGTTGTCTACCCTAAGGTTCGAACAACCAAGCAAAATACGAATAGAGGGAGAATAACAATCAACAAAAACTATTTACAATAGAAAACGAAAAATAAATAAATAAACTAGCAAAGGAAGGATCAACAAAAAATAAAAATAATTGAGCAAGCAAAAGAAGGGGTAAAATAAACAAAAAGGGTACAAACAATTTGCACAACCAACTTTGATAGGCTTGACTCTCATCCCTTGTGGAGTCACCAACTATTGCGATCGGAATTGCGACAGAAATAATGACTAAATTTGATAATTAGGGAGTCGTCATTAATTTTTATTTTTAATTAAAAAATTAGAAAAACATAAGAAAAATGGTCTTCGTTCAAAAATCGGATTCGAGAACCTAATTATCTACAGAGAATGTCGAAAAATAAATCTCACAACACCCCTAATATACCTGCCTTAAGATGGTTACCCTATGTTAATCATGTAAATTGACAATAACCACAAAAATATTTATTCTACCACATAAAATGCATGATAGCAAAAAAATAATTATAGTATATACAAATTGAAAACAAAATGAAAGAAAATTAAAAATTTACAATTTGAGAAAAAAAAAAAAAAAAAAAGCATCAAAGACTAAATTATAAAACTTATAAGTTTGGAATAAATGAAATAAATTTAAACTTTAAAATATTTACAAGTAAATAAAAAATGAAGATAACATATAACCAGGTACATATAAATTAAGAAATTCATAAATCAAATAAAAAAACATAAATTATGAAAAATTAATTTTGACTTAACTTTCGCTCCAATGTATCCTATGGTAAAATGGGAAATTTAAAGCCACATAATTCTTAAGAAAAGAATTATGTTTAATTAAATTTTAAGGCCAACAAGTTGTCACAACTTAGCTGGCCTTTAAAAAATGTCATAGGGTTAACAAAGTTGTCATTACAACTCAAATGAACTTCATTTATTATCAAATTAATTTTAAAATAAAAAATTTTATATTAAAATACTAATAAATAAATAAATAAACCAAGTTAACAAATGAATAAGATAAAATGAACAACACATATATATAATGAAAATATAATAATAATAAAAGGGGAACAAAAAGCAAACTTACCTCCGAGATGTATAAAAACACTGTACTCAAATAGCTTGATGCATAGAGTAGCCCACATGTAAGAAAAATTTTACTAAAATTTTCATGTTCTTATATTTAGTATTAAGCTCAAATGTGTAATTTTTTAGATGGGTCAAACACTTGAGAATCACCCTTTTATATAAGAGGAGGGAAGGAAGAAAGAACATGATTTTTTTAATATGAGACTTAATGATACAATGAATCTAGATATCTTATTTATTATAATTTTCTTCTTTTTTATTTTTTCTTTTTCTTTTTTAGTTTTTCATTCATTTTTTCACGTTTTAGAATTTTTCAATTTTATTTCTTTTTTTAAATTTTTTAAAACAGAAATAATAATAATAAAATAAGCCGTTCAAATACAATATTCACAGGGCCTCTAATTGACGAGTTCGTTGATAATATAGAAGTAAAGATTCTACTATCAACATCAATGAAATTTGCAATCTACTCCAATTCATATTGAAGTTTATCCTTTTAGCCCTCCAGCTTTTCTTTTGAGACAAAAAAGAACAGCATTAACTTAAACCCAGACAACAAAACAACAATAATGAAATCTGGGGCACTCTTCACCTAAAGTTGATGGGTAGAAACAACTCATTTATAAATGGTGTGCAACCTCATTCACTATACGAGAAGCATAACTAAATTACATAGAATGAAAACATAAAAAATATTCCTTATATTGCGCAGGACCAGCCAGATTTCGGATTAATTCTCCAACCTTTGATTAAATAAATATCAAGAACTACTCCTTGACATCTGACTCAACCACAATCTCTCAAAAACCCAGCTCCAAAGTACAAGAATGCTAGTGACACACATTTGATACACATATATTTATGTGGTAGAATTAGAGTGAAAATGTATAAAAAATGTAATGAGTTCGATTATAATCAAATGGTAAAAACCATGGAGATGTAAGGTATTATGAGTAGAAGTATGTGAGAGTAGGTAAGGATGTTCAAAACCAAATTAATTTAATCAAAATCGAAAAAACCAAACCTAAAAACCAAAAATAGGACAAATCGAAAAATTAATTGGAGTAGATCGGATTTCGGATCCAAATTTAAAAATTGGTCCAATCTAAACTGAACCAAAAATTTTAAAATAATATTTTATCTAGAAATTTTTATGTTACTTATACATATTTAGAAAATTTTCTATTATATCACAACTCAAACTTAATTTATTCTGTTAGATTTTGACATGTATAAGATGATTATCAATTAATTTAGACTTATATTTTGGATTTGGATGAATTAGTTTGAACTAATGTGAGTTAGTTTATATTTGCATTTGATATAATTTGATGAATTTGAATATGTATTTTGATGAATTTGTGTATTAAAAATTATAATAAAAAATAAAGAATCGATATAATACAAATAAATTTAGATTATAATAGATTTACATTTTAAACAAAATCATTTGAATAATAATATAAGAAACCGATATGATTGGATCAATTAATTTTTTTTCTTCAAAATTGATTCAATCTAATCCAAGAACACACTTGGTGAGTAGCATTACTCCTCCAAAGTTCATCTTAAAAGCTCCCATACAACCAGAGTCTTTCAATTTTACTAGGTAGTACTAGACCAAAGTGCATTATTTAAATATTTACAGCTGATTTATCCCAAAAGTTTTATTTATACACACTCATTGTTGGTGGTGAATGTTTTTATTCTACATAAGCAAAAAAAAAAAAAAAATCATTTGTATTCTTGTTACTAAGTATTTCATTCAGATCATTTTATCCGCAAATTTGCTCTCTCTCTCTCTCTCTTCTTTGGTTTCTGTACTGAAACTAAGTTGTCTTTTTTACATAATTTTATATAAAAACTTCTTTCATATGGGTCATCTGTATATCAATCAATTTTAATTTGTTTTGTAAATGTACATTCAATTTTACGAGGATATTAACATTTGAGACCAAAATGATATTGGTTTTGAATCAATAAGTCATAGAACAATATCGATGACATAATTCATTTTTTAAATTTCTTTTATAACAAAATTGATTTTGGATGGCTAGGCTAGTTTAATTATCGAAGAGAATATAACGTATACCTGTAAACTAATCATCCTTGTTGTTAATTATAAACTACTTTGTTTATTGTGGGTGTTGGCTAGAGTCGTTTTCATTGTGATGCATCTAGTTATTATATCTACAATACTGCAATGAAAGGCTAATAATATTCACTCAAAATATCCAAGAGGAAATAGTAGAACAGGGCCTGACAAAATCAAGCCCACCCATTACTTGTGAAATCAGTCAGTCCCAAGAGCAATCCAGCCCAAGAGTGCAGTACACCAATACAATTTGATGTGAGGTGCAGACAGTGCAGTGCCACTGCCAAGCGCAAATAAACTCTTGGGCTGGTACTTGCTTAGCTCCATTTGATATTGTCCTTTCTTTATTAGGCTCTGCTTACCCTTGGCTCGCAAGAAATTTTTAGGTGCGTATAGAAAATCTAACTATTCTATTGAACGAATAATATATTACATTTATAGATTATTATTCTCTCTTATTTTAATTATATTTTTAATATTATATTAAATATGACGAACATTTAACAATGCAAAATAAAATATTTCTCTTGGTCCCATAATAGTTAAGAATCTCTTTGGCTCACAATTTATCTACAGATTCTACACTGACTATTACATAGACTTCTCATGCAGTAGCCAATAAGTAGCGCGCAGATTTTAGTGACACACTTTTGAGTGATCTTTGTTCTTTTATCTACTACTCCTAGTAATTGACTCTGCACCGTCACTTTTGTTTTTAGTGATCATAAACAATAAAGATGTGCTTGGACACTATACATAGAAATGGAGTCGAATCCAAGTCAAATCACTACTCAGAGACAAGTCACACAGAACATGATAGTTATTTATTTCTTGATTTGTGTTTTAATTTTGCAAGAACAACAAATTACAGTGCACTTAATCCAGTGAGTATGCTCACTCAAACACTTCGATACCAAAGGAATAACTTTTTAGTCTAGTTACTAATATAGATATATAATTCTTAGTTGAGATTAAGGTTTCAAATGCATAGAAAAAGTACATTCCCACTATGGCAGAGTTTCTTTTCTCTCTCTGCTAGGGTTTTCTCTCAGCCTCTACCTCGTTGTACAAGGGATTCACTCATCTATGCCGCCTTTGGTTCATGCTGCTATCTCCCACTATGTTCGGCTTTCCCTCTTTTTCATGGTTCCCCGAGGCACGCCGCTTGCTGTGGGTGTAACATGTATCGCCTAGGGGAGTCATTGTCGCGATCGTGATCGTGGCGGGGGAGCAACTTATAGGATTTTAAAGATAAAAATAAAGTCACCATTAATTTTATTTGAATTTAAAAAAAATTAGAAAACTTTTTTTAAAAAAAATAGTCTTTAAAAACCAGATTGGATTCAGGAGTCAGTTATGTATAAGGAATGATAGAAACTTAATTCCACAGCACTCCTAACACACCCGTCCTGAGACAGTACCTTAAGTCAGTTGTGTAAAATTTAATAATCTCAAATACATTTATTTTACTCTTCTCAAAAACATTATAACTATTTTTTTTTATCTTTTAAGAAAAGAAAGAAAAGAAACAACTCAATTATAAAAATTTAATTTTTGGCTTGACAGAATAGAGATTCTGTTCTTACATATCCTTGGATGTAGTGAGAAATCAAAATCACCTAATTCTTTAGGAAATAAGTGTGAGTTGATTGATTTTAATTAAAAAAAAGATTTTTGAAAAGAGATTTTGTTTGAAAACGAATTCATTCTGCACAGGGTTCAAGTTAACACCAAACTACTCAATAAACCCTTATGATCCAAATGACATTAAAGATAACATCCACTATTCAATCACTATCATTGGTCATTGCATTGATTAAAAGATTTTTTTTACTCATTTTTTTTTAAAAAGAAATGCACAAGGACAAAAAAGTAAATATAATTTTTCATGAGCTAAGTAAAAAACCAAAAAAATAAGATTTAATATAAGCATCACATACCAAATAATTTAGAACAAAATTTATTTTTATTTTTAACAATTTTTAGGTTTTTTTAAATTTTCTTCATTTTTTTTGGCTTGTTGGCTTCCCATTAGTCACAAGATACAATATAAAACCTACCATTAAAAAAAAACTATCAAACAAGAACTAAACATAAATAACACCAACAATTAAACTCAAAATATTTTTTTTTTGGTTTTTTATTTTTATATTCCATTTTTATTTTACATTTTTTTACCTTTTTCGTATTTTTTCTCTCTTATATATTTTTTAAGATTTTTTTATTTTTTTGTTTCACCTTAAAAGGCCCAAATAAAAAAATAGAAGCCGAAACAACATAAAAAAAATAAGAATAAGCTAAATAAAAAAAGGAAACATAATTTAAATAAGAAACAAAGAAATAGAGAATCATAGGAAGAACACAGAGCACAATAGAAACCTCGGGGTGATGCGGTGCACGACGTTTTGTGGTGGTTATGGGCGTGCGTTGGCCAGATCATGATGTGGTTGTTGTTGGTGGCTCCGGTGTTGGGAGAACGGTGCGCAACTACCAAAGTTTAGGCTGACGGGTTGCAGATCTGCGATGACACGCGGTTGTAGGTGCTGGGTCGCGATGAGCTTGGCCAGTGGTGCAATGACAAAGACGCAATGGTGAAGGGAAGTATGGTGGTTATGGGCTGAGGTTGGAGCTGAGTGGTGCGGTGTGCACTACTCGGTTTGGGTGATGGTGGTTGCAGCTAGGAGAGTCGGCTGTTGGTGGTTTTGCGTGGGTGGCACGACTATTGTGTTATAGGTGAAAGTTCACGGCGTTTTCTTGGGTGGTGGGTGGTCAGGCCATGGTGCTTGTGGAGGACGGCGGGGTAGAGTTGGCTTGGTTCACGGTTGCACGACGTGGTGGGGGGCGTAAACGGTGGTTGGTTAATGGTGAGGAAGGTGAGAATGAAGAGCCAAGGTGTAGGGGTTTGTGGTGGCTGTTTGGCGGTGGTTTGTCATGGGTGATGTTGAAGTTGGTTGAGATGGTTGGTGGGTGGTGAGTTTGAAGGTTGAAGGTGAATGTGAGGTGATGAGGGTGGGCCAAGGAATGGGGGTTTGTGGTGGCTGTTTGGTGGGGCTAGGTTGTGGGTTGTTGGTTGTGGTGAACGATGAGGTGCTTGAAGTAAGTTGTGGGTGAAGATGAAGGTAGTGAAATGGAAGGTTAAAGGTTGGTTGTTATGAGTGGTTACTGAGAAGATGGTTGAAGATGGTTATATGGTGGTAAAGAAAGATGGTTGAAGACGGATGAAGGTGGTTGTGTAATGGTGTTTATGGAGGTTGAGGTGTGGCGAGGCTCTTGCAGAGGATCTTGTTTTGGTGGTGGCTATGGTTGTGGGTGAAGGTGAGTGAGGGTCCTTGTGTGTAGTGGTGAAAATGAAGTGTGATAGTTATGGGAGGTGAAGATGAAGATGAAATGTATGAAGGTGGTCACGGTTTAGGAAGCCTTTCTTTGGGGAAGAGGAATCTGTTAAGAAATTTACGTTTCCTAATTAATGTTAGACATCATATTTAATTGATAATTATATTAGCTATTTAATTTATTGAGCTTGTTATTAAGTGAGCTAATTTAGTGAGTCTGTAAACTTTACAACCTGATGTGGGCTTAATGAGTAGATACCATATTGGCTTATTATGAGATTATGGGAACCCTAATTGATTAATATACGTCAGAAATTGTTATGGTCCCCAATATAGAAAATCATAATACAATTTCCCTTCTCCCCATCTGGAAGAGAGACGATGGTCCCATAGAGGAGCTAAGGTGATTTGGTTGAGGAAGATCACAAACCACCCCCTTGTTCGTGATTGATTGCCACAAAGATTCCGCAACAGTTGTTGATTAATAGCTATGGATCCAGGTATTTATGAAAATCCAAGAATCTTTGATAATCTGGCATGATGTAGATCCAAGGCCTTATGGTGTTATGTTCTAGGGTGTATGCATCTAGAATTTTTTTTACAGATTAAAGAATTAAAGAATCAATCTCTAACAAGTGATATCAGAGCGGTCATCATTGTTAGATTATTAGGATTTGTAGATTTTCTGGAGCATAGTTAGGGTATTTTTTTATCTTCCTATAATGATTGTTTCTCCCTATTTTTTTATGAACCCTAATTATGAAATTTAGGGCTTTTATCTTTTTTTGTTGCACATTTGCTGCACAATTGCTGCATAGTTACTGCACAGTTGCTGCACAAAGCCTGTGTTTTCTTTTGTGAAAAGTAAAATTTTTTTAGTAAGCTACACGGTCTACCTGCGTTGGGGTCCACGATCATAATACGTCAAGACTGAATCCGATAATCTTAACAAAATGGAACACAGTCAGGCCGTGTCGAGTAATACGACTGTGATCTATACTGATAAATTTTTTTTTGGTTGGTTTAATATTTTTAATTAAGTTAATTGAAACAACATGTTGCCAAAGTAACCATTGTGGTGTAAATTAATTTGATTAAAATTACATAGATGTTTGCGTGAAGTTATTTATGCGAACTGTGCTCAGCCTAAAGGAAGACATAGTTTGGCCAAATAATGACATGTCTGTGGTGGTGAATATGTGACGATTATAAATTTTTTATTTTTCATGTGAACAATAGTCGGTCCAAAAAAAAGGTTGTTTGACAGAACTTATCGTCAATATTTGATCATTGCATTGAGAGTACCATTTACAGTTAATTTCTCTGTCCAAAGACTAGGAATTAATGTTGTGCTAGGTATCTTGTGATTGATTCTCAATTCTGGATAATTGTTCATGTCTTATTTTTATTATCGTGCTTATTTATGTGAATATGTTTATTTATTTTGTTCTCTATTTAGTTTCTGTTACTAGTGCTGTAAATATTTCTACTCAAGTCAATACTATCATAATGCTGAATGGGACGAATTTCAAAGCTTGGAAAGAAGCCATGGAGATAATTCTCGACTGTATAGATTTAGATCTGGCATTGATATGAACCAAGTTGGATGCATATTATTTTTACGGATCGTCCTTGAGTTGATTTTGTGTTTTAAAGAATTAAACAATAAAGGGGTGAATAGTATGTGAACAGTACCATGAACAGTGCATAAATAGTACCGTGAACAGTGTGTGAACAGTACATGAATAGTAAAAAAAGAAAAGAAGGAAGAAAGACAAGGAATGGAAGGAAGAAGATGCCGCACTCTTAGAGAGTGATAAGTCAAGTGAAGATTCACCACAAAGGTAAGGAAACCTTTGATAAGAACCAAGATGGTTCTTCCAAGAACCCCAAGAGAACTAAGCTCTCAAAACTCACAAAGAAGTGCAATAATATTCTTAAATTCAAAAGTGTCAAATGCAGTAAACATAAGCCTATTTATAGGCATTAGGTATGCGGCTAGGTCTAGCTAAAGGAGGCAGTAAGCTAGTGCATTTTTAATCCTAACCCTAGCGCAAATGTGGCCCAGGCCCAACTAGAAGGCAACACTTATCCCTAGTTCTGTTATGCGCAAATTAAGCCCAAACAATACCCTTATTACAAAATTATCCCAAAAAAAGAAAATAAGAACCAAAAGTGAGAAAATTAAAAGGTTCAAATACATAATTAAATAAATTTGACTAAGAAGAAATCATGCTCCCATATTGGACCCTTCATCAACTTGGATCATTTGGACCATTTTGAGTGCTCCTTCTTCTGGAATGGGCTTGAGTGAGAGAAAGTAGTTGACTTCTTTGTCTAAATTCTCCTTAGCCTTCTTAGCTCTTGACCTTGTCATTGGGCCTCCAAGTCCTTGCAGTGTATCTTTGGACATTGGGCCTGTTGGGCTGCCACTTGAGCTTCCTTGGTCTCCATCATGCCCTTCCCCTTCGAAAGAATTCGTCCTCGAATTTGATCCTTCATCACCTATATCAAAAGGACTTAAGTCAGCCACATTAAATGTTGCACTAACCCCATACTCACCTGGTAGGTCAACTTTGTAGGCATTGTTATTAATTCTTTCTAAAATTTGGAAGGGTTCATCTCCTCTAGGTAAGAGCTTAGATTTCCTTTGCAAAGGAAACCTTCTTTTTCGCATGTGCACCCACACCCAATCTCCTGGTTCAAAAACAACTTGCCTCCTTCCCTTGTTTGCTTGCCTAGCATATTGCTCCATCTTCCTTTCAATTTGAGTCTTGACTTGTTCATGGAGCTTCCTCACATATTCAACTTTTGACTGTCCATCCCCATGAATTAAAGAAGAGACATTAGGTAGAGGTAGTAAATCAAGGGGGTGTGGGGATTAAAACCATATACAATCTCAAAAGGAGAAAAGCTAGTAGTAGCATGCACAGCCCTATTATAAGCAAATTTAACAAGAGGTAAGCATTCTTCCCAGGTTTTGATATTCCTCTTAATGATTAATCGCAACAAGGTCAATAGGGTCCTATTCACCACCTCAGTTTGCCCATCAGTTTGTGGGTGACAAGTGGTAGAGAAGAGTAGCTTAGTCCCAAGCTTGTTCCAAAGGGTCCTTCAAAAATGACTTAGGAACTTTGAGTCCCTATCTGAGACTATGCTTTTGGGCATTCCATGAAGCCTCACCACTTCTTTGAAGAACAAGTCCGCCACATGAATGACATCATCCACCTTATGGCAAGGAATGAAGTGGGCCATCTTGTAGAATCTGTCCACCACCACAAAAATGGAATCTCTCCCCTTTTTTTGAGCGGGGCAAACCTAGCATAAAGTCCATAGACAAGTCAGTACAAGGGGAATCAAGAATAGGTAGGGGGTATAGAGTCCATGAGGCATTACCTTCGATTTGGCTCTTTTACAAATAATGCAGCTATCACATAGTTTATGTACATCATGCTTCATGCCAGGCTAATAAAAATGCTCATGCAACACATCTAAAGTATTTTGGATCCCAAAGTGACCCATTAATCCCCCCTCATGAGCTTCCCTAAGCAATAATTCACGCAAAGAGCTCTTATGCACACACAAACATTTTCTTTGAATAAATACCCATCTTGCCTAAAGAACCCCATATGCGCCCCTTTTTCACATGCAGCATACATCTTAGAGAAATCATCATCATGCACATACAACTCCTTTATGTGTTCAAAACCAAGCATTTTTGTTTCAAGAGTAGCTAATAAGGTATACCTCTTGGAAAACGCATCAGCCACTATGTTTACCTTACCTTGCTTGTGTTTGATCACATAGGAAAATTGTGCAAGGTATTCCACCCACTTGGCATGCCTCTTATTAAGCTTACCTTGCCCTTTTAAATATTTTAATGACTCATGATCACTGTGAATTACAAACTCTTTTGGCAAAAAGTAGTGCTGCCAAGTGTGCAAAGCCCTTATGAGTGCATACAATTCTTTATCATAGGTGGAGTAATTTAAAACAGCTCCATGCAATTTCTCACTAAAGTATGCAATGGGGTGACCCTCTTGTAATAAAACAACCCCAATCCTAACATTTGATGCATCACACTCAAGTTCAAAAGATTTAGAAAAATTAGGCAATGTAAGTATGGGTGCATGAGTGAGCGTATCCTTGAGTATGTTGAAACTTATCTCTTGATCCTCCCCCTACCTAAAACTCACATTTTTCTTAACAACTTCATTTAAAGGGGCGGTTATGATGCTGAAATCTTTTACAAACCTTCTATAAAAGCTAGCTAACCCATGAAAGCTTCTTATCTCACTCACAAACTTAGGGGTAGGCCACTCCCTAATGGTTTTTATCTTTTCTTCATCTACTTGCACTCCCTTAGCACTCACAACAAAGCCTAGGAACACTACATGATTGGTGCAAAAGACACATTTCTCTAAATTAGCATACAACTTTTCTTTTCTAAGCACACTCATCACAACCTTAAGGTGTTCTAGGTGCTCTTCTAAGGTTATGCTATAGATTAGGATGTCATCAAAGTACACTACTACAAACTTGCCTAGAAACTCTCTCAACACATGGTTCATCAACCTCATAAAGGTGCTAGGCGCATTAGGAAACCCAAAAGGCATTACCAACCACTCATACAATCCATGCTTAGTCTTAAAGGCTGTCTTCCACTCATCCTCTTCCTTTATCCTAATTTGATGGTACCCACTTTTTAAATCCACTTTAGAAAAGTAACATATACTATGCAATTCATCAAGCAAATCATCTAGCCTAGAGATGGAATGCCTATATTTTATAGTTATAATATTTACAACCCTACAATCAGTACACATTCTCCAAGTGCCGTCCTTTTTGGGGACAAGTATGACAGGCACAACACAAGGACTTAAACTTTCCCTCACCCATCCTTTTTGCATCAAATCCTCCACTTGTTTCTGAATTTCCTTAGTTTCCTCAGGATTTGTCTTATAGGCGGGTCTATTGGGCAAAGAGGCTCCCGGGATGAAGTCCATTTGATGTTCAATCCCCCTCAAGGGTGGTAGTCTAGGAGGGACACTCTTTGGAAAGACATCTTCAAAGTCCTGCAAAAGAGAATCAACTTCACTAGGTAGAGGGTTAGAGTTACAATTTAAGTATAAGTCCTTATATACGCAAATGTACATATCTTGTTTTGTAAAGCAAGCCCTCTTAATCTCACTCTCCTTAGCAATTAAACATTCATTTTTTTTTCTCATTTACAAGTTCTTGGTCCCTATTCTTTGCTTCCCCCTTTGATTTTACTTTTATGTCTTTCTTCTCTTGCTCCCTTCTTAGCTTCAAGGCCATTTGGTCTTTACAAACTTGTTTGGGAGTAAGGGGTACAAGGGTTACCTTTAAGGTACTATGAACAAAGGAGTACTTGTTAGTGAAACCATAATGAATAGCATGCTTATCAAATTGTCAAGGCCTTCTAAGCAAAATATGGCCAGCCTCCATGGGAACATTACACAAAACATCATCATTATACTTACCAATTGACAAACTTACCAACACTTGTTGATTCACTATCAAGTCACCATTCTCACTTAGCCATTGAAGCTTGTATGGTCAGGGGTGAGGAGTAGTTTTAAGGTCAAGCTTTCTTACCAAGCGAGTGCTTGCCACATTGGTGCAACTTCCCCCATCAATGATTAATGAGCACACTTTGCCTTGGATGACACATCTTGTATGGAAGATGTTTTCTCTTTGGTCTTAGTCCCTTGCCACAACTTGGCTACCCAAGAGTCTCCTTATCATTAGTAAGTCATCATCATGAGCATATGTCTCACATTCTTCTTCTCCTTCACTTGAGGGAGGGGAATTTGGACATAAATCACTAGAGAGGTGTCCCTCTCTTATCACCATTGCCCTTTTGTTTGGGCATTGAGAGGCTATGTGTCCACTACCCAAGCATTTGAAGCACTTGATGTTCCTATTTTTAGAAGAAGAAGAGGAAGAAGCATTAGTGAAAGGAAAAACATTAGAGTTTTTAGAAGTCATACCTCCCTTCGGTTGTGTAGAGGAGTATTCCTTTGGTTCCTTGTCCTTCCAAGTGGGAGGTTTGAGGTTAGAAGAAGGTTTCTTCCATGCACCCTTTCTTTTGAGTTGTTGTTCCACCTTTATGACTTAGTGGACTAACTCATCAAGCTCTTCATAGTTGTGCAACTCCACAATGTCTCCTATCTCATGGTTTAAACCATGAAGGAAACGTGATATGGTAGCCTCCCTATCTTCAATGACATTAGCCCTTATCATGGCCACCTCCATCTGCTTGTAGTTTATCATGGCCACCTCCATCTCCTTGTAGTACTCATCCACACTCCTACTTCCTTGGGTAAGTCTTTGGAGTTTATTGTGTAATTCCCTATGGTACCATGAAGGGACAAACCTCCTCCTCATCAAACCTTTCATCTCTTCCCAAGTGTCTACGGGGTATTCCCTATTCCTTTCCCTCTTTTTTTGTACTTGGTTCCACCAAATTAGGGCATAGTCGGAAAATTCTAGAGCAGCCACCTTCACATTCCTTTCTTCGTTGTAATGGTGATAAGAAAAGATTTGTTTTACCTTGGTTTCCCATTCTAAGTAGGCTTCGGGGTTATTCTTTCTTTGGAAAGAAGATACTTGGGTTTTTACTCCTCCTAGGTCTCCTCCTCTTTCATCACTCCTATGCCTCCTATTATAACTCCTTTCACTCCTCCCATGCCTCCTTCTCCTATCATGGTTCCTCCTAGTCCTCCTTTCCCTACCCGAATCATAGGTATCTTCATCCTCACGCGAGACTTCATGTTGAGAGTCTCTCCTCCTTTCATTATCGAGTCTTGTGTTTGTTTCCACCCTAAACTTCTCAAGTTCTTTAGCTAAGGCTTGCATAAGGTTTGCAGTCCTAGGGGATGGGGGTGTACTTCCTTCACTCATCTTTGCACAAGTAATAAGAATAATACAAGATTGAAAAGGCCCTTACCACTCTTCTCATGTGTGTACACTCTTAGATTGATTCCACTCGTGTTTCACACAATTAGGCTTTTGTTTAATGAAAACGCTCTTGCCTTTTACCACTCAAGTTCTCTTTGTAAGTTCTTAAATGAACCTTCTCACATTTCAATTACCAAAAGCTCTTACAAAAGTAGCGGTCCTCACAAGAGTAAGCACTCAGAAGTAGAAGAAAGGATGAAACTCTAGACAAAACTCAAAGGAATTTAAAAGACAAGCAAGAAAAGCTAATTGAAAAAAAGAAAGGTAAAACTCAAAAGAAATAAGAAGAAAAAGAAATGCGCAAGGTATGTAGAATAGCACCGCTTAATAAAATTCACAAGGCATTCAAACTTAATCTTGCTTAAGTGTAAGGGCAGTCTCTTTTTTTTTGGAATAGGCTTTTTTTTTCTCTTTTTTTTTATATTATTTTTCACGCCCTTGTTCTCTTTTTGCACTTAAAAATAATAATTAGTTCTTGCAATTTTAGTTCCAAATGTTCTGCCCAATTGTGTATTTAGGATTTTCCTCCCAAATTAAGGTGCTATAAAACATGTAACAGTAATGGATATAGA
Source organism: Ormosia emarginata (assembly GCA_029884605.1). NCBI lineage: Eukaryota > Viridiplantae > Streptophyta > Magnoliopsida > Fabales > Fabaceae > Ormosia > Ormosia emarginata. The sequence continues at coordinate 77,565,392 of JAQQTP010000089.1, forward strand.
GTTGATAAGATCAAAGCTGTAAATATTGTGCAGAAATTAAAGAACAGAAACTAAAGGTAGAAAATAAAAGGACTGAAATTTAAATGACAAAAAATAAAGAACGGAAAGTAAAGAATGTTGCCAATTCTTAGGAGTGGCAGAGATCAATGATGATCAAGGTTCTGTACAATTATGACATTCAAGCAATGGTGCTTGATGTTTGGAAAGCAATAAGAACAAGTACAAAAAAAAATAAGAACTCTATCAACTCTAGGATCCGGGCTCTAGATACCACATGATATGATCCAAGTTGGATGCATATTATTTTTACGGATCGTCCTTGAGTTGATTTCGTGTTTTAAAGAATTAAACGATGAAGGGGTGAATAGTACATGAATAGTACCATGAACAGTGCATGAACAGTACTGTGAACAGTGCATAAACAGTACGTAATTAGTAAAAAAAGAAAAGATGGAAGAAAGACAAGGAAGGGAAGGAAGAAGACGCCACACTCTTAGAGAGTAATAAGTCAAGCGAAGATTCGCCACAAAGGTAAGGAAACCTTTGATAAGAACCAAGATGGTTCTTCCAAGAACCCCAAGAGAACTAAGCTCTCAAAACTCACAAAGGAGTGCAATAATATTCTTGAATTCAAAAGTGTCAAATGCAGTAAACACAAACATATTTATAGGTATTAGGTATGCGGCTAGGTCTAGCTAAAGGATGCAGCAAGCTAGCGCATTTTTAATCCTAACCCTAGCACAAATGTGGCCCAGGCCCAACTACAAGGCAACACCTATCCCTTGCTCTGCTATGCGCAAATTAACCCCAAACAATACCCTAATTACAAAATTATCCCAAAAAAAGAAAATAAGAACCAAAACTGAGAAAATTAAAAGGTTTAAATACATAATTAAATAAAATTGACTATGAAGAAATCATGCCCCCATATTGGACCCTTCATCAACTTAGATCATTTGGACCATCTTGAGTGCTCCTTCTTCTGGAATGGGCTTGAGTGAGAGAAAGTGGTTGACTTCTTTGTCCAAATCCTCGTTAGCCTTCTTAGCTCTTGACCTTGTCATTGGGCCTCCAAGTCCTTGCAGTGCATCTTTGGGCATTGGGCCCGTTGAGCTGCCACTTGAGCTTCCTTGGTCTCCATCAGGCACTTAGGACAAAGCGACCCACTCCTACTCCGAAAAACCCTAATGAGGTTAAAATTGAGAAGTGTGATGGCTCTAATCGAATGTGCTTGATGATCATGAAGCGCTCCATTCCAAAAGCATTTTGGGGCTCTATGGCTGAGTGGAAGAATACCAAGAAGTTCCTTGAGGAAATTAAGTAATATTTTGCTAAGAATGAAAAGTAGGAGGCGAGTAATCTTTTGGCCAAACTCGTCTCAATGAAATATAAGGGTAAAAGGAACATAAGGGAGTACATTATGGAAATGTATAATCTTGCATCAAAGCTCAAGTCACTCAAGTTAGAGTTGTCTAAGGACTTGCTTGTGCACTTAGTTTTGATCTCTCTTCCTGTACACTTTGGGCAATTCAAGGTGAATTATAACACTCAGAAGAATAAATAGTCCCTCAATGAGCTTATATCTCACTGTGCGCAAGAGGAAGAGAGACTGTAGAGAGATAAGACAGAAAGTGTTCACTTAGCTTTGACCTCTCATAACAACAAGAAGAAGAAAGCTAAGGATAGTACGGAATGTTCTTCTCATCAGAAGAAACAAAAGAAGCAGGATGAGGAATTTACTTGCTACTTTTGCAAGAAGTTAGGACACATGAAAAAATGGTGTCCTAAGTATGTCGTCTAGCATGTAAAGAAAGGTAAGCTTCTTACTTTAGTTTGTTCTGAAGTTAATTTAGCTTCTGTACCTAAGGATACTTGGTGGGTAGATTCTGGTACTACTACTCACATAAGTATGTCTATGCAGGGTTGCCTGGGGAGTCGACCGCCAAGTGATGACGGAAGATTCATCTTTGTTGGTGATGACAATAAAGTTACAGTAGAAGCTATAGGAACTTTTAGATTACAATTGAAAATTGGATTTCATTTGGATTTGTTTGAGACATTTGTTGCACCGTCGACTGAATTTAATTTTTATTTCTAGTTTGGACAAATCTGGTTTTTCTTATTCATTTGGAAATAATAAAGTTAGTCTATCAAAATTCATATATTGTTGGTTTTGGTTCTTTGATTGATAATCTATATATGCTTGACATTATTGGTTCCTATAATGAAATATTACAAATAAGTTCAAAAGGTACAATTCGAAAATTAAATGAGAATTCAGCCACCTTATGGCACAAACGTTTAGGCCATATCTCTAAACAGAGAATTCAGAGGCTTGTATTGTATGAAATTTTTGAACCCTTAGATCTGTTAGACTTTCAAATTTGTATTCAGTGTATCAAGGGAAAATGAACAAACATAAGGAAATTAGGTACCGAAAGAGCTAAGGATCTCTCAGAACTAATACATACGGCTATTTGTGGCCCTTTCCCTACGCCTTCTTCAAATGGACAACAATATTTTATCACGTTCATAGATGATTACTCTAGGTACGGTTACCTATATTTACTACATGAGAAGTCTCAATCCCTAGTGTAATACCCTTGTGGGGATGTCACATTTATGACGCAATAAAATAAATAAATAAATAAATAAATATTACCCAAGTTGTAAAATATTTGTTACATAAATAATATGGGTTGTAAAATTTTTCCTGTTAAACAGAATATTACTAAATAAAATAACACGAAACATAAAATAAAACAAACTGTCATCACACATAATATACATAAGATTTTGTTTTAAGTTATACAAATAATTTACAACTAAAAATATTTAAACAAATAGAAAAGAGTTAATATACAATACTACATCAAAAAGTGCCCAAGTGCACATCACAGATCCCTAACCCTCTGAAGGATCACTCTCAGATGAAACTTCAGGAGATAGGTATCCAGGATGTCTCACAGCTCTACGGACAGGAGTCCGTGCTGTTGACACTATACTAATCTCACTGGGAACACTAAAGAGTCCTCCCCAGTGACGCCTCAACTCCAATGGCAGCTCCAGCTGTAGGTACAAAGTCGTGGTAAAGACAGGCTCAGTGTAAAACTCTGCTCGTAGGGACAAAGTCAGACGTCCCAAGTTGATCACCGATTCTCTGTCCTCTCGCAGTCGCCAGGCATTCGAACCTCCGTGAAGCTCAAGTCTCACGAACCCAAGAAATCCTGGCAACGCCATCCTCAAAGTCAATCTAGCGGATATGGATGATTGGATGGTTCGCAGTTGTCGAACTGATCCTCGGCTTACTGCTGCTGCTGCTCCTCCTCTGGATATACACAATCAAGAGGCTGATCCTCTTCCTCAAACTCTTTACAATATAAATTAAAAATACAGAAACAGTACATATAGAGAGGTGAGATAATCATACATCAATACCAGCATGGCAAATAAGAAAACGCCAAATACAATAGATATAACAATTAATTAAAGTATTCCATAACATCATAAATAATAGTGCAATATAATACAGAAATTCAATATAACAGTATCACAGAAATTTAATACAACAATATAATAATATCAAAGATAATAATGTTACGATGCATGATACAAATACAATACGACTCGCTCCTACTCCATGGAGCTAGACACAGATATCTGAGAGAATGACCCGCAAAGATCTATTAGTACCTCAGGCTGCCCAACCAAACTATTGCACTGTCTAACGTTGTGTCTATAGCCCACTGTCCAACATCGTGTAGTAGCACAAAGTCCAACATCGTGTAGTAGCACAAAGTCCAACATCGTGTACTACAGACATTGTACTAAAATAGATTTCACAAGATCTTGATTAAGTATAGTGCGTGTCGAGATCACTAGTGTGTTGCCAGTTACCATGGCCTAGAGGAGCGACCAACTGTCCACATGTGGAATACTCCGCACACTAATGCCTCCAAGTCCATACGAAGAAATGAACCACACTACGCTTATCACACCGACAACACGGTGTTATTCGCCTCGTCAATCAAATGACCAATTATCAACTAAATTGGCACAACTCAATGCATGAATAAAAATAATAATTACCAAAATACCCTTAGTCTCAAAATTATTCTCATATTTATAAAAACGCCCTCAATGACACTATTACCCATATTTACGTAAATGCCCTCAATGGCAAAAACCTCAATTATACAGTACGTGCCACTTGACAGTACCGTATCTCAACATGTACGGTCCATCATTTTGGCCCGACAATAAAACTCGCTGTTCCAATTAATCGCGTAAAAATTTTATCACGTTTTCGTAATTTCATTATTTTTACAAACGTTTTTAAATCGCGTAAATATATTTTGCTGTTTTTAAATTCACGTACTGTTTTTAAATCATTTTCTCAATCGCGTAAGATTTTTAAGTCGTTTTCTTAACCAAAAAGCCTTAAAATCTCTGTTTTAAAACTACATAAGCTATTTTTACTACTTTAAAACTACGTAAAATAATTTTTCTTACGTTATAAATATATTATAAAATGTTCTCTTTTATTTGTCTATTTTTAATAAAATTTGACAAAAATATTTTTTTATAAAATCTATTAAAATTGTATTTTCTACATTTTTCTTCTAAAAATTCGTTTACTTGGTTTATTATTTCTAAATTCACTTTAGAAATTTTTACTATACTTTAAAATTTAGAAGTAAGTATTTTTCAAAGATCTACTCATTTTTCTTCCATATCACATTCTTTAATAAAAATTGATTTACTTCTTTAAATCTTGGAAATTCATTACTAGTGCATTCTTTTTATATAAAACATCAACTCTACATTTAGAAAATAAATTTTGTATTGATTTTACCTTTACTAGGCATGTTGGCCGAAATTGATAAAATATTGGCATTTGATCTTTGGATCATTTTTCTTCTTCTAAATCATTTTGTAATTCATTCATTAACCTAATTCCATTAAATCCTTCCTTTAGAAAATGATTGAGAACATTTTGGTTCTCTTTTCTTGGCTGAGGCCGTCAGCCTCTATTGTGTTCTTTGGAACACTCATGTAAACCTTTACATGTTATTCACATCCTAAGTAATAAACATGCATATATCACACATGCAAAATATTTTAAAGCTTGTAGACATGCATACAAAACATATCAAACACAAATAAGAAAGCTTTTAAACAATCAACAGAAGTGAATCCTTATGGATTCTTCACACACATACAAGTCCATCTTCTCATCACCACACATGGTTGATGAGATTGAATCTCCCTCTTACCTTTAAGGAAGATAAAATCTACTACTCTCCTTCCTAGTGGTTTCGGTTTCACCTCCAAGAAAACCTAAAGATCTTAAACAAAAATTTCAAGAGTTATAACTATAGAAGAAAATATAAACCACAGATAAATCATGGCTTAGAACCTTGAAAAAGAGGTTAGAAATGAAAAAAAAGGATTTTCACCTTCTAGGAAAAATCTCCAAAGAAATTTTCCAAGCTTTAGATGATGGATTTTAGAAGAACTCTCAACTAGAGATGTTCTTAGAATAGTGTTTAGAGTTAAGAAAGTAGGTTAGATAAAATTTTGGGTGGTTGGATGGTGGTGTAGGTGATGAGGCCGAATGGTCTCAAAGAGAAGCAACAATGGTGGTTTATGTTTTTGGAAGAGAGAGAGAAGAGAGAAAGTGTTAGAGAATGAAGTGATTTTTGCTCTCCAAAGTGGTGCATGGCCGTGTAACTCAATGAAGAGAAAGGTGGCCATTTTGTTTGACTCATCCAAGACTCCATCCTAGCCTTAGATGTGATCAAAGGTTAAGATCAAAACTTGGTCATCAAGCTTGTCTTCCATTGGCTAATCCAAGCCTTGTCATAAGCCTAGTCACATGCAATGTCATGTGTTCTTGAATGTTCCTCCCTAATGATGCTTAATTAAGCTACTAATCCCATTAAGCTTCTAAGCACACTTAACTTAATTAGGAAAATTAGCTATATTACTAATTAATTAACATTCTTATAATCCAAAATTCAAGAGCCATTTGATCATATCAATGGTTAATATTAGGTAATGATATGATCAAATCTAAGCCATTAGATCTTATTTCCATGAAATTCTAACCATTAGATTCATCTTCAAAAATAAAGGGTCAAGATCTTCCCTATATTCTTTACATCCAATGGTTACAAATACTTCTAACTATTTTTGTAAGGCCAATCTCCACCGTACAATTGATCAATGGTGGATATCCGAGCCTTCCTCACCAAGCTCATTCTTTACTACAATAGATTAGATCAACGATTGATATTCAAAACTAAACCTTTTCATCCAACGGTGCAAATCAAGTCAAGTCCTCTTTGTTGACTTAATTCTTATTGGTCTAAAATAAATCAAGCCACTAACGTTGACTACTTTTACTAAACGTGAGTCCCGCAAAGTAATTGTGGGTCCTACAAACCAAAAGTGGGTCCCATGGACATTTTCGGGTCCACTGTCGTTTTATTTGTACTGACTAATAAAATAATATTATAATAATATAAAATTATTTTATTGCACAGTTAAATCCTAAAAATTAAAAGATTAGCAACCATATCATTCAGAATTGGGTTTAGTAAGATCTCCCAGTTCCGAATAATTAAAATAAGATTTTCCCGGTCTAGAAATTATTATTTTCCTGACCCAGAGCAAATCACACAAAACACTCAAATATGAACTCGAAACAGTCAAATAAATTTTATAACATACAGAAAAATATAAAACAGTACAATCAGGATATAACAGTCATTTATCCTATAAAGTTGGGGTGTTACACCTAGACATTTTCAAGTCTTTCAAGGCTGAAGTTGAACTTCAACTTGGAAAAAAATTAAGGCTGTTGATGCAGATTACAGGATGCTAGCCCAAGTGCAGGTTGTCTCAAATAATAAATTTCTCGGGAGTCCGATATCGATCCACAGGGAATTGATGAAGAAAAATTCTTTGAGATAAGGAAAGACTTTGCCACAACAATAAAGACAATAAAACTTGTTCACAATTAAATTAAAGAACTTGCTTAAGTTAGGAGATCCACTTTTGGTAATAATTTAAGGACAAGATTAATTCTTTTTATAACTCAATTGAAATCAATGCACAACGGAGGTTCCAATCAGAAAATAAAACATTCAAAGTCCATTTAGAATTATATATGTAGTTATATTATTGTTCATTTAATTATTTACTAACACTAACACTTGTAAATAGGTTTAAGCATTCATTGTGCCAAACCGCTTGTCTATAATGAATCAAGAACTCCACTTTACAAGAAGGAATTATTTACAAACACTAACACTTGTAAATCGATTCAAGCATTCATTGTGCAAAACCACTTGTTTACAATGAATTAAGAACTCCACTTTACAAGGAGGGTTTCTAAACTGATTGGAAACAAAATACAATACATATAATGATCACTTGATAATAATAATTTAAGCACAAGAAAGAAATTAATTTAACATTATTTTATTACTAAAAGTTTCACCCCTTCAACCAAGCAAGATGAAGATTAGTTACTCATAAGTAAGAAGAAAGAAAGAGAGAAGAAGAAGATGATGATCATAACTTCTATTTACAACAAAAGAAAATTACAATAACATAATAACATGGTCTTGATCTAAAACCAAGATAACTCTAATAGGCAACCAAGGCCACCTTTTATAGAGCATCACAAGCAAAAGATGACAATGAATGGGATAATGAGTAGGTGGATAATTAAGGAGTGAATGGATAATTAAGGAATGGGTGGATGATTGAGGAGTAGGTGGATGATTGCAAAAAATGCTTGTCTTCACTTGCATAAATAATTTAGTGTCAAACTCGTGCTTGCTGATAGATTCTCAGAAAATGGCCTTCAGGAAAGTTGTAGGCCTTTGTCTTGGCTATCAAATACCCACTTGAACTATCCAATTTGGCCTCCTACAGCCCAAGATATGACCTAATCATTGCAACTGTTAAAGCCCAATTTCAACCCATCTGTTCTGACTTGTAAGCCCAATATGACCTCCAAGACATCCGAACTGGCTCTTGTGTTCTTCAAATGACACATGTTTTAGCTCAATACAACTCATACAGCCCAAGTTATGCCATGATTAGTGCACACTGCTCGGGTTCTAGTGACAGAACTTATTTTCTGACTTCCAGGCCCAATTAGCTCTACTAGATGTCTGATTTAGACTTTAAGCTCTCATCAAAGTTGTAGAGCTTTCTCTCAGCTTTCCTACAAGGTAAAATTCATAATTTTTAGACATCTAGAACTCAAGATATGACCGAAATACATAAATAGTGTAAAATCTCAATAATGCTGAAAAATATCAATTAAGCCTAATTTGAACCCAAACTTACAAATCATGACCAAACTCAATCAATTAAGTACATGAAGAGTATAAATGATTAAAAATGAGGGTTTATTAATGTATAAAATATGTGATTATCAACTATTAAATCTAATCGTGATGGTGAATACTATGACAAATATGACAGATCAGAAGAGCAACATCCAAGACCCTTTGCACTTTTCCTCAATGAGTGTGGAATTATCCCACAATACACCATGCCGGGCAAACCCAACGTGAATGATGTTGTAGAACGATGAAACCAGATTATTAAGGATATGGTAAGAAGTATGATTTATCATTCTTCCTTTTCAGAGTTACTTTGGGGAGAAGCCTTAAAGACCGCAATTTATATCTTTAATAGGGTATCAAGCAAAGCAATAACTACAACCCCTTATGAGCTTTGGACTAGTAAAAGGCCTAGCATAAGACACTTGCACATTTGGGACTATCTAGTTGAGGCACGACCTTATAGGCAGCATTAAAGAAAACTGGACTAAAAAATAGTTAATTGTTATTTCGTTGGTTATGTTGAACGCTCTCAGGGGTATAAGTTTTACAATCCCACATCAAGATCATTTTTTGAAACGGGAAATGCGAGATTCCTTAAAGAAGTTGAGCTTGAGGGGGAAGGAAATATAAGAAGTGTTGTCTTCGAAGAAGAACCTGTTATTGACAGTGATCAAGTCCTTGTACCTATCACTGTTCAAGAAACAATTTTGGTATTAGACAATAATATTCAGGTTATTATTCCTGACATTGTTCCAGAACAAGGCAACATTAATGAGATTCTTCCTCAAGCACCACCTATAGAATAAACTTAACAACCTCAAGAAGTATCATTAAGGAGATCCATTAGAGAAAGGAGAAGCACGATATCAAATTATTACATCGTCTTTCTCCAAGAACATGAGGATGGTGTTGGTTTAATAAAGGATGATCCAATCAACTTCTGTCAAGCTGTGCACAGTTCTAACTCTCAAAAGTGGATTGATGCCATGAAGGATATGATGAAGTCTATGAAGGACAATAACGTTTGGGATCTCATCGAATTGCCTGAAGGTGCAAAGCCCATTTGTTATAAATGGATATTAAAGACAAAGAGGGATTCAAAGGGTAATGTCGAGAGATATAAAACTCGTCTTGTTGCTAAAGGCTTTACTTAAAAGGAAGGCATTGACTATAAAGAGACTTTTTCTCTGGTATCCTCGAAAGACTCCTTTAGGACAATAATGACATTGGTAGCTAATTTTGATTTAGACCTACATCAGATGGATGTTAAGACTGTGTTTCTAAATGAAAACATTAATGAAACGATTTACATGACACAACCAGAAAACTGTGTTAGGTGACCCAAAGTCTATGTTATGCAAGCTAAAGAAATCCATCTATGGTCTTAAACAAGCTTCCTGTCAATGGTATCACAAGTTCCATCAAGTCATTACCTCATATGGTTTTGAGGCAAATGTCATTGATGACTGTGTATATCACAAGTTCAGTGGGAGTAAATATATTTTTCTGGTATTATATGTCGATGATATGTTGCTTGCTAGTAGCGATATAGGCTTATTACATGAAACCAAGAAATTTCTAATGAAGAATTTCGAGATGAAATATCTTGGGGACACCTCTTTTGTATTGGGTATTCAGATACTAAGAGATCGCTCTTGAGGTATCCTTAGGTTGTCATAAAAGAGTTACATCGATAAAGTCTTAAATAGATTCGACATAAAAGATAGTAAACCAGGAGACACACCTGTTGCTAAAGGAGACAAGTTTAGTCTCAAACAGTGCCCCAATAATGATCTTGAAATGAAAGTGATGTAGAAGATTCCCTATGCATCAGTGGTACGAAGTCTAATGTACGCTTAAGTTTGCACTCATCCTGACATAGCATTGATAGTAGGAGTTTTGGGAAGATATTTAAGCAATCCTGGTATGCAGCATTAGAAAACGGTCAAACGTGTGATGCGTTATTTGAATAGAACAAAACACTACATGCTCACTTATCGAAGATCTAACAATTTAGAGATCATCGGGTACTCTAACTCTGATTTTGTGGGTTATCAAGATAGCGGGCGCTCCACATCAGCTACATCTATGTGTTGGCTGGAGGAGCTATCTCATGGAAGTCTGCTAAGCAGACTTTTATAGCTTCTTCAACTATGGCAGTAGAGTTCATAGCTTATTATGAGGCATCCAACCACGAGATATGACTGTGGAACTTTGTCACTAGTTTGTGTGTGGTTGATGGCATTGACAGACCACTGAAGATTTATTGTGATAATAACTCAACAGTTCTTTACTCCAACAACAATAGGAGTTCGACGAAGTCGAAGTTTATATACATCAAGTTTCTAGTTGTTCAAGAAAGAGTTTAGGATAGACAAATTTCCCTCATGGCACAAGGACTTAAAATTTCCCTCATCCATCCTTTTTGCATCAAATCCTCCACTTGTTTCTAAATTTTCTTAGTTTCCTCAGGATTTGTCCTATAGGCGGGCTTATTGGGCAAAGGGGCTCCCGGGATGAAGTCCATTTGATATTTAATCCCCCTCAAGGGTGGTAGTTCGGGAGGGACACTCTTTGGAAAGACATCTTCAAAGTCCTGTAAAAGAGAATCAACTTCACTAGGTAAAGGGTTAGAGTTACAATTTAAGTAAAGTCCTTGTATATGCAAATGTACATCTCTTGCTTTGCAAAGCAGACCCTCTTAATCTCACTCTCCCTAGCAATTAAACATTCATTTTTTTTTCTCATTTACAAGTTCTTGGTCCCTATTCTTTACTTCCCCTTTTGATTTTACTTTTAAGTCTTTCATCCCTTGCTCCCTTCTTAGCTTTAAGGCTACTTGGTCTTCACAAACTTGTGTGGGAGTAAAGGGAACAATGGTTACCTTTAAGGTATTATGAACAAAGGAGTACTTGTTAGTGAAACCATCATGAATAAAATGCTTATCAAATTGCCAAGGCCTTCCAAGCAAAATATGGTCGGCCTCCATGGGAACAACATCACACAAAACATCATCATTATACTTACCAATTAACAAACTTACCAACACTTATTGATTCACTATCAAGTCACCATTCTTACTTAGCCATTGAAGCTTGTATGGTCGGGGGTGAGGAGCAATTTTAAGGTCAAGTTTTCTTACCAAGCGAGTGTTTGCCACATTAGTGCAACTTCCCCTATCAATGATTAAAGAGCACACTTTGCCTTGGATGACACATCTTGTGTAGAAGATGTTTTCCCTTTGGTCTTGGTCCCTTGCCACAACTTGGCTACCCAAGAGTCTTCTTATCATTAGCAAGTAGTCATCATGAGCATAGGTCTCACATTCTTCTTCTCCTTCACTTGAGGGAGGGGAATTTGGACATGAATTACTAGAGAAGCGTCCCTCTCTTATCACCATTGCCCTTTTGTTTGGACATTGAGAGGCTATGTGTCCACTCCCCAAGCATTTGAAGCACTTGATATTCCTATTTTTAGAAGAAGAAGAGGAAGAAACAATAGTGGAAGGAAAAACATTAGAGTTTTTAGAAGTCATACCTCCCTTCGGTTGTGTAGAGGAGTCTTCCTTTGGTTCCTTGTCATTCTAAGTGTGAGGTTTGAGGTTAGAAGAAGGCTTCTTTCATGCACCCTTTCTTTTGAGTTGTTGTTCCACCTTTATGGCTTGGTGGACTAACTCATCAAGCTTTTCATAGTTGTGCAACTCCACAATGTCTCCTATCTCACTGTTTAAACTGTGAAGGAAATGTAACATGGTAGCCTCCCTATCTTCAATGACATTGGCCCTTATCAAGGCCGCCTCCATCTCCTTGCAGTACTCATCTACACTTTTACTTCCTTGGGTAAGTCTTTGGAGTTTATTGTGTAATTCCCTATGGTACCATGAAGGGACAAACCTCCTCTTCATCAAACTTTTCATCTCTTCCCAAGTATCTATGGGGTATTCCCTTTTCCTTTCCCTCTCTTTTTGTACTTGGTTCCACCAAATTAGGGCATAGTCAGAAAATTCTAGGGCAGCCACCTTCACCTTCCTTTATTCATTGTAATGGTGATAGGAAAAGATTTGTTCTACCTTGGTTTCTCATTCTAAGTAGGCTTCGGGGTCATTCTTTCCTTAGAAAGAAGGTACTTGGGTCTTTACTCCTTCTTGGTCTCCTCCTCTTTCATCACTCCTATGCCTCCTATTCCTCCTTTCATAACTCCTTTCACCCCTTTCATGCCTCCTTCTCCTATCATGGTTCCTCCTAGTCCTCCTTTCCCTACCCGAATCATAGGTATCTTCATCTTCATGCGAGACTTCATGTTGAGAGTCTCTCATCCTTTCATTATCGAGCCTTGTGTTTATCTCCAGCCTAAACTTCTCTAGTTCTTTAGCTAAGGCTTGCACAAAGTTTACAGTCCTAGGGGATGGGGGTGTACTTCCTTCACTCATCTTTGCACAAGTAATAAGAATAATTCAAGATTGAAAGACCCTTACCACTCTTTTCACTTGTATACACTCTTAGATTGATTCCACTCGTGTTTCACACAATTAAACTTTTGTTTAATGAAGACGCTCTTGCCTTTTACCACTTAAGTTCTCTTTGTAAGTTCTTAAATGAACCTTCTTGCGTTTCAATTATCAAAAGTTCTTACAAAAGTAGCAGTCCTCACAAGAGTAAGTACTCAAAAGTTGAAGAAAGGATGAAACTCTAGACAAAGCTCAAAGGAATTTAAAAGACAAGCAAGAAAAACTAATTGAAAAAAAAGGTAAATCTCAAAAGAAATAAGAAGAAAAAGAAATGCGCAAGGTATGTAGAATAGCACCGCTTAATGAAATTCACAAGGCATTCAAACTTAATCTTGCTTAAGTGCAAGGGCAGTCTCTTTTTTTTTAATAGACTTTTTTTCTTTTTTTTATATTATTTTTCACGCCCTTGTTCTCTTTTTGCACTTTAAAAAAAAATTGATTCTTACAATTTTAGTTCCAAATGTTATTATGCTCAATTGTGTATTTAGGAGCTTCCTTTCAAATTAAGGTGTTATAAAACATGTAACAACAATGGATATAGAGTTGATAAGATTAAAGCTGTAAATATTGCACAAAAATTAAAGAACAAAAACTAAAGACAGAAAATAAAAGGACTGGAATTTAAGTGGCAAAAAGTAAAGAATAGAAAGTAAAGAATGTTACCAATTCTTAGGAATGGCAGAGATCAATGATGATCAAGGTTCTGTACAATTATGACATTCAAGTAATGGTGCTTGATGTTTGGAAAGCAATAAGAATAAGTACAAAAAATATAAGAACTCTATCAATTCTAAGATCCGGGCTCTAGATTCCACATGATATGATCCAAGTTAGATGCATATTGTTTTTACGGATCATCCTTGAGTTGATTCGTGTTTTAAAGAATTAAACGATGAAGGGTGAATAGTAATATGAATAGTACCATAAATAGTAAAAAATAGAAAAGATGGAAAAAGACAAGGAATGGAAGGAAGAAGACGCTATAGTAAAAAATAGAAAAGATGGAAAAAGACAAGGAATGGAAGGAAGAAGACGCCACACTCTTGGAGAGTGATAAGTCAAGCGAAGATTTACCACAAAGGTAAGGAAACCTTTGAATAGAACCAAGATGGGTCTTCCAAGAACCCCAAGAGAACTAAGCTCTCAAAACTCACAAAGGAGTGCAATAATATTCTTAAATTAAAAAATGTCAAATGCAGAAAACATAAGCCTATTTATAAGCATTAGGTATGCGGCTAGGTCTAGCTAAAGGAGGCAGCAAGCTAGCACATTTTTAATCCTAACCCTAGCGCAAATGTGGCCCAGGACCAATTAGAAGGCAGCACCTATCCCTAACTCTGCTATACGCAAATTAAGCCTAAATAATAGGCCCTTATTATAAAATTATCCCAAAAAAAAAAGAAAAAAAGAACCAAAATTGAGAAAATTAAAAGGTTCAAATACATAATTAAATAAAATTAACTAAGAAGAATTCATGCCCCCACATTGAGCCCTTCATCAACTTGGATCATTTGGACCATCTTGAGTGCTCCCTCTTCTAGAATGGGCTTGAGTAAGAGAAAGTGGTTGACTTCTTTGTCCAAATCCTCCTTAGCCTTCTTAGCTCTTGACCTTGTCATTGGGCCTCCAAGTCCTCGCAGTGTATCTTTGGGTATTAGGCCCGTTGGGCTGCCACTTGAACTTCCTTGGTCTCCATCAGTTTTTGTGAGACAATGTCCAGGTCCCATAAGAGCACCATCTGGCAATGGACAGTGGGACGGAACCCATAAAGTTAATTGTCGTCATATCAAATTAACCCGAACAGTAAACACCATTTCGGGGGGGTTTCGTAGTCAGCGACGAGTCATGAAATGCTAGAAAAAGGGCCCTTCAAGCGGTGATAAGTGTAGAGTCTCTCACAAAATCCAAATTAGGAAGTGGGTCAAGAAAAACCTCATCGATCTCATTTTCTGATGAAGATTATAAAAACACCATCCTAGATCACGATGACCCCATGGTCATTATTGGGATAATTAGAAACGCTGAGGTCCGTAGAATGTTCATGGTTCAGGGAAACTCATCTGACATAATGTTCCTAGACTAATTCAACAAGATAGGAATATCATAGGAATAACTCATCCCATACACCGATGAGTTGATCGAGTTCACAGAGGGACAAGATCACTCTATTTGGGTATATTAAGACTCACCTTACTTTGGGAAAAGACCCCTTCTTTAAAATTGTCAAGGTCAAATTCTTGGTGGTTGATTGCCTTTCTGCCTACAATGTCATTATAGGCTGACCTTCACTCAATGTCTTTGAGGCCGTGATCTCTACACCCTAATTGGCCATGAAGTTTCAGGACCACCAAGACAGAGTTGTGACTGTCAAAAGAGATCAAGTCACGATGAGGAAGTGCTATCATGAAAGCCTAAAAATTGTCAAAAGTACCTAGACCGTGGACCGCAGACTAATGCAACAATTTGACTCTGGTCACTACGGACTCCGTCAACGTCCTCTTGATTGAGTTGGACGTGTGCAAAGAGATCCATGATACACAACCCCAACCTGACAGTCAACCCCTTCAACTTGGTGCCAAACTAGACTAGGAACCAAGATTGGAGGGCAACTCAATTTGGAAGAAAAAGCCCGATTGTCCTAGATCCTATAGAAAAATAATGATCTGTTCACTCAGACTTCAACAAACATGCCGGGCTTAGACCCAAACTTTATCTGTCACCGACTTTCTATATAAAGAATGCAAAACTAGTGGCTCAATGTAAAAGGAAGGTGGGTTCGAAAAGGTAAGAGGTAATCTAGAAACAAGTGAATGAGCTCCTAGACACCAGGTTCATCAGAGAAGTCTCATATACCACATGGTTTTCTAACGTGGTCCTGGTCAAGAAAGTAAATGAGAAGTGATATATGTGCGTCGATTACACCGATCTCAACAAAGCGTGTCCAAAAGACCCTTACCCATTTCCCAACATTGATTAGATGGTGTACAACTCATCTGATTTCATGTTACTTTCCTTTACGGATGCCTATTTTGGATATAACCAAATCCCTATAAACCCAAAAAAATGGAGAAAAGACTGCCTTCATAATCGAGATGAGAAGTTATTACTAACTGGTCATGCCATTTGGACTCAAAAATACGGGAGCAACTTACCAGCGTATGATGAACAAAGACTTTGAGGGACAAATTGGGAAAATATGGGAAGCATACAATGATGCTATGATAGTCAAGACGGTGGACACCGATGACCACATTAAAGACTTAGAGGAAGTATTCACAGAGGTTCAGAAGCATAATATGCGACTGAATCTAGAAAAGTGCACATTCGGAGTACAGACAGGCAAATTTTTAGGGTTTCTGATGACAAACCAGGGCATTAAGGCTAACCCAGAGAAATGTCAAGTCGTGCTCAACATGCACAACCCTCAGTCAATCAAAGAGATGCAATCATTGATAGGCTGAATCACTGTCTTTATATGTTTCTTAGCCAAGGCCGCTCAAAAGTTTCTTCCTTTTTTTCTAAACTTTAAAAAAGGGAAAGAACTTCGAATGAACCTTGGAATGTGAGGCCGTGGTCTAGGAGTTGAAGAGGATGTTGTTCATGCCACTTATCTTGACAAGACCGAATCTTGGTTAGACGCTCTATACCTACCTCTATCTCAACAACAAGACAATTAGTTCAGTGCTGATAAGAAAAACAAATGAGGGTCAAAGGCCGGTCTATTTCGTGAGCAAAGTTCTGCAAGACCTCGAGATCCGTTATCAGAAGGTTGAGAAGCTGGCTCTAATACTATTAATCATTGCAAGAAGGCTGAGATAATATTTTCAATGCCACCCAGTAATAGTGAGGATAAACTAGGCAATCAGGCAAATACTCTATAAGCCAGATCTCGCGGGGCGAATGATCGCTTGGTAAGTAGAGATCTCTAAGTTCAAAATTACCTACGCGCCAAGACCAGCTATAAAGGCTTAGGTACTATCCAACTTCTTGGCTGAACTTACACCGGACTCTGACCATCCTAGACTGTATTCTTGGACCATCTCTATTTGATGGATCCTCGAATCCCAAAGGGAGTGGAGCCAAGGTCATGTTAGAAAACGAAGTCGGCCTCGTACTAAAATATTCATCAAGGTTCGAGTTCCCCACATCCAACAACAGGCCGAATACGAAGCATGCATAGCAGGCATCAATATAGCGAAGGAGATGGGAGCTAGAGACATAGTCTTATGCAATGATTCACAACTGGCGATGTAACGCCCCTTTTTGGGAGGGAACGTCACATTATCAAATAAAATAAAATGCGAAAATTAAAGAAACAAACGATTAAGACCCGGTTCATTTTATTTAATTGATGTTTAACCATGTGAGCAAAATTGGCAATATTTTTTTATATATAATAATAATGATAATACGGAATGATAAAAGTGACGAATAAAACAATACACAGAATTTGCACCTGAATAGCATACATATATATATATATATAAAATTTGATACAACTGTTTTGTAGACACAAGCCTGGCCATCACCAAAAAGCAAAACTATACCCACCCCAAGGGAAACATGCATATATACCATCATGCATATACAAAATATACAGCCCCACCAAAAATAAAAATACATCGAGCCCCCAAAAATAAAAACACGGCAGCCATCAGTAGCCGGCCACCAATGATCATCGACCCCTCAGATAAAAAGGGACCGATTCAGGATCCTCAGGAGGGCCCTCATCAGGATCTTCCTCATCCGAGGACACTTCCATAGGAACCACAGAAGCACGGGTCGGGGCCCGAGCGGTGGAATCGAAAGAATCCTCATGCGGGGTGTAATAACGGGCACCCCACATCTCCCTAATGGGCAGGTAAAACTCCAGACGCAAGCTGAGGTGGCAGGTGAGGACAGGTGCCTCATGACGTCTCCAGGTAAGTGCTATCGACACGTCTCCCAAGTACACGTAGCGGTCGGAGTTCAGGTTGATGTGCCAGCACTCTGGCCCCCCAAGGAAGGTCAGACGCACATCTCCCAGAAATCCACGCATACGTGCAGACATCATCGCAGTAGAAGTCAATCTTGTGCAGGCCAGAAGCCGGGGAAGGCAGGATCTTCTGTCTTCTTACCGTCGTCTTCGATCAGTACAAGGTACACATAAACAGCAAATAATAGAAGCACAGGGAAAGAGGTAAGACATCCTACATCATTACCAGTTATAGCATGCTAGAAACAAAACGGCGCCACACGCCCAAATAGCAGTCCAACACATCATATTCAATTAATGAGCAGTAGACATAACAATAAGTAATTAAACAGTTCCGGCAGATAATCATCATAATAACAGTTAGATCAAGTATAGCTTCAGAAAATAAGAATTAATGATGACAGTGTATATCATGACTCACATGCATGCTTTCCCAAATTCCTACTCCATGGAGCTAGACTCAATCAGTCGGAGAGAAAGATCAGGAGACATGTCTGTGACTCGGCTGCCGAGGCCAGTGCTATCAATAAATTTTCTCGTGCACAATCATGGCATTGCACAGACATTCTACACTAGATCACGATATAGGACAGTGTCAAGTCCGGATCGTCGGTGCGTTTGCATCGGTTTGCCCCACAGGCAGAGGAGCTACCAACTGCCCATTGTGAAGGACCCGCACCCCGACGCCCCCAAGGTCATAACACGACCCACACTTGTCTACTCGCACCCGCACTAAGGTGTGTTCAATCTCCTAGGCAACTTGGCCTTACAATAGTCCACAAGGACATCACAATGCATAAGATACTATGCATGCTCATGTATGATCCACAATCTCATACAAGTTCATAATATGCCACATTAGGCCAACCTAAGCATCATTATATAAATGGTCACTCACATGGACCCATAATCACATAATATAAGTATCAAGCCCATTAATGCATCATTAGGTTCATTATGAATCCTAAATTAACTTTGTTCCCCTTTGTAAGGTTCATGTTCAAAAATCAATCCTTATAGCCAACTTAATATTCCAAGACAACTCAATTCCCCATAGCTTACATTTTATTTGAGCTCTTAGGCCTCACACTCTCATGTTCTTCACTCACTTAGAATCTCCTTAGTTCTTATGATACTTTCACTCTTGGTTCTTTGAAATTTATGAAGTCTCGATTCTTAATAAATTCTTCTAATCTCTCAATTATCCATTTCATTACCTAGGCTTCCAATTACCTAATTACTTAAACTTCCAATCACTAAAATCACACTTTTACCTAAGAATGCCCTAGAGGCCGTGGCCCCCTAATAGGTCAAGTTTCAAATTTCTTTTCAAAGCATCATCTTGTACACCATTGTCTCAATTCTTTAAATTGTTCATTTGTCAAATTAATTCACCCAAAAACCCTAGGTTCTTGGCTTCAAAACCGTAGCCCTCATGGTGGTTTCTATTTCAAATTTTCCTTCCATTGGATTCCATCTAATACATTGATTAATTTAAGTCTCATACCAATTACAATTTCAACACAAATTCCCCTAAATTTCTAGCCTAAAACCGTGACACTCCTTGGTGGGTGTTCAATCATTTTTCTTCCATTTTAAATCACTCAATCCATTCCAACATTCCATTATATACCACAAATCAATCTAAAGTCACAATTAACACAAAATCAACACATAACATAATTAATCATCAAATTCAAGAACAACCCTCATTAGGGTTCTTCACAAACCAACACAACCAAGGTTCCTAGATGCTAAAAATGGTTGAAGAGGAGTGTCTTCCTCTTACCTAAGTGAAGGAATCAAAAGAACTCCAAGAGTGCTCCTTGGAATTTTCGGATTTGGCCACCAAAATCCCTAAAAATGGTGACTTTGTTAGAATAAATACCAAAGCTTGAAAAATGAAGCATGAGTGGTCATAGAAGAGACCATGAGCACGAAAATGAGAGGGAAGGAAGAGTGGTCATGAAACTTACCCAAAATGCTCAAAGTTGGAGCTTGGAAAAAATGGTGAAAATGGAGGATTTTCAAGAAGCTCCAAGAGGGAAAGGTGTTTAGAATGGTGAGGAGAGTAAGAAAATGTAATTTGTTTAAATTTTTGTGAAGGTTGGAGGGGCTGAATGGTGGCTGGCCGTGTGGTGTGGGTGAGAAATGGAGGAGAAGAAGAAAGGAAGAAGAAGGAGAATAACGTAAAAGGAAGAAAGAAAATGGTGTATTTGGGTGTTAATGTATTAAATGTAATATTAGGATAATGAAATCAATTCTTTCTCCTTGAGTGGCGCTGGCAGACGTGAGAGAGAGAAGAGTGGGTGAGAAAATTGGCTTCCTTTGGAAGCCAACACATGTGGTCAAAGTTTGGGGTCAAAGCTTATTAAGGAAGCTTTGATTATTTAATCAATAAATTTGAATTAAAGTAGATAGATTTGACATAAAGTAGATTACATTAGGATAATGTGATAGGATTTTTATTACACACTATTATCCAATAGATAATAGTTACAATGACGTTAAGTCAGTATTTAATTAATCTGACAGATGAATTTTTCGCTGTATTGATTTAATTGTATCTGTTAAAATTTCTTAAAAATTGTGAAACCTCGTAAACTGTGTCAAGTCTCGGGTTTAGTAAGATCCCCCGTCGACATGTCCATAGTCCAAGGTTCTTAGAGAAAACATCGCGTTTCTCTGGTTCTGCTCAGTGCGCACGCAAAACGAGAAATATATTAAAATATTCAACGGTTCCGGAAAATTCCCAGAAAATTCTCAAATATTACAAATATTATAAAACGACTATCCGTCATATAAATTTCCAATTTTTAAAGCATTACAGTCATTTTCACGACTCTGCTCAACGTTTGCGCAAAACGAGGAATATATTAAAATATTCATCATTCCCGGATAATTCCGAAAAAATTCACATAAATCACAAATATTGGAAAATGACTATTCATGGTGAAATAATCAATTTCCGGAGTGTTACACTGGTCTCAGCAATTCTCAGCCCAGTGTGCACGCAAAACGAAGAATATATTAAAATATTCGTCGTTTCCGAAAAATTCCAGAAAAATTCCTAAAAATCAAGAATATTATAAAATGATGATTTATGATCAAATATGTATTTTTCGGGATGTTACAGGCGATATCCCAAATAATAAGGGAATATCTGGCTAAAGAACCCTTACTACAGAAGTGCTTAGCTAGAGTCAAAAAACTGATGAAAATTTTTGACAACATCAGAGTAAAGGACATCCCAAGGGAGCAGAACTCCAAAGCTGATATCCTGCCAAAATTAGCTAGTACAAAGAGCCCGAGTAGTAACACATCCGTGATGCAGGACACCCTGCTCACTCTTAGTGTCGTAGACAATGAAGTCCTCTTACTAGAAGATGATGAAACTTGGATGACACCTATACTTGCCTACCTCCGTAGTGTCTCACTACCCGAGTACAAAAAGAAGCCCATATGTTAGTACGAACAACAACCTAGTACACCATTCTTGATAACCACCTGTATCACTGTAGTTTCTCTTTTCCCCTCCTCAAGTGCCTCGACCTAAGGAAGTAGAATATGTTTTGGCCAAGATCTATGAGGGAAGCTCAGGCCACCACCTCAGCAGAAAATTCCTGGCAAGGAAAGCGCTGAGGGTAGGGTATTACTGGTCCGTCATGGAAACTGAAAGCAAGGAACACATGCAGAGATGTGATAAATGCCAACGCCATTCAAACATCTATGCAACACCTCCTGAAAAGCTGTCAATGATGTCTATATCATAGTTGTTCTATTAATAGGGAATGGATCTCCTTGGTCCCTTTCCCCAAGCACCAAGGCAAGTCAAGTACTTAGTAGTGATTATTAACTACTTTACTAAATAGATTAAAGCAGAATCGTTGGCTACAATCACCTCCACAAGAATCTAAAAATTCACTCACAAGAATATCATTAGCAAATTTGGAATCCTAAAGTTAATTGTCACGGACAACAGAACCCAATTCATTGATCAAAAGTTCAAAGATCTCTTAGTTGGGCTCAAAATCAAACAACATTTTACCTCAGTGTAGTATCCGAAAACCACAGGAAAATTGAGGTCGCCAACTGATAAATTTATATTTTATAGTCTTAAATCGGGTAAATTATGGTGATTTCCTTATGTTTATTGATGAATTTTTTATGAATCCTAATCATTGTCTTCGTTTTTGCAGATTGAAAGAGGTTTATCAGATTTAGAGTGAAAGCAGGTGAAGATATTGCGATTTTAGAGCAAAAAAGGATCATTTTGCCCCTGTGAGCGATTGAGGAGTTAGACAGGGCCCTGTGAACAATTGTGGAGTTAGACACAACCTTGTCTAACTTGGAAAATGCTTCTGTGTGGGAGACACGACTGTATCTCTTGGTCACACGGTCGTGTCTCACTTACGGTGTAGTTACGTTATTTTTATGGCACACAGTCATGTCGTGTACTTATATGGGCGTGTGAGGCTTCCTGGCGTGAAAAATAGGCAGTTTTGCCCCCAAACTATTATACATAGAGAAAATCCCTAAATCTAAAAAGACTTTAGGAGACTTTTGTGACTATAGACTTTGAAATGCAAATGGGAGTTTTAGTTTTCCTCAACCAAATATTAGAGGCTAGGGTTTTGTAAACAAGTGCAAGAGAAATTGAAGTTCAATTATTGAAGACATCTTCTCCTTCTTCATCTTCTTCATCATCTCTTAAGTAGAATCATGGCTACTTCTTCAACTTTTGTTCTTATTTGCGCTACATTTGCCATGAGTGGCTAAATTCCTTTTTCTGGGATTAGGATGCAACTCTCTACTTTTCTATGTTGAATTGTTAATTTGATTCTTTGTTAATGGAAAATTATTATTCATGATTCATTCTTAGTATGCTTAATGCTTGTGGTATGTTACCGGTTATATTTACATGATCTTAGGTTTTAGGTGAAGGATCAAAAGGTGAAACCTAATTGCTAGATAATCTAAGAATTGAACTTAGGAATTGAGACCTAGACATATACATAAATCATTCGATGAGCAAATGATTGTCATAAAACCTAATGGGTTGGAACTTGGATTAATTTCCATGAGAATGAGATTGATGGAGTTTTAGCATATTTTTAGTGCCAAGAAATTGAGCTTTAAACAATTTAGGACAAATCACCTTCAAGAACATAATTGAACATTAGCAAAGATAGGATTACAATTTATCATAAGGGGTAGTGTAGTAAATTCCTAGTCCTAGGCCTTTAAATCTTGATTGAATCTTAACTTTTCTAAATTTATTTGCTTACTTTATTGCTTTGATTTTCATCTTGATTTTAATTGAGCTTTCACTATTATTTTTAACAGCTTAAATAATCAATGTCGCCATAAGAGTTAGTAATCAATCGATTATCGAGGGAACGATCTTTATTTTACTACTTGAATGATTCGTATGCTTGCGAAAAATTCACAACACTAACTAGGTTATACTTAGAGGGATCAAAAAGAGACTTGATGAGGCTAAGGGGAGCTGGGTGGAATAACTCAATGATGTCATGTGGGCATATCGGATCACGCCTTACTCATCCATTAGGGAAACCCCCTTTAAGTTGGCTTGAGGCCATGATCCCGGTGGAGAAAATAAAACTTCTTTGAGAAAACTAATCTGGACCTCATCCGCCATGAACTAGATTTGCTAGAGGAGCAGCGCCGCATTGCCCATGTCCGGGAATCCACCCTCAAATAGAGGATTGTCGTGCGGTACAACTCCAAGGTGATTCCACGATGGTTTAACCTTAACGATCTCATGTTACGTAGGGCAGATATTGGTGACAGAAACGCAAAAGGTGAGAATCTAGCTTCTAACTAGGAAAGACTGTACAAAATCATGTCCAAAATCAATACAAGAGCCTACACCCTAGAAATCCTCTTTGGAAAGACAATCAAGAACTTCTGAAACACAAACAAATTAAGGAAATATTACAGCTGAATATTTTTTAGTTACTTTTATGTAAGCTACTTGTACCATGTAAGAGGCATCAATTGATGTCAATGAATTCATCATTCAAAACTTGTTCGTTCTACTCACTTATGGACCATTCTCATCTTAGCTAGTACCTCGATCATGAACTTGAGTCCATGAGTACTTTGGCCTAACAAAACCCATAAGGTTACCATGCCTTGGCGAGGTACGAGGAATACAAGGTCCGAAGAGGATCAATTATTTCGATATCCATACATGATGGCCTAACAGAGGAATCCACTTGACCATTATCCGAGGTCAAGAAGTGTATTCAAGGGTTTTCACTCGTACCTTTTTTAGCAAAACCTTAACCCATAAGTAGACCAAGTTTACAGAAGTTAAGCGTATTTTTACATGATGGCCAAACAGGGAAATCTACTTAATAACCCTCCGAGGTTAAGCAGCGTACTCAAGGGTTTTCACCCGTACCTTTATGGCCTGACCTTAACCCATAAACTGACCAGGTTTACAGAGGTTAAGAGTAACCAACTGTAGTCCGAGATTGTGGACTCTATACCAAGAGGCTTTCGCATCATATTTTCCATAAGTTCAACTATCAACTATTCCTAAACAAACCCGACCACCGAGATCGAGCATTGGACTCATCTCAGTCAGGCAAAATAAGTGTTCGTTAATCTGAAATACAACTACCAAGGTCAAGCGTTGAACTCATCTCGGTAAACAGCATGAGCAAGTCACTAAACACCGAGATCGAGCATCCAACCCATCTCGACATGGCAAAAGCGAAAAATACAACAATTATAAAACAAAACCACCGAGATTAAGTGTTGAATTCATCTCGGTGAAGGGAGCTTACAAGGAAAAGTAGAACATTAAAAAACCAAACTTTTTAATATTCACATTCCAAATATCATCGACTTTACAAGAAGGACCTATAAGCTACACATATCCAAGAGTGCCCACTTGAAGGAAGCAAAGAAAGTAGCCTAATGAAATGATGATGATGATTAAGCACTGACCACGACCATCTCAACAGTTCCTCAAGATGCGAGCACCAATCTCTTCCCTCTTGATCAATATAAGGAGAAGGCTTCACAATTTCACATCTCCAAAACACCCTTGCACACCTAAGGCATAGTGAATACCTTCGGTAACAATCAAGGGGCAGAGGAGAGAGAGTAGTGAAACCCATCCACGCCTCACAAGAACTAGGGCAGAAGCCATGAGCCTTTCCAGTGCGAGCAAGATTTCATTTTGCTACTGTGTACACTTGGAAAGAAAAGCTTCTGCTGCTCAGAAGTGTGTTGACCAAGCCAGACAAAACAGTTACTTGGCCTTCACTACATCGTTATGCCTAGAGAGAAAGGCCTCCACCAGAAAAACATGCACAAATAAAGGGAACACCTTTAAGAATTTGGGAAAGAAATGAAAGATGATTTTAGAAAGAGACATAGCTCTCAACATGCCCACAAGAAGCAAAAAAGGGCCACTTGATGGGAAATACCTAATCTCAAACGAAAGCGAAAAAATGAATGAAAGAAACCAGTGACAACCCCACTGCAAATATTCTCTATTTATAAAGGGATTAATGCGCTTTGATTGGCTTCCAAAAAGGTGAACCAACTACACGTTCAAAGCCACGTTTAATTGTTCCTCCCTTGTGATTGGTCACATGGGCAACGGTCAGTTGGAAAACGAAGCAAAAAACTGCTTTCCTCATTAAAGAGGTTTTAATTCCTAATAAATTCAAAGTAGCTGTTCCTAAGCAAGCACAAACTGCTACGAATTGCAGAGTAAAGGCTGCTAAAAGGACATAAAATCCCTGAGAGTAATAAAGTCCTTACCCTCCTTCAAGAAACAATCAACAGTTAGACTACAGAGGAATGTGTCGGGCACTAACCTACGATTACGAACCCTGGACCCCAGCAGGGAAGCGGGCCTCTAAATACTTCAACCAACCAAAGTCTTTACACCGAGATCGAGTGTTGGACTCGTCTCGGTGAATTACATAAGCAAATTGCTTAAGTGTAAAATTAATACCGAGATTGAGTGTCGTACCGATCTTGGCTTTACAAAGGCAAAAAATTCAATCAAGTACAAAAAAGGCACCGAGATTTGAGCATAGGACTCACCTTGGCAAAAGCAAGAAGACGCTAATATGAAGAAACATTAATAGAATTAAAGGAAGGACACCCGAGGTTGAGATTCGTTCGTATGCATCAATAAAACCCCACACGAGGCAAAAAACATGTGTTAAAGGTTGGGGCTTGAATCTTTAGATCTCCTTGGCCAACTCGATCTCAGTCACCTCAGCCACCGCAACCTCGACCTCTTCCTTTCAATTGAACACTTAATAGGCCTGTGAACTACACAGGGGGGCAACTTTATATATACCCCAGATAGCAGAATGATAATGTAAGCAGATCGATCTAATTAGGATCCCGACCTTACTCATTAACCCTGAGAAACATGCAATGACACATCATAAACCTCGACCCTTTGGAAAAAACATCGCGAGATGCAATGTTAATACTATGACTAGGATCCCTTTGTCCATTATGTGCTATGTGCTCCTATCAAACTCGGATATCTTGACACTTAGTTGTTCCATCTAAGCACCAAGCTGTGGGTAATTGTTTTGGACTGGGTTATAGGTCCATGGATCTGGAGCAACCCGGCCTGCCAAAGTGAACATTCTCGACATCACTACACGCATGATGCAACCTACTTACTAGGCGTAACCTTCTCAACAAAAATAAATTCTGATCGTACCCCGCATAAATAGGGGATTAATCATAAGAAATGACAATTTTTCGCAATTTTAAGTAACAACATTCAATACACACTGAATGCTCAGATTTTTCATACCCTAAAAACGCTTATATAAATACACTTAGTAAGGTAAAAAATGTATGATCTAATTCCCAAAATACACACTACCCTCATTGCGTATAAACTGACTTTAGCGTCAGAGTGTCTTTTGTAGGTACCGACCCCTTCGCTCCATTGTTGTTGCTGCTGCGTCCCGGAGGAATCCACTATCTCTTACCTTCTCAGGTAACCGTCAGAACCCAGTTCTAAATACCAACAAATAAATCTGCTAAAAATTTTTCTAGCTGATATTCTTGTGGAAAATAGTGAGTTTTTGTCACGTAGAGATATTTCTGGCAGCCAATCCACCAAAAATGTTGTTATTTTTGAAAAAAAAAATTACTTAAGCTATCAACTTATATTATAAAATGAAAATAAATAAATAAATAAATATATTCTGACATTACAATGAAACAAAGGAAAAAAATGAAAGTGTATTTTTTGTACAGGATGATTCTGACTACTACCTACCAATAAAATATAGAATAACTCAAAAAGCAAATGCATCAAGAAAACAAACTTACAAAAGGGATCCTATGTCATCAACACCATTCTTCTACTTATTATCCAACAACCTCAATAAAAAAAAAAGCACCTTCCCCCCAACAATCAAACAAACCAATACCATATTACGGAGCACAAAAAAGAACACAATCAAAATAATAACACATCAAATCCAAAAAAAACTAAAATAAAAAATACACAATATAAACTTTGACAGTTATTGATGAAGTCTTCCAAGGTTTATGTGCTTCGTTTTGTTAGATGAACAAAGCGCTAAAGTTGATGGTAGTGAAAATGGTGGGTAGCTCAAACCTTATGTACTCAAACTATGTACTTGTTGCTCCTACAAACACCACATTCGCAAGTTAAGAATGGTCAAAGAGGTAGAGAAAGTGATTGAAGAGGTAGAGAGAGTGATCGGAGAAGAAGAAGAAAGAGATAAGAGAGGAAGAGAAGAGAAATGGGTGAGAAGGCTTCACGGGTGTAGTTATAATTAAATTTTTGATGAATTTTTTAGCAGCTTGATCGGTATGTCTCAAACTAATAAAAACTGCAGCATCAATTTTCATTCCTTTTTCGATGGCTCAATCTGCCACAAATTGATTCTGGCAAATTTTCCAACAAAATTTATCCACTTGAAAATTTGAAAAATTATTGTATCGATTTCCATTCCTTTTTTGATAGATTTTCCTACAAAATTTATACGTTAAAAATTTATTTAACTTTTTATATATTTTTTGAAATATTTCTTTTATTTTTCAATAAATGTATTCGTCGAAAAGTAATTATTTACTCACTAATATGATTTCGCTGAAAAATACTGATGAAAATACGTGAATTTGTTGTAGTGTCAGTCAAAAGTGTGAGTACCAACGACGTTCAACCACACCTTAGTGAAATCAATCAAATTGTTAAGAATCAAGTCAACATAAACAATAAAGCCCAAGAAAATGCTTCAGTCAGTGACTTGTTGATGTAAAAGAAATCGGATAATAGAGAAGATCGAAAAGAAAAAGCTTAATTGTATTATCATTATTTAGATGTTTTGGTTGCCCCAAGGTGCAATTTTGTTAAGCTTCCAAGCTTATTGGAAGGTTTAGGCAAATGTCTATTTTTATTTTGATTCTTTCTTCATTTTTAGTAATGAATTTTAATTATCTTTAGCAGAAAGAAAAAAAAAATTCAGATGCATGGAAGGCCTCGAAGCTCATGATCAATGCAATAAGACCCCTCGACATTTATATATATATATATATATATATATATATATATATATATATATATATATATATATATATATAAACCCGCGATTTATTATCCAGAGGTACAACTGTAGAGCTTCCATATTGATTGAGTAATATTTATCGTTATTTTATGTAAAATAAAGATGATCATAAATTCTTTTTATGGATGTATATATTGTACACATTCTTTTTAAATATGTGTGATTTAATGAAAAATAAAAATTAAAAAAATATAATAAATGATATTAAAAAATGTGTAAAAAAAAAATTGATAAAAAATCAGAGTTGGTTTCATTTATTGTTCTTAGGTTTATTGTCACGGAAAGTATGTTTCACATTTCAGATAAGTTGACTATTTGCAAATACAAACATGCTGGATGTTGATATTGTCGCCACCAATATGATGCATAACTTCAAATTGATTATGACAAGCAGGGATGCCCCAGTCGCCGTGACGCCGTCACTGAGAACTTACTATGTACACACTTAGATGCAGGTTTCTAACTACAAGGTACCGATACAGATAGCTAGATCTTTCAAATAAGTTGACTATTTGCAAATACATACATGCATGCTGGCTGTTGATCTTGTCGCCACCAATATGATGCATAACTTCAAATTGATTATGATAAGCAGAGATGCCTCACTCGCCGTGACGCCGTCACTCTGAACTTATTATGTACACACTTAGATGCAGGTTTCTAACTACAAGGTACCGATACGGACAGCTAGATCTGGACAAACGCAGAGGTTGGTCGCTGTAAGAGATGCATAGATAATGTTACATATTGTACCACTTAACGCATGTCATTCATGTGGTTCATTATTGTTTTAACTTCAACCACAAATCACAATGGATAGTATATGGTTAGTGAAAGACAAATGAAAAAGACTACATAGTTAGGATTTTGAATGAATTAGCATTATTGTTAGCTAATAAATGGATTAGCGGTTCCCATCACTTTGGTTATTTTTTTTTAACTTTTTCTTTTTTTATACATCAAGCTAATCAGATATATATATATATATATATATATATATATATATATATATATATATATATATATATATATATATATATATATATATATATAAAAGATCTTACTTCTGGTGAGAGGAGTGTTTATTATGAGAGGGTGAGAGAGTGAATCTGACCATCGGATCTTACATGAATGATCAAGATTAACATAAACGCATGTACTTTTTTTTTAAGTGGTTACATGACCTTTAAGTAACTTTTAATCTTGACTATCCATGTATGATTGTACAAGATTCACTCCTCTCACAATAACCACCCCTCTCACTAGATATTTCTATATATATATATATATATATATATATATATATATATATAGGAGGCATATATATAGCACAAGATAAAATAGTATATACATTTTTTCTTTTTTTTATTGAGTCTATGCATTTTTCATACTCCAAGCATAAAGGGCACTTGCATAAAAGGACATGTTATTGATATAAACCTACTTATAAAAGAGAGTTGATCACTGAAAATAATGATCCAAATAATGATTCAAATAAATATCATGACACATTTTTTCAAGTGGTAGAGTGAAATAACAAGGGCTTTCATGGAATATATCTATTTTTTTGGGTCTACTTAATTACATGGGATATATCTAAGAGTGTAACTATATATGGCGTGTGTGTAGGTTGGTTCACGATCAAAATCAGAGTTGGCCCCGCAAAATGATGTTACCCAAAAAAAGCGTTGCGTATGCTTGTAATCTTCTTTGCAATTGCATTGACGGCAACATGAAGAAGAAATAAAGTGATAGGGTCTTATTTGTCCAAGTCAGCATTTCTTATACTTTGAAGGTACTGAAGAATTTCTCGAAAAAACTAGGGACACAAAGTACCACAAAAAACAAAAGAAAGGCCTTTCTTATATGGTTTCCCCTCACGCGTGAAGGAAGCATAGAGACAAAGCTATTTATAGTTTGTTTCTGTTACCTTCGCGGATGCTTCCATGTATTCCATGATGAAGAGCTAGCATTGATTGAAGTTCATTTGTTGAAATTTGAATTGGTTCCTGTAGGCCATTTTGATACCAGATGTGAACAAGGGAATTTAAGTCTTCAATATGGCCAAAGAACTGACCTTTTCATTGGGAATTAATTAAGACGATTGTCTGCTGTCAATTTATACTTTAGTTATTGCAATAAAACCAATCTACAAAAATCAAATCCATTAGAAAGCATTTTTGTAATGATACATGTAAAAAAGTTAAAGAATATATATATTTTTTATTAAAAAAAAAACCTTGTAACACTAAATGTACACATTATTTGTATTTTTTTGGTCACACGAAAAGTTGTCTTCCTAGTATTTCCCTTATATCTTGATTCAAATTTTCTTTATTTCAATTGAAATTCAATCTATAACTAGCTGGTTGAAACTCAAGTGGTGGCAAGCAAGCTAAAATTGTCAGTCTTAGGACTTAAATAGGATTAATCTCATCCCTAAAGGGTGTAAGAATACACGAACAAGAAAAGAAAAAAACAAAACTCTATAATATAATTTTACCGCTTTATTTTATAAATTTCATTTCACCCATTTGAATGAAACTATATAATTTGAACCACTTTATTAAAATGTATATACTTAACAGCTGGACCAGTATTGGTCCCAATAGTCTGTGCATGACCCACTATCTAAGGCACCAACAGCCTCATGACTCATACCCCTTACATAAACACATACTAAGAGATCCCTTACACCCTATATAAACACACAGTAAGAAGTACTTCAGGTATGTTTGTTTCTATGCTTACATTCATATTCCTTTCTTGGCTTTGAGATTAATTTGAGTGATGAAATGTCTTTGTAGGTATCTCATCTCTTTTTTTGACCAATGGACTGCCATTACTAACCTGTATGAAGCTTTCTGACGTGATCACGTTGTTCTAAGACCACAAGACCACCCCCTCAGGTACATGCAGCAACGGAGATATTCTTGCGTTGCATATCCCAACGGAATAGAGTCCTGCCCTGTCACAACCCAATTCTAGGGTATGTGATCTGCCAATGATTAGATACTTCTAACCCTTGAAACCTCACTAACACATCCAAAACTCAATATGAAAAAATTCATATCACCTAAACATAATCACATAAATATCTTGGGTAGAGGCTTCCCAAAGATGGGAGATTTTCCATTATAACATGACAATACAGTTAGCACAATAACTTAAACTCATATAAGTAAATCATACTTCATCTATGCTTATTTAACTATAGACAACACTTATGTGGATTATTATGCAAGATGAACGAACACAATCATATAATTGCAAATATAGGTATCCACATCTTCAAATCATCTTTAAATAATAAACCTATCCACTTTAGAAGTGAGTAGGTTCTTATGCCAGAGGTACAAAAAATGTCTGACCAGACTTTGAAAAAAATAAAATATAAATGAATGAGTTTTACAACTCAGTGATTACAAGGACATTCAAGTTCTACTAATGAAAAATAATACAAGTATACTTTATACAAATAATAAGGATTATATATTAGAAATGTATTCAAATGCTTTTACTTGATATTCAATAGATTATTAGTGAATTTAAACTCCAATTAGAAACACTGATTTCTTTCAGGAAATCCCTTTCCAAGGAATCTCATATATGTCTCCTTTGGAAATCCTTTTTTTTTTTTTATATGTATCACTTTCTTAAAGGAAAATTCTTATGATCTACTAGACGAAGAACATTTATTCATAGATATACATATCAAATTTTTAGCCCCAAATATTTATGTTGAGACATTAACCAACCATTTTCATAACCCCAAATATTTCTGTCTAGACATCAGACAACTATTTATGTAAACTCAAGTATTTCTGCCTAGGTATCAAGCACACATAAGTCTTATAATCATATAACAATTTCATTATTCGATCATTATCATATCATGGTATACCAATGGTTCTTCTTAGTGCCTTTAATGTTCCAAAATATATTTTCAATATTATCATCATAATTCATGTATTTCATCATAAAAGTAAATACTCAAAATTAAAAATTAAATAAAGATATCCAATATTCAGTTTAATATACCAAAATATATTCAATTAACTATAGAGAAATATATAATAACCAAATACGTAATAAATCAGGATAAAAATTTAGAAACTTTAGCTCACATTTCATAATTCATGCTACGTATAAAATTTTTAGAATATAAAATATGACAAAATTACTATTATAAACTTTTAAGAAAATTTAATTAGAGCAAGGTAATACTATGGTAATAACCTAAGAGTGTTCTGGGTACTCATAGTAGGAAGAGAGAATTAGAATAAATTAGCACCTTTTTTTGTAATATTACAAGGTATTTTCATAGATTCAGCTTATTTGAGCTATCTATAGAACTAATTATCATTCGATCATGAAAGCATCAAGATTATGCAGTTTTTCCATAAGAGTTATTTTCTTAAGATTTAAACTCGTATTATCATCTAAGAGAATTGATATTACTTACTAGACGAGAATAATTGATATTACTTACTACCTTCACAGCCCACCCTTTGTGGGTTAACACCTTTCCACGAGAATATTATGACATATGTCTTTTGAAAGAAAATCTTAGAAATGAATTGAAGTCATGTGCAAGCCCATTTTTTAAAGGCTTCTTACTAGGTTCCGATCATCATGCAAATGCATTATAAATGCATCGCATAATTTTTTACCAGCCTATGCATGCAGGCAAAAAAAACATTTACATGAAAGGTAATTAATGGTCACCACCAAGACTTTGAAAAAATAAATACAACATGTGACAATTCAAAACTTGGGAGTCTAATTGAACTTTTTGTCCAATTCTTGCTTGTAAGGCATGGCAAGAATTCAACCACCACCTCCACATATTTATGATTTCACCAAGGCATGAGGAGTTGTTCATTTAACATGCGTAATAACCTTTTTAGTGCAAGCAACAACTTACTTGAGGCCTTCCTATATCAAGCATGTGTTTCGCATAAAGATAAGAAACGTACACATGCTTGTAATTAATGCAAGGGTTCAACTTATAAGTATACTTATAAAGCATACCAAAATTAAGACTCCTATAATCATAAGGAAGTTTTGTCTATTTTTATTATTCTTTCTCTTGCTTTAAAATTAAGGATATCACATGCCCATGGGACTCACTTGGAGATTCGATTTTATCTAAATTGATCGTGAAGAATTGCCTTTTCTTTTTTAAGACTCGATAATTTAGAGTGAAGAATGATACCGTTGGGAGAATATTACGTCACTTTCTGCACGTGCTTTCATAAATACTTGAAATTAAGAAAAAAATATTGAACAAATCACATAAAATTTAATATGATTTGACCTAATATACTTATATTTATAGATAAAAAGAATCTACTATTAAAATAAAATTATAAAATAATATATGTGAGCACTTTCAATTTCTTCTATCACACAACTTCTCACCATTATCCATATATCTTTACCAAACCTCTCAGTCTCATACCCCTTTCATGCTTCTACCAATTCCCCTAATACAAATATTTATAATTCTCAAGAATTTAATAACTACCATTTTTGTATTCTTTATGACTTCTATAGTTTTTTTATTAAAAATAAATTTCTTTCATATTTTACATATCTCTCACGTACATATCTTTTACATATCTTAATTTTAATTATAAAATATGAATATGCTAATAAAATAAAAAAACTACCAATAATTATTACGTCAAGAATTTGGGTTAATCCCAACAAATATTACCTAAATAATTATATATATATATATATATATATATATATATATATATATATATAGAGGATCAACTTATATCAGTATAATTTTTTTTTCTCTTACACTCATTTTTAACCGTTAATTCTATTTTTATCTAATGGTTGATATTATTTTATTAAAGGTAACTATTAGATGAAAGTGGAACTAACGGTTAAAAATGAGTATAAAAAAAATATTTACATTGATGTAAATTAATCATCCTCATATATATATATATATATAAATAAAAGACATATATAGTGAGAGGAGTGTTTATTGTGAGAATGTGAGAGAAGTCAATTTTGACCTCACAACCATACATGGATGGTCAAGATTAAAGTTATTTAAAGGTCATGTGACTACTTAAAAAAGTCACATGCATTTATATTTTAATTTTGACCATTCATGTAAGATCTACTTTCATCTAATGGTTGATATTATTTTATTAAAGGTAACTATTAGATGAAAGTGGAACTAACGGTTAAAAATGAGTATAAAAAAAAAGATTTACACTGATGTAAATTAATCATCCTCGTACACACACACACACACTCATATATATATATATATATATATATATATATATATATATATATATATATATATATATATGAGACATATCTAGTGAGAGGAGTTTTTATTATGAGAGGATGAGAGAAGTAAATTTTGACCATACAACTATACATGGATGGTCAAGATTAAAAGTTACTTAAAGGTCATGTGACCACTTAAAAAAGTCACATGCATTTATGTTCTAATCTTGACCATTCATGTAATATCCAATGGTCAACATTTACTCTTCTTACCTCTCACAATAAACATTCCTCTCACTAGAGTAAGATCTTATATATATATAGGATCTTACTCTGGTGAGAGGAGTGTTTATTGTGAGAGGTGAGAAGAGTGTTTATTGTGAGAGGTGAGAAGAATAAATGTTGACCATTGGATATTACATGAATGGTCAAGATTAGAACATAAATGCATGTGACTTTTTTAAGTGGTCACATGACCTTTAAGTAACTTTTAATCTTGACCATCCATGTATGGTTGTATGGTCAAGATTTACTTCTCTCATCCTCTCATAATAAAAACTCCTCTCACTATATATGTCATATATATATATATATATATGGGACATATCTAGTGAGATGAGTTTTTATTGTGAGAGAAGTAAATCTTAACTATACAATCATACATGGATGGTTAAGATTAAAAGTTACTTAAAGATCATGTGACTACTTAAAAAAGTCACATCCATTTATATTTTAATCTTGACCATTCATGTAAGATCTAATGGTCAAGACTCACTCTTCTCACCCTCTCACAATAAACACCATCTCACCTGATACACTTTATATATATATATATATATATATATATATATATATAATTGGGACGTAACACGAAAAGCATTCTCTTTTCCACCGTCATTGCTTTCCAGCATCATGTGAATGATTTTGTTTGCAATTCATTTTCCACCGTCTGCTGTTCTGACAGAGTTAACTAACTTTATGTGTTAGCTAACTTATTTTCCGGTTTCAGTTGATTTATTGCTTGCTTGAGTTAACTCATCCTGTCATATGATATTGTATTTGTGCACTTTGAGCATTGCATTACATGTCTTTAAGTTTCCCCAACGTAACTGAGGGAATTCGATCATAGTAAAAGCCGTTGGAATCTCGTTAGGTCCCAACCAAATAAGAATAGGACAATCCATTTACCTTTTGTTTGTTTCAAGAGAAAATAAGTGAAAAGAAAATGAAAGGAGAGAAAATGATAATAATATTTCATTTTCTCCCATTTGGCAATGCAGAGAAAACAGAGAAGAAAGAAAATTTGGCCGTAGAACTCACATTTTTAGTTTTCTCGTCTTTGATGCGCATAAAATAGGAGAAAATTTGTGATAGTCACATAACATGACCATTATACCACTACATTCATATCAAAATATCTCAGACCCCCTTTCTTCTTCTTCCTCTTGCCGTGCGGTGCGAGCGGACAGCGACTGGGTAACTGGGTTCGCTGGGTTGATAGGCGTGATGCGGCTGACTGGATCTGAGCGCGAACGGCAATCAACAGTGCAAGTTCTGGTTCGAGCGAGTCTGGCTTCGTCAGTGCACGGTGAAGTTGAGCTTGTAGATCTGCTCGTTGGGTAGCGCAACTCACGATTCGATGAACACAGTCGATGGCAGTTTGGATCCGTATGGTACATCTCGGATCTGGGTCGAGCGGCAAGAGTGGGGTGGGGACGGACAAGGGGGTGGGGGTGGGGGATGCAGCCGCAAGAGAGTGAGGTGGGTGGGGGTGGGAGACGCAACGGGGGTGGGGGTAGGGTGGGGTATATAAAAAATATTTTTTAATATTTTTTTATTTTTTTATTTTTTTATTTTTTTCTATCTAAACAATTAAAATTTTATTTATTTTTTTATTCATTTTTTATCTATTTTCTCTCTTATCATTTTTTATTTTGACATTTTCTCTTCTCTTCAAACAAAAGGTTAATGACATCAAATGCGCGTGCTGAAGCTGGGCTCAAAAAGACATTTGAGGGTCAACAGATCTGCATATAAGAACTATCCTATACTGTGGCCTGGAAGGCTCCAGAAAAGGGAGCTCCAAGGCGTCATTGCCTGAGAAAGGAGCCTGTGTGACGTGATAAGGGCGTGTCTCGAGGATGTGCAGCAGAGCTTAAGGCGCTACGATCGATGTTAACCCTATCACACTAAGCTTTTTAACCTTGCCGACATTCTCTCAAACCTCATATCTCGAAAGGCTGATACCATCATCACTCATCACATCACTCAAAAACCTCGTATCTCTACCGTCGACCTTTTCGTTTATCTTCAACATCTATGAGACCATTATATAAGACTTGTATCTTTTTCCTTGAGCGGATTTCTTACACACACAAAATCCCCATAACACCATAGTCGGACTGCTACACCATAAGCACCCTTAACCAAGAATCTAAATCCACAAAGCAACATCCCCCTTTCTGCAAGGCTGCACATCCTTAGATATTCCATATTCGCTCCCCCTAAAGTCCCATCACGTATGCTTTCCCAATTCTTCATCCAGCCACCATGACCTATTTCCCATTCTACCCCCATCTCTACGTGCTTACATACTCGGATCTTAACCCCTTCACACTCATATAAAATCAACCCGACACACCCATACATTTTATGTTTTTAAAGATTGAAAGGTTTTTGTATTTGCTTTTAAAATGGAATTTGAGCACAAAGTTGTACTTCAAGTGGCACTAATTCCCATTGAATATTGTTTGTTTTTTAATTTTTATATTTTTATATCTCATATTTTATTTAATATTATTTATTATATATATTTTTTATTATTTTTACTCAATTAAATATTTTTAAAAAATATAAATAATAGATACATCACTAAAAATGATGTATCACTATTTTTTTCTCTTGCTTTTAATTAATAGCTATAACAGTACTGCCATATCAAAAGTTAACGTTTCACCTTCACTTAATAGGTGCGCACACACATAGACATATATATGTATAACAGGTAGCACAAGAGGTACATGTGTAGATATATGTAGATACTAGCTATTATAACTTTAGATGAAGCCTAGCTATGCTTTGGCGTTAATGGGTATTATCCCATAACCATTTCTTAAGACAGGCGGAGAAACTTGACGTTCAGAAAAGCTAATGCAGCTCTTGTGTTTAAGGGACCAACTGAACTGTGGTTTCTGCATACTTGTATATTTCATCTTTGGCCTTGAATGCAGAGAGAGAAACTTGGGTTGCTTCGTGTTTCTACTTAGAGGAAGATAGATTGCTTTGTTGATATCCTCCAGCATTTGTATATTAGAGTCGAATCCATTGCCAGAGTTGAAGAACATGTGAAAAACTTTCAAGCATGACAAATTCAGCAGCTTGCATGGCTTGGGCAGATCACTTTGACCATCAACAAGAACATGTTGAAGGAACTCTTTCTTCTTTTTGTCGATGATCTCTTTCACAAAAGCAATTGAATCTTCCATGACAAAATTCGGGCTCCTCATCAAGTTGAGCAGAAGAAAATTCAATTTTCCCTCATCAATTTCCTTCTGTTACACACATGAAATATATTAGGATCTAAGAAAGGATTTTGGATGTATATACATTCTTGGTTAAGCACTCTTAAGTACTTAAACTATTATTTAATATGTGTAAATGATAGAATTGTACCAATATTTAAAATAATTTTTTATATATCAAATAATAATTTAAGTATATAAGACATTTAAAAATTTCTCATGTTGTCATTTTATTAATTATTTAATTACCTCATAGCTCTGTATATCATTTAATAGACGAGAAATAACCATTAGCAGTTCTGTGATGGTTTCATATTGATCTGGCCTGAGTTTTTCATATGGTAAGCTTGGTTTCAGAAAACATGAAGCTGGAAGAACCATTGTGTGCGCAGCAACAGAGATCATGCCAGTCTTCAGGTAATCATCAATAGATGGTGTCAGTCCATTTTTGCTCCACTTTGCTTCCATGAGCCACGAAACAAAAGTTTCATACCACTTCAAACAAGTAACACTCCCCATGTTATTAATTGGTTAAGATTATAATATACTAATTAACCACATAAATTTAGAAAGCTTACTAGATCTTGTAGATTAATTTTTATATCATGAATTCCTCCTTGTTCGAGATATTTTCCAGCAGCTTCGCTCACAAGCTTATCAAGAGCATCAAATATAACTTTGCTGTGACTGCTCAAACCCCTAGAATCCCATCTGTCATATATATAAAGGAAAATGGTAATAAAATTACGTTTGGATAAGTTTAAAAAAAATTTAAAAAAGGTTTTTATGCTATATTGTTTTAGGAGTTTTTTTTTAGAAGATACTCTTTCTGACTTTTAAAAACAACAGTAATTTTTTTTTGTTTTTTTGTTTTAAAACTTATCCAATTATCTTACAATTTCTTAGACATATATTTTAATTAAAAAAAATTTCTTAAAAAAAACAAAATAAGTAGGGTTGAAAAAGTAAACGTTCTAAATTATTTTAGTACGAGAAAGAGAGGGAAAATGGTGGTGATATATACCTTCTAACTGCATCTGTGAGGCCTTCCAATTCACTGAGAGATCCTTCCATGTCAAAGAAATCATCAGCAACTGTGATTATTATAGCACTTTTTGCCACTAACATTCGTATGTAAGAGTCATGTGGGAGGGTAGTGGCAGCAGCTATAGCAAAGTAACAATAGGTAGTTTTCTCTCTGCCAAATCCCATATTTGTAAGACCACAGTTTTGGGACCACCTATATATAATTTCAAAAGCGAGCTAGATATGAGTAAGAGCTACATAAGCTATGTATGCTATGTGAATCTAAAATATATTCACCAAAAAATGTCTGAAATTGAATCAAACCTCTTCAGTTCCTCTAACTCGTTTTTGTAAATTGTTTGCTTAAACTCGTAATTTTGCATGGCAAGTTCTATCAGATCAGCGTTGCGAAAGTGTGATATCCTACACCGGAGATTCGTCAGTGTTTAAGGCAAGGCAACTTTTCAGCTCTCTATGTGTCAAATAAAAAAAGGAAATAATTTGGTTACAAATATGTACCTTTCATGCGAGGTCTTTCCTTTCCACAGGAAGTTGGCTTCGTTTGCTTCTATCCAAAACCTGTGATCCAAATGATCTAGGCGAGCTAACAATGGAATATTCAACTCACGCTCAACCTATGTGACCAATTGAAGTATAAACAGTTTAAGTTGGAGCTGTTTTAATATAGAAAGAGGATTATTTGATCATTTTTTTAATATAGAAACTTCACATATGTGAGTCTTGCAAGCACGACAATTCATTTCTATGCAGGAATATAATATAAAAAAAATAAGAAAAAACATATTTTGATTATATCATTCTTACGTCACTTCTTTTTTAGATTATAAAATAAAAAAAAAATATACTTCTAGAAATATTTTCTCTTCTTTTGCTTTTTCAAACAAGTAGGTATAAATAAAAGAGGTAAACTGTGTTGAAATATGTTTTTTTTTATTATAAAAAAAATGATGTAAAAATGGTGCAATAAAATAGTATGTAAATAAAGGTACAAATAACATTTCCAATTTCAATAGTTAAGTGATGAACAAAATCCAAATGCAACACACAAGTCCCACGGAAGCATTAATGTGTATACGGGAAGGCCCCAGCAGAAACTGTACCATACCATTTTGTGGAATTGGGATAATTTCACGTGGGGTTGGTCTCCATCTTTAGCTATCAAGCCTTTCTCAAGAAGTTTCCTCGAGAAAGCTTTGACTTCCTCAAGTTCATATTCCCCATAGAACATAAGGTTTGAGGCTCTGTACATGTCAAGCATTGTAATTGAGAAGTACTCGCATTCCTTTTCAACAAGTGCTCTAATTTCTTCATTATCTAGAAACCAACGAAAGCTCACTGCATAATGTATTGGAACTTTAGTGAGTAAAATTTTCAGTAAAAGTATCGGACTCAAATTTACTAAGAAAGTTTGACTTGTTAAGTAATTATTATCATGACTATTCTTTTTTAAATGATGTAATAATATATAATTGATTAAATGTCAATACTATAATATATCAAAATTAAATCATGCAAACACATATACCCACATCATTCAAAAAGTTCGAGGGGTCAGCTTCAGCTTATAATTGTAAACATTAAAAAAATTTAAAACTTTTATTTAATAATCTCTAACCATTAATTTCATTTTAATTCAATGATTCTATATCACCTATTTTAATGAAAAAGATGGTATTAAAATACAATTTTACTTAAGATTAGAGAGAATCAGACTCTTAATTAAATTTTAGAAATTATATATAATGATGATTTATTTATTATGTTCATTAAAAATATTGTGTTGATTATGTTTTAATATATATGTATAATTCTTAAAAATATTGTAACTTTAATTATTGTTAACTAGTAAAAAAAATGGTAACTTGTGTATATTAAGAGGCTCCTTTCTTGTAATATAGTAACAAATTTTAACATACATACTTACAATTTTTTATTTGTAAAAAATAATTAAATTTATATATTTTTTTAAAATAAGATACAAATATATATATATATATATATATATATATATATATATATATATATATATATATATATATATATATAATCTTATTCGATCAGATAAGTGTTTATTATAAGAGGTGAGAGGAGTAAATATTGATCATTAAATCTTATATGAATGGTCAAGATTAGAACATAAGTACATGTGACTTTTTTAAGTGGTTACATGACCTTTAAGTAACTTTTAATATTGATCATCTATGTATGGTTGTATGGTCAAGATTTACTTCTCTCACTCTTTTACAATAAAAATTCATCTTACTAGATATGTCACACACACACACACACACACACACACACACACACACACACACACACACACACACACACACACACACACACACACACACACACACACACACATATATATATATATATATATATATATAAACAGGCACAAAAAAAAAAAAAAAAAACTTGTTAATTAATTTAGTTAATTGCAACGGATGCCATACACAAGGGTGACACTCTG
This sequence comes from Ormosia emarginata, assembly GCA_029884605.1. Lineage (NCBI taxonomy): Eukaryota > Viridiplantae > Streptophyta > Magnoliopsida > Fabales > Fabaceae > Ormosia > Ormosia emarginata. The sequence goes on from JAQQTP010000089.1 coordinate 77,607,170, forward strand.
TATCCATGCATCCTTAGGAGCTGAAATGCCAAAGAGTCTTTGTGAAGTTGAGCTGCAACCATATTGGTCGGTTTTACCCATGATTGTTGCTCCACATAATTCCTGTAAGTATCAGTGAAACTCAAGATAGCTGGTTAATTATGCCTACTATTATATTATACAACAATAATGGGCAACTCATATATCTAGATCTTGATATTGTTTAGAACAGTTTATTTTGACTAGTAAGTACTCATTTATCGCCAGAATGCTTAGAGAAATTTTCCGTTACCATATATTCAAGTAATTTGCTCTTTCTTTAGTGCAATTGAAGTAATTTGCTACTTATAGCAAAAAAAAATTCAGTAAAACCGTCGAATGTGAAAATAACCCATTTATGGCTTCTAGATCTTGTTTAGAGCAGTTTGCTATTTTTACCTGTAGACTTTTGTCAAAATTTCTTCAATCTCTTCAACAAAGTGCTCAGCCAACCCTAACCTTCGTACTTGGTTGACCATGCAAAGCTTTATAAGGTCCTCATCCATGGGATATGTTTGAGGAACTGCTGCAATGTAAAGTTTATTTTAAAAAAAAATGAGAAGCTAATTATTATAATGTTTGCAAAGGTAGCTGGGTTGTGTATGAAGGAAGAAGATTGAGGGTTGCTTGAAGGTTGTTTTTTATGTGGTGCCGTAAGAAGCTTTCTGACTTGTTGGGTGATAATTTTTTAGTAATGGTAAAGGGTTTTGCTTGATGATAGATTTAGATTTGTGATTTTTATGGACTTGTTTATGAGTTGTGTGTAATGATGATGGTTGATTTTCGATTGCAGGAAGAATATTTATTGTGGATTTTATGGGTTTTTCTTTTATAGTTTTGTTTATTGAATTTAGGGTTTCAATATAGGTTGAAGATGGAGATTTTATTGAAGTCTTAACACATCATCATGATCAATGCCACCTCTCATGAGTACATCTGAGATCATTTAATTCATGTAGGTTGCCGCATTGACAGTTAACAACTAACTATGAACCATTTGAGAAGGAAATTTTTTTTTTTGGAAGACTCAATCCAAACAAAATTTAAAAAGAGACACTAAAACAAAAAATCACCATATTTTAAAAGACTCAAATTATATTTAAATCTTTATTTAATTTGATTAAGGGTATGTTTGTTTATATTCTTTTTGCCTAAAAAGTTTAAAAAATATACTTTTCAAATATTTTAACTGTTTTGATAAGATTCTTAAAATAAGTATAATCTAAAAATAATTAACTTTTATATTTTTTCTAAGAAGTTAAAATAAGTTGCTTTAAAAAAAAAAAAGAGATCTTGAAATTATTTTTTAAAAAACTTATTCAAACACAGCCTAAGAGAAAAAATAGAAAAAAGTCCAAACCTCCATTAGGGCATCTTTGAATTAGAGACTGTAAATAGGCCAAACATTCAATCTTCCCAGTAGCCATGAAAGCTTTTGCCGTAGCAGAGGGGGATTGGAACAGTGAACCATCACCACTCAGATTGCTAAATATATCTTCCTCAGCCACAGTATATGAAGGAGGCAAAACTTCAAGATATGATAACAACGATGGGAAGCAATGCTTCCCCACAAGTTCCTCCCTATTCTTTCAAATACAATTTAATTAGCAAAATTATATCTCCACTGTGAAGCCATGAATAATAAAAGGAAAATGGACAAAAGAATTTACAAGGATTGAATAAGTACCTGTCAAGCAGATTTTGTTGATAGCGAAAGATACTTGACACTGTCCCTGTCACTGCATCTGGGAAGACAATTTCTAAACCAATTGTACTTGAAAGTTCAACCATGGCCGTAAAAACAATAGCAAACCAACGTGGGCAATAGTTATCCATATCCTTGAGCAGCTTCTCAGCATTTGCTTTAATGAATGCTAAACCTGAGATGAAGAAAACCAAAAATATATAAAAGAAAAAAAATATATGATTAAACCCCAAAATCTAGACACCATTTTTATACTGGCTAATAATATAAAAATTTCTTGTTCGCGCCATGTACTCTATGTTGTTAATGGGGCTAGTAATCAATTATTAGCATCGCTAATTGATTTTTAGTCCCGTTATACACATAGTACACATTAACTAGAAATTTATACACTACTAATCAATGTAAAATTGATGTACACAATTTGTGGTGTGAATGGCAACACTGATAAAAGAATGAGTATACTAAGTAGCAATGGCCAACGGCAGCAATTTGAAAACCATATATGTAATATATGACCTCTTTCTATCATTAATGCACCAGTGTTCCACTTTTTGAGTGCAACCATGCAAGCAAGAGTTGCAGGAAGCGATTCCAAGGTGGGTTTGCCTAAGGCATCACACTCTCCCCAAAACCCTTGCTGTTTTTGGTTGTTTAGCAACCAGTCCAAGCAATTTTTGAACATGGGTTGGGAAGGTTTATGGGAATCAGGTATCATTGCTAACCATGCAGTATCATAAGCAGAAGGGCATACAAAAGAGTAGGGATCAAGATTTGAGGAGAATATCTCCCCCTTAATCTTTTCAACACTAATTTGAAGGGAGGATGAAGGAGATTCCATTTGGGAGAAAAATAAATAAACAGAGATATTTGAAATATGGTTTATTAACCTCGAGTTGGAGTGAGATCTGCGACAAGCGAGTCTATTATTTATAATGTTGCTGGATCTTCATAATTGGCATGTGGGGACATGAAATTCTAAGTCGTTGGCAAATCAACTCACGAGTCTTGGAGTTTTTGTTTTTGTTTTTTTTTTTGAGATGTTGGAATTGGAAAATATATGAACTTGATTGTCGACATTAAGATCAAATAGAACAATGCTATATTGCACGAAATTATTTTGGTGGATGGATAACGAATGACATGAACTACAATCAGGCAACTCAAAATGTGCAAGCGAGTTTTTTTTTTTTAGAAAAAAAATAAAAATTGTTATGGACAGCGCACCACCACGTCCCCACCTCTACTTTTAGTGAAAAATATGAAAATGCTAAATTGTAAAAAGTTGAATTCATAAAACGATGAAAGTGTTATTGTACTTGTGTTTATTATGTTAGAACAAAGAAGAGTGTTTGTTATCCTTGTTTTGAAAAAGAAAAAATCAGTTGCTTGCATGGCTTCTTACGTCGTTTTAAGAGTTCACCTTCGTAAGATTTAACATTTGGTGGCTTCTCGGGTGGAATCACAAATGTGAGGTCATTGGTGGCTCTAGTCACCATGTAATAGTTTATCAATTTTTATTTTATTCTATTTTTGTTCTTTTAATAATTTCTCAATTTTTATTATATGATAACTTATTCTTTTTATTTCTCTATCTTTCTATTCATTATTTAATCGCTTTGTTTTGATAAAATACTGTAATGGAACTTCTAATTCTCTGAATGTATGAATAGTGTGTTTAATTTGTACTTTATTTTCTATTTTCATTTCTATAATTTTTTTCATAATTGTTTAGCTCTCGATACTAAATTTGTCCCAGACTATAATTTCTTTTGATTTCATTTAAAATTCTTTTTGTCATAATTTTTGTTATATTTTTTTCTTTATATATTTTGATAATGTATTTACTTGTATTGATAATTTTCTTATTTCATTATCTTCTTTTATTTTCTCTGGTTTAGTAAATTTTATTGGTCTAGGTATTTGTTCTTCTTTATATTCTAAATATTTTAGATTATTTATAAATATATCAATTTGTTATTTCATTTTTCTTAAGATAATGAATTTTTCCTATATCAGTGAATAGATAGGGTATGTCTATTTTATCATTATTTTTTAAAGTAATACTATGGTGTGAATTTGTTAATACATAGCTAACACAATAAGTGACATAAAATATTTTATCTCCTGGTCTCATTAAATTTCTTCTTAAAAAATTATGTTCTAAGGTTAATATTTGATTTATTCTTTGAGTATTTAATGGTATTCCAATATTTGGTCGAACTTCAAATTTTAATTTTCCATAAGCTAGATTTTCTTTTATTACTCATAATATTTTATCTTTTGAGTCAATAATTCTATCATCTTTTAAGATTAGTTCTATAGGTGAGTTTATTTCTTCCTGAAAGGTTGATTTTATCAATGCTTGTACTGCTCCAATATGTATATATCATATTTTTCTTCTATCTTCGTCTCTTTTTATATTATTTTTTAAATCTATTAATTTCATTTTATTAAGTAGTTTGTATATTAGTATTTCCTTGGGTATCCACTATATCAATTGGCATTTCATTACTTAATTTTTCATAATAAATAATGTTATTTCTTTGATTAAATCTTTTTAGTATTCCACTTAATCTTTCTTTTCCTTGCATATTTGTATTTTTTGTCGATCAAATTCTTCTTTTTGTATTTTCTTAAATAAAGATTTATTTATTAAAATATCTCCTTCATAATTTCCTTCTTCTTCATAATTTGAATATGTTCTATATCTTTCGATTTTTCTATTTCCATTTATAATGTAATTTCTAAGTAATTTTTTATGTCATATATGTTAAGATTTATTCTTGGAATTTGTAGTTGTTTACTATCAACAGTTATAATTAATTTTTTAGATCTTATTTCATAGGGTCTTACTACTTCAATAAAATCTATTCCTAATAGTAGTTTTATGTTTGATTCATTGTCAACATATAAATCTGTTTGAAGTAATGTACTAGAATCAAAACAAAATTCTATAGTTGTTTTTTCTTTAAAAGATTTCTCTTTTTAGTCATATGTGAATACTTTTCTAGGTATAGCTTTTTCTGAATTACTTATAACATCACTACTTACATAACTAAGGCATGCGTCACTATCAATAAGTATAAGCATAATAATTCTATTAACAATTCCTCATACATGATATTGATAGTAATTATTAGGTAGAAGATTTATGATCATACCTGGATTGGGTTTCTCGGAATAACTGAGTCTAATTCTTCAAGCTTTTCGTGGTTCACTGCTGCTTCTGCGAAAGTTAAATAATTTGGCTTTGTTGAGTTGGATAGAATGAGTGAAATTTTTAGTAAGAAAAGTATTTTATTGATAAGTGTTTATAAGTACAAGATAATTGGATACACTATCAAGTGTCCGACTAATCTCATCAGAGACTAGCACAACCTCTCAACTGAGATTTCAGAAATTGGATTTCTCAATCTACTCTGCCTCAGCATAAGAGGACTTATTTATGTACGAGAGTTCCTAATGTCTATTTACAAAATTATCCTTACACACGTAAGTACTTATATCAGAAACTTAATAATTTACATAGTGACGTAAAGACTTACATCACTCTTCGATTATTGCTTCATCTGACTCATCGTCCTTTGGTTTGTCGGTGTCGACTATTACTTTTTCTGCTTAGCATCTTTTGCATGCATGGTTTCCACTTACCTTAATCATTGTGCAAAATCCATTGAGAATAGCTGGACGATAATCCATTTGTGGTCCTTGGAGTGCATAAAAAGGCAATTCAAAATTTGTTAGTATGTTCATGTCTTTTTCTCTAATTACTTTTCTGCTAGTCTTGCTTAGCAGTAATGTGTAGAGTCCCTTGTATAATGTTTTGATGAATGATTCCTTGCCAATATTCTGATATTGTGAGAAAATGCTTGCTAGCTAGTTACTCAATATTTGAGTGATTTGATCTTCTTCATAGATAACACCAGTTGGTTCGTCCTTTAGTGGAAAATTACTATTACTTATTCCAACAAACACTAAATGCTTAGCAGGCTTTAGTAATGAAGTCAGGATAGGCTGAGTAGAACTTCAGAAAAATGCTTCGCTCCTTTGCTATGTTCTTCTTGAATAATTGAATTGCTTCCTTAAAATTATGAGGAAAAAGGTTAATTTCTTCTGAATTCATACTTAGATAAAGACAATCAATAAATCCAAATTGGAACATATTGAAAGTCAATATAGACGGAGTTCCTGGGAGAAGAATTGCCTTGATACCGAAGAGCTTTCGATCGACCATGTAAAAACAGTTGACCTTTTCTTTGTTATTCCAATTAACTAGCCTTTTGAAATTTTTCCAGAAATGTTCTTATAAGAATTGAACATGTAATTCATGATCTTTTTTGGAAGTTATTTGAAAATTGTCTAGTGAAGATGGAATTTTTCCAAGTATATACTTTGAATGGCGATTGTGTTGCAAGTGGATTTTTTATTGTTTCAGAAAAAGTTCTTAGTCCAAGATAAATTTCTTTTCCTTTGGCTTAGTAATCCTTGAGTGCTTTTACTCGTCACAATGCAATATTTGGTCAGATTATAACTGACACATTTGTATTCTTGGGTGAGTTGTTTAATGATTAACTGTGAATCCCCAAAAATATGCACATTACGTACTTTCATTTCTATTAGTATCTCTAGAAATCTTTTAACAGTGTGGTGCTGCTTTGAATCAGTCGTCATAGATGTCTGGGAATGGTCCGTTGAAAATCACGTACCACTTATTGATTTTATTTTCTTGTTGTTGTAGCTTCTAAAATGCTTTTTCAATAAATCCTTCAGCCTTGAGTTATAATTTTAGGACTTTAATATCTGCCTTAATGAGTTCTAATTCCTTCAACTTTTGCTCCTTTAGTGCTTCCTTAAGCTCTAGTTGTCTCTTGATTAAGTTTACGTTGTTTTGCTACTCCATTCTCTTGATAGTATATCTGCAAGAACATTCTTTTCTCCTTTAATGTGAGAAATCGAATAATTATATTCCTCTAACTTCATTTGCCATCTCATTAATCGACCTTGTTTATAAGTGTCTTTGTGATTAATATTCTTAAATCCTGCAACATAAGTTGAGTCAGTTCAAACAATAAATTCTTTATCTAGAACATAAATTCGATGTTTTTCTAACATACGAATGAGTGCCAGAGTTTCTTTTTCGTGAGTTGGATAATTAATTTCATTGTCTGAAAAGGTTTCATACGTGTATCTACATAGTAATTCTTTCTTTTGTCAAGGGGGTTTTGCCTTCATGACACCACCCCAGCATTCGTTTAATGCGTCAGTTTCGATAATAATCAAGTCATCATCAGACGGATGATATAGTTCAGGAAGATCCTGACATAACTACTTTAGTTTAGTAATAATTACTTCATCATCTTCAGTCCAGGACCAAAGAGCATTCTTCTTTAGCTTTTGCTGGAGTATTTTTCTTTTTGCTGCGAGATTCTTTATAAAACCTTCATTAGAAATTGAATGTGGGATTTAATGATGCAAACTCAAGTGCAGGTTGTCTCAAGTAATAAATTCTCGGGAGTCCAAAGTCGATCCACAGGAAAGTGATGAAGAAAAATTAATTGAGGTAAGGAAAAGATTTGTCACAACAATAAAAATAATAAAACTTGTTCACAATTAAATTTAAGAACTTGTTTGGGTTAGGAGATCCACTCTTGGTAATAAATTAAAAGCAAGATTATTTTTCTTTATAACTCAATTGAAATTCACACACAACGGAGGTTCCAATCGGAAAATATAACATTCAAAGTTCAATTATATATGCAATCATATTATGATTCCTTTAATTATCTACCAACATTTGTAAATGAGTTCAAGATTCATCGTGTCAATCTTATTATCTACAATAAATTAAGATCTCCATTATACAAAGAAGGTTTCTAAATTGATTGGAAACAAAATACAACACATATAATGTCCATTTGATAATATATCATTTAAGCACAAGAAATAGAATAATCTAACCTTATTTCATTATCAAGAGCTTCACTCTTTCACCCAATCAAGATGAAGATTAAGTTACTCATAGACAAGAAGAAAGAAAGTGAGAAGAAGAGAAAGATGAACATAGCTTCAATTTAGAGCAAGAGAAAATTACAACAAAAGAAAACAATAAACAAGCATAACCATAACTTCTAAAAACTAAGCCTAACACCAAAGTCTCCCAAATGATTATCCAATGGTGCCTTTTATAGAAATGCAAAATGACAAAGGGGCTAGTTAATAGTATGTGAGGAGTAGGTGGATGAATGGAAAATGCCAAATGATGAGTTGGTGAGTGGAAAATTATTGAGATTCTTTGTCTCCGAAATCATTCAGTGCTGATCTCATGGATGCCATTAGAATGAAGCAACGTGGTCTTCATGAAAGTTGTAGCATTTTGTCTTAGATTTCCAATGCCACCAAATAATGCTAAAAAAAATCAATTAAGTCCAATTTGAGTCCGATCTTACAAAACATAACCAGACTTAATCAATTAAGTACATGAAGAGTGTAAATGACTAAAAATGAGGGTTTATTAATGTATAAAATATGTGATTATCAAATTCTCCCACACGTAGCTTTTTGCATTCCTGGGCAAAACACATAAGACCAAGGCTAGGAAACAAAGAAAAACGACATAGACTCAAAAGCTAAAACTCTAAAAGACTCGATGAAGCAATAAGAGCAACCAGAAATTCAAGGGATCAAAGCATTAATGAGGTAACATTTCTTCACATATCAAACCAACAAGCAAGGAAACTTCAGTTGAAAAGAATGAATCAAGAATGATAAATTCTCACAGAATTCACTCTCAATCTCTCAAGTGTTTAAAAGGTAAGTATTTCACTCTATTCAACCTATGAACAATTGCACTACCATAAACTTGCTTATCTTCTACTTCTCCACTACTCAAAACACATGCATACAAAAATCAAGAGGACTTTATTCAAGGTTGTAATGGGGCCATGGTAAAGGAGATGAGATAATATGAATATGAGAAGATAAATACTAAAGAGAATAAAAGAGCATTATAGTACAGTTAGAGTGGAGAAAATGTTTGCGAACATTCATCATAAATGACAATCACCAATATTTGACTAATGTTTTGTTGAAGATTGATCCCAAATTGGTGAATTGAATTTATTGTTAGATATGAACCTTCTCATTTTCTTCCTGTTGTTTCCAAGCATCCACCATTATTCTAGACTCTGATAATCCTTTGATTGCAACGGTGGTCAGTTTTTTTCTTTGATCATTTTGCACACACACCCCTACACTTGTTCAAGAACAAGGCCAATGCTCTCTTATTCCCTAAGGCTGGGTAAAAACATGTTTTTTTTAAGGCACGTAATAAGTTAAAAATAAGGAATGGTCAAATAAGTTCAAAGGGGTTACACAAGGAAAAATATACAAGGATGGCTATTTGGTCAAAGTGGCAAAATGCCTCAATCATATTTATGTATGCATGTGAAAATGTAGCCTTAAAAAAAATCAAAGCAAGTTCTAGAGTAACAATTCCATGAGTGAAAATCACACAAGAAAGAAAAGAATGATACTGATATCTAATCCATTCATCAATAAGCTCAAAATCTCACAAAGCATATTTCTATCATTCTCAATCCACCATATCAACATTTATATCCAAGCTTGTGATTTTTAAGAAAGAAGACAATTTATACTAAGATCCAAGAATCCATTTGCTACTTCTGCACAAAATAATTATCTCCTCAACTAAGATGTATCTCAAGAGTAAACTTACCTCCAAGGCAAAATTTACTTCTTACTCTGCCATCCTTAATTGGTTTTACTACGGATTCTGATAGTCATATCACTAAACATACTTCCCAATTTAAATGCGTCTCAGGAGTAAAATTACTCCTTACTCTGCCATCATTCATTGGTTTAGTAAGTCCATGACAATCATATCATACTTCAAAAAAAAAAAAATTTTGGTCAACTATCCTTCCCCCCAACCAGATCACAACATTATCCTCAATGTTAAAATATAGATGAGTAAAGGATAGAAGATATTACTTGTTAGAGAAATTTGACACAAATTTAAACAAAAACAAAGTACGATAAATAAAATCAAAAGTAAAAGAAAGCTATAAACGAAGTGTCAAATCTGGTTTTCTTTTCATCCTGCTTCCCTCATTGCTTCCTGCTGACCAATCTATCTGGGCTATTGCTGGGTCAGGTTTATGAACAAAAGCTTCTAATTTATCAATCAACTCATCAATACTGGAAACAAAGATAAGAAGTAGTCTTGCCGAAGGTGTGATAAATTTTTGTTCCATAGCATAGTCAAGAAAAAGTAACAAAATATTAAAGAAATTATTTACATTCAACAAACCTATGGGTTTATGGTGGATGTTCAGTTGGGCCCAAGAGACAATTTGAAAAACTTCTTCCAAGGTACCAAAATCACCTGGTAAGGCAATGAATGCATCAGAATTTGTAAGCATTATTTTCATTCATTCATGTATTGATGATACCTTAAGTTCCTTCCCAATTATCTTTCCAGTGATGTTCTGTTGAGCTAAAGGTCCAGGAATGACACCTAAAACCTGACTGTCTCATATATATGCAGCAAGTGATATAGCTCCCATTAACCAACGACAACCTCCCCTATATACAAGATGAATTTTTCTTGTAGCAAGTGATCAACCAAGAGTGGTAGTTGCGTTTACAAACTCTAAACCCTTCCTATACTTAGACGCGCAAAATACACATATATTTTTAAGTTGACGAACAGAAACACCTTCCATCTCTATACTCACCTTTCTCTCTGAATAATTATGAGTTGGAGGAAAGTGGAGAAAGAGTGTTTAAATAGGAAAAAGAATGGAAATGGTAATAATAGCACTTATAAGAGTAGGTTAGCTGTTGTCAGAAAAGTTTGAAATGAAGAAACATAGAATCTTTTTTTTTAATTTTTTTTTGTTTTTATATTTTTTTGTTTTTATATTTTTTGTTGTTTTTTGTTATTTTATTTTTTTTTTGACTTCAAGAAAACCATCAAGGTAAAGAAGTCTAGAAACCCCTAAAGGACCCTGCTCAAAGGATCGTCTGTCCAAAACCAAAATACAACAAAATCATACAAAGATAAAAGAAATATAATAGCAAATGATGACATACCTTTATGTACAGTTTTCATAGTGTATCTTTATATTGCGCGTCATGAGTGCGGTAGTGGTATATCTTTATACTGCGTGTCACCAGTGCAGTAGACACTCACGTCCGTTTATTTGAAGAAAAAAGAAAGAAGAAACCATTGTGGGTTTCCATCATAGGTCTGGAACCTGGAGAGCTCACACTTGGACTTATAACATCAACAAAGATGTTAAAATCTGAAACCCGTAATGTCCAAGATCCAGAACGTCTCATCCCAAGGCGTTGAGAGCCCCTTCTAATAAAATAGAGGATTAAGCTCAGATGCCTCATACGCTTTGGCAACCGCAGGTTACTTCTCACTAATAATCAGAGTGGGACACTTCTGCCTGTCCATCAATTCCACAGTGCCTAGATGGTAAACATTGGGTTATGGAGTGCGGCTCTCTATAGAGCATGGTACACGAACTTTTTTAAGGACCAGTGTGCAAAGGTCCACCTGAGTCAATAATGGGTCAGCCAAAGGCTGGGACTCCACAACTAATTAAAGTCATGGTACTCTTTCCGGATCGCCCTTGTTCAGACATTTTTTTCTTCTTTTTTTTAGAAAACATGAACAAGAAGAAGATAATATGTACAGATTGTGGTGGATATGGCTCACATCTGCCTCTGGTTTCACGTCCAGTAACGACTTAAATACCTTATATGAGTCGAGGATAAGCTTCCCATCCAATTTTCTTATAAATTGGAAAACAAGGTCTTTTAGAGTCAGATTCCCAAGACTGTAGCATTTTTCTTCATCCTTGAAGAGATTCCACAAATTAAGAAGTTCACGATACACAAATCTACAAGAATGCGTCTCAAGAGTCAATAAGATATCATCTAATGACTCCTTACTCAGTCCATTCTTAATTAAGAAAATTTTATCTTCTCTGTTTGTGGAAACCATCCCCAAAGAACGACATCACTTTTTACAATTCCATCGTGCACATTTATGACAGACTTGTAACCTTTTTGCTCTTCTCCTTTTAGAATATGTACTTCTTCCAAGACCTGGCATGTATGAGTCAAATGAAATTAAAGACTCACCTGCTAGTCAGACCTTTGCTTCAGTTATCCAGCATACATCTTCTGGCATACCCTTATGCATTAACAGTCTCAATCTTTCACATCTAACTTTGTAAATTTTTGTCAGAGCATTTTGAGGGAGAGAAAGAAAATGTTTTCTCAAGTTTGAAAGAATGACATCCATTTTAAAGGAGAATGATTTAGTTATTTTGGGAAACTAAAAAATAAATCGACTTGAGAGGCACGAAGTACCGTTATCTACCACTTAACCGACAACACAAAGAACTGCAAAAGCAATGCAACAAAATTAGAATAAATTCTATTCAAAACAAGGATCAGAAAAAGAGATGAATTCTACCTCATCATCTTGGTCTTCCAGAAATGGTTTAAGCCTTTGTTCATTGACTTTAAACACATTACCAATCATAAGATTCTCAATATCTATAGCCCCATGAGGGTACACATGTTTGACAACAAAAGGACCACTCCACCTAGATCTCAATTTTCCAGGGAATAGGTGCAGACAAGAATTATAAAGCAGAACTTTTTGAGCAATTTCAAAAGATTTTCTCAAAATTGTCTTGTCATGAAAAACTTTTGTTCTAACTTTATAAATCTTTGAATTTTCATATACATCATTTCTCAATTCCTCAAGTTCATTTAATTGCAATTTGCGTATCTTACAAGCATCATCAAGATTTAGATTGAAAGCTTTAATGGCCCAAAATGCTTTATGTTCCAATTCTACAGGCAAGTGACAAGGTTTTCCATAGACTAATCGATAAGGTGATATGCCCAAAGATGTTTTGAAAGCAGTATGGTAAGCCCAAAGTGCATCGTTTAGTCTTAATGACTAATATTTACGATTTAGGTTAACCATTTTTTCCAAAATTTGTTTAATCTCCCTATTTGCCAATTCAACTTGTCCACTTGTCTGAGGGTGATAAGGGGTGACAATTTTATATGTAATATCATATTTCTTCATTAAAAATTCAAATGGTTTATTGTAAAAATGTGTTCTCCCATCACTGATGATAGCCCGAGGGATTCCAAATCGACATAAGATATTTTCTTTTAAAAATTTGAGAACAGTTTTATGATCATTGTGTCGGCATGGAATCACCTCAATCCATTTTGAGACATAATCAACTGCAACCAATATATACACAAATCCAAATGAGGATGAAAATGGGCCCATGAAATCAATTCCCCAACAATAAAACATTTCAATGACAAGGATGGAGTTCAGAGGCATCATGTTTCTTTTTGAAATTGAGCCCATTTTTTGACAATTTTTACAATTTTTGCAAAAAGTATAGCAGTCTTTAAATAAAGTGGGCCAATAAAATCCACACTGCAAGATTTTCGCAGTTGTTTTCTTTGAAGAAAAGTGACATCCACATGCTTCTGAGTGACAAAATTTAATGACACTACCTACCTCACTGTCAGGTGATGATCACATATTTTATACATTAATAAACCCTCATTTTTAGTCATTTACACTCTCTATGTACTTAATTGATTGAGTTTGGTTATGTTTTGTAAGTTTGGATTTAAATTGAACTTAATTGATTTTTTTAGCATTATTTGGGTCTTACACTGTTTATGTATTTTTGCTATATTTTGAGTTTTAGATGTGTAAAAATTATGTATTTTACCTTGTAGGAAAGATAAGAGAGAACTCTACAACTTTCATGAAGAGCTCCAAGTAAAATATGAACATCTAGAGGAGCTAATTGGGCTTGGAAGACAGAATATGGGTTTTGTGATTGGAACCTGAACAGTGTGCAGTAATCAGAGTATAACTCGGGCTATAGGAACTTTCTTGGGCTAAAATTTGGAGACTTGAAAGTTAATACCCATATCTATAACTTTCATAAGAACATGAGAGCTCATTCGGACAGCTTGGAGGTGATATTGGATCTGGAAGTCAAAATAGAGGTGCTGAAACTGTGCCTGAATAGTCTGTAGTAAACGGGTCATATCTTGGGCTGTAGGACGAATTTTTGGATGATTTTAGTGGCATTAGAAAGTTAAGACAAAATGCTACAACTTTCATGAAGACCACGTTGCTTCATTCTGATGGCATCCATGAGATCAGCACTGAATGATTTCAGAGACAAAGAATCTCAATAATTTTCCACTCACCAACTCACCATTTGGCATTTTCCACTCATTCACTCACTCATCCACCTACTTTTAATCAGCCCCATTGTCATTTTGTATCCCTAATCCACTATAAAAGGCACCATTGGCTGATCATTTGGTGCTCTTGGTGTTAGGCTTAGTTTTTAGAAGTTTTAGTTATGCTTGTTTATTGTTTTCCTTTGTTGTAATTTTCTCTTGCTCTATATTGAAGCTATGTGCATCTTTCTTTTCTTCTCTCTTTCTTTCTTCTTGTTTATGAGTAACTAAATCTTCATCTTGCTTGAGTAAAAGAGTGAAGCTCTTGGTAATGAAATAAGGTTAGATTATTCTATTTCTTGTGCTTAAATGATATATTATCAAATGGACATTATATGTGTTGTATTTTGTTTCCAATCAATTTAGAAACCTTCTTTGTATAGTGGAGATCTTGATTTATTATAGACAATAGGATTGGTACAGTGAATGCTTGAACTCATTTACAAATGTTGGTAGATAATTGAAGGAATCATAATATGGTTGCATATATAATTGAACTTTGAATGTTATATTTTCCGATTGGAACCTCCGTTGTGTGTGGATTTCAATTGAGTTATAAAGAGAAATAATCTTGCCTCCAATTTATTACCAAGAGTGGATCTCCTAACCCAAGCAAATCATTTTTCATTTGTGAATAACTTTTATTACTTTTGGTGTTGTGACAAATCATTTTCTTACTTCAATTAATTTTTCTTCATCAATTCCCTGTGGATCAACCTCAGACTCCCGAGAATTTATTACTTGAGACAACCTGCACTTGGGTTTGCATCCTTTAAATCCCACAATCATCGGGCACATATTTCTAAAAGATTTGGTTAGGACAATATTTGAACAAGTATGGATCATCTCAATAAAAAATTTTCACCTCTGTCAAAAGTTTCTTTCTATCTTGGTGCGTCTATTGAAGCAACATCTTTCCTTCTTGTTCTCCAGTAAGAGTTGAGGAAATTACTTCTGCAAAGCTTTGTTCTTCTCCCAAAAATGTGTACTTCAACCTAGCAGGTAATGACTTTAATTCCAGTGTGAGTACTTCTTCATAGGTATTATCATTCATGGGTTTTAGCTCTTTGAATCCCGGCTTCCATCCTTTGTATTATATTTCCTCTGTACAATCAAGCAAATCAAATGAATTAATTAAACAAACTTCTAATGGGTCAGAAGAACTCCCTTTTTTAAGATAATCATCTACAATGGCTTCAATCCCTTCAACTTCCTCCTTTTCATCAAAGACTTCATGTGGTTGCTTGCACATGTTAAAAACATTAAGTTCTAGTGTCATGTTTCCAAATGTTAGATTCACCACTCCATTTCTGCAATTTATCAAGGCATTAGATGTTGCTAAAAATGGACGACCTAAAATAACAGAAATTAACTTACAACTATCAACCATAGGTTCAGTATCCAAGACAATAAAATCCACAGGATATATGAATTTATCAACTTGAACCAACACATCTTCCATTATTCCTCTTGGAATTTTAATTGATCTATCGGCAAGTAGAAGAGTTACAGAAGTTAGTTTTAACTCACCTAAGTTGAGTTGCTGATAAACTGAATATGGAAGCAAATTGACACTAGCACCAAGATTAAGTAAAGCTTTTTCAATTTCATGTTCTCCAATAATGCATGAAACTATAGGACAACCAGGGTCTTTATATTTCAACGCATTATTATTCTGAAGAGTGGAGCTTACCTGTTCAGACATAAATGCTTTCTTTTTTACATTTAGTTTCCTTTTAACAGTGCACAAGTCCTTCAAATATTTGGTATAAGAAGGAATCTATTTGATAACATTTAATAGAAGAATATTGACCTTCACTTGTTTCAAAATTTCAGTGTGGTGGTCTAATTTCTTTGGATTATTCAATGCTTGAGGAAATGAGGGTGAAGGTGAGAGTTTGGTCTCCTTTTGGTAAACTTCTTCATTTTCTTGGGGAATTGATTCATCATCTTTTTCACAAGGTTTGAGAATTTATTTTTCAACAACCTTTCCACTCCTAAGAGTTATCATTGACTTGACTTGATCTATTTTTTAGTTTTCTAAACTCTCTTCATTTAGACTATACTGACCATTAGGATTTGGTTGAGGTTAAGAAGGAAATTTTCTTTTCTCATGAATGATGAGCGCAGAAGAAAGTTTAGAAAGAGTTTCTTTGATGTTAGTCATGGTTTGATTGTTTTGTTTATTAATGACCTCTTACTTTTCTATGATTGCATGCAGTGTTTCTTCAAGGTTTTTCCTATATGGTGGGACATAAGGTTCATATCCTTGAGAATTTTGAGAGTCCGGTTGTGCCTGAGGAGGTGGTGGTTGCACGAATTGTGACTGATTATTATTCCTCTAGCTGAAATTCAGGTAACTTCTCTATCTCGGATTGTATGTATCTGAAAAAGAAAAAGTAAATAGCTTTTTAAAATTATTCATTACATTTACTTGCTCATGTGCAACTTCTTTAAAAACAGGAATCTTATGACATTCATGTGTTAAGTGTCCTAAGTCATCACAAATGCTACAAATTTCTTTATTTTGCATAGATTTGATTCCTTTTGCTTTTCCTAATTCCATTGCTTCAATTTTTCTAGCCAAACTGGCAAACCTAGCATTTAGATCTTCCTCTTGACTAAGGTGATATTTTTCTTTATTAGCAATTGCAAGGTTAGATCTAATTGAATTTTCAAAAGGGTTAGTACTATGCCAAGATTGAGAATTTTCAGCCAGCTGGTTTAAATAGTCTAAAGCTTCATCAGGTTCTTTATCAAGAAACTCTCCATTGCACATTGTTTCCACAAATTGTTTAGTTTCAGGTGTTAAACCTTTATAAAAGAAGCTTATAGTACACCATTTTTGAAAACCATGATGTGGGCAAGAATTTAACAAATCTTTAAACTATTCCCAACATTGAAATTATGCTTCATTTGAATTTTGGAAAAAAATTTGGATTTGTCTTTTCATAACATTGGTTTTATGTGTTGGAAAAAATTTCTTTAAGAACTCACATTGCATTTCTTGCCATATGCCAATTGATCTTGGTTTCAAAGTGTTAAGTCAATATTTTGCTTTATCTTTTAAAGAAAAAGGAAACAATTTAAGCTTAACAATCTCTTCAGTGTAATTTTGGTCATTAAAAATAATACATACTTCCTCAAATTCTTTCAGATGTAAATATAGGCTTTCAAACTCTAAACCATGAAAATTAGGAAGTAAAGAAATCATACCTGACTTGAATCTAAAAGTATTGACATTGAGTGGAAAGATAAAACATGATGGACTAGAATTTCAAGGTGGTTGCAAATATTCATGTATGGTTCGCAACGGTTGATTTTCATATTCATCATGTACACTTTCATTTTCATCCATTATATCAATTGTGTGTGATTGTGATTTAAACAAATCAATATATAAAGTACCAGTATTAATTTTAACTAAATGATCAGAATTTACATCACAATACCAATTAAGCATAAATAAATAACTTCAAATAGAAAAAATAATGTACAAGTCGACAGTTTACA
Organism: Ormosia emarginata; assembly: GCA_029884605.1. Lineage (NCBI taxonomy): Eukaryota > Viridiplantae > Streptophyta > Magnoliopsida > Fabales > Fabaceae > Ormosia > Ormosia emarginata. Next base: position 77,624,748 of record JAQQTP010000089.1, read on the forward strand.
CCATCCATTAAATATTAACAAAGATGTGGTATGAACCAACCACCCAATAAATATTAACAAGTAAAAAGTTAAAAAACTGATAAATTAAAAAGTTAGATAATTGATAAATTAAAAAGTTAGATAGTTAAAGAGTTAATAATTAGTAAGTTAGAAAGTGCAGAAAGTAAAATATAGAAATTAAAGTGCAAAAAGTAAAGTGCAGAAAGTAAATTGCAGAAAGTAAAGTGCTGAAAATAAATTTAAAATATGAAAACCGGAAAAAGCAGAACCCTACTAGAGCCGAAAGAAAAAAGAAGAAGAAAGATTATTTCATTACGTTAGAAAGTAATAATAAATAACAGAAATTAAAAAGTTAGAGAACAAAAAATAAATGACGTAAATTAAAAAGTTAGAGAACAGAAAATAAATGTTAGTAAGCAAAAAATAAATGACATAAATTAAAAGTTTGTAAACATAAATAAATGACATAAATATAAAAGTTAGAAAGCTAGTAGGTTAGCAAGTTAGAAAGTTAGAGAGTTAATAAAGAAACTGAAGGATCGGTCAGCTGATCTTTTGCTTTGCTGAGGGAAAAGAAAGAATAGATTTTATTAAAGTATGAGAACCTCAATAAATTAAAACTTCAAATTAAATCCCAGGCAACGACGCCAAAAACTTGATTGCGGGATTTAATGATACAAACCCAAGTGCAGGTTATCTCAAGTAATAAATTCTCGGGAGTCCGAGGTCGATCCATAGCGAATTGATGAAGAAAAATTAATTGAGGTAAGAAAAAGATTTGTCACAACAATAAAAATAATAAAACTTGTTCATAATTAAATTTAAGAACTTGCTTGGGTTAGGAGATCCACTCTTGGTAATAAATTAATGGTAAGATTATTTCTCTTTATAACTCAATTGAAATCCACACACAACGGAGGTTCCAATCGAAAAATATAACATTCAAAGTTTAATTATATATGCAATCATATTATGATTCCTTTAATTATCTACCAACATTTGTAAATGAGTTCAAGCATTCACTGTACCAATCCTATTGTCTATAATAAATCAAGATCTCCACTATACAAAGAAGGTTTCTAAATTGATTGGAAACAAAATACAACACATATAATGTTCATTTGATAATATATCATTTAAGCACAAGAAATAGAATAATCTAACCTTATTTCATTACCAAGAGCTTCACTCTTTTACTCAAGCAAGATGAAGATTTAGTTACTCATAGACAAGAAAAAAGAAAGAGAGAAGAAAAGAAAGATGCACATAGCTTCAATTTAGAACAAGAGAAAATTACAACAAAGGAAAACAATAAACAAGCATAACCATAACTTCTAAAAACTAAGCCTAACACCAAAGTCTCCCAAATAATCAGCCAATGGAGCCTTTTATAGAGGATTAGAGATGCAAAATGACAAGGGGGCTGATTAAGAGTAGGTGAGGAGTAGGTAGATGAGTGGAAAATGCCAAATGGTGAGTTAGTGAGTGGAAAATTATTGAGATTCTTTGTCTTTGAAATCATTCAGTGTTGATCTCATGGATGCCATCAGAATGAAGCAACGTGATCTTCATGAAAGTTGTAGCATTTTGTCTCAGCTTTCCAATGCCATCAAAAATCATTCAAAAATTTATCCTACAGCCCACGATATGACCCAATTACTGCAGACTGTTAGGGCCCAGTTTCAGCACCTCTATTTTGACTTCCAGACCCAATATCAGCTTCAAGCTGTCCGAATTAGCTCTTATGTTCTTCATGAAAGTTGTAGATATGGGTCATAACTTTCAAGTCTCTAAATTTCAGCCCAAGAAAGTGCCTACAGCCCGAGTAATGCTCTGATTTCTGCACACTATTTAGGTTCCATTCACAAAATCCGTGTTGTGACTTCCAAGCCCATTTAGCTCCTCTAGATGTCCATATTTTACCTAGAGCTCTCATGAAAATTGTAGAGCTCTCTCTTATCTTTCCTACAAGGAAAGATACATAATTTTTACACATTTAGAACTCAAGATATGACGAAAATACAGAAATAGCGTAAGACTAAAATAATGCTAAAAAAATCAATTAAGTCCAATTTGAGTTCAAACTTACAAAACATAACCAGACTTAATCAATTAAGTATATGGAGAGTGTAAATGACTAAAAATGAGGGTTTATTAATGTATAAAATATGTGATTATCAGAAATATATGTCAGTAATCCCAAAAATCTTTATAAATCTTTTTTATCTTTTAAGTTTGTTGGAAAATTTTGAAGTTTTTCTAATATATGTTTTTGCATTATTATTTTTCCCTTTTCAATTTCTAGTCCTAAATAATTAATTTTGTTTTGGGCTAATACAACATTTTTCTTACTTAAAACTACTCCATTTTCTAGACATTTTTTAAGTACTAATTCAGCTTTCTTAAAATGATCTTCTAAGTCCTTATTAATAAATACTAATATATCATCGATATAAATAAGACAAAAATCTCTATATTATTTTAATATTGAATCCATTCTTTATTGGAAAATACCTGGTGATTGCTTCATTCCCATAGAAAGTACATTCCATTCATATTGCCCTTGAAGACAACTAAATGTTGTTAATGCCTTAGATGCTTATGTAAGCCTCATTTGATAAAATCCAGACTTACAATCAAAAGCACTAAACCAGTGCATATTTTTTACTCATTTAATAATTAAATCTTTTCATGGTAAATAATATGCATCTCATTCCATTACATCATTTATTTGTTTATAATTTATTACCTTACGTCTTTTTCCTCTTTTTATTTCATTATGATTTTTAACATAAAATGTTGGTCAGAGCGTTTACTTTTTGATGGTCTAATTAATCTTTTTTCTTCCATTTCTGTAATATCTTTTACAAATTTATCTCTATTCTGTTTTGTGTAAATCATAGGTTTACATTTTATTTCTTTGATGGGATCTTTTAATTTTAATTCAATTAATTCCATATTTTCGTTTTTAATATTTGGGTCTAAAGAATTTTCACTACATGTTTTTTCTAGTAATTCTTCAATATGGGCTGGAATTCTTCTTTCGGGTTCAAGATTAATAAGTACATGGCGAAGTTTTCGGCATACATCCTCAACTATCTCACCACATTTCAGCTTGCTAAACTCTGATTGCTTTTTAGAGTAGATACAGTCAGAAAAGTGAGTGATTGGAATATTAATAATTTTTCATAATTGTTTTGCCCGAATATAAGGTATTTTTAATGAGATATAATCTAAATATTAGCAAAATGGTGCATATAAACGTAAGAAATTATTTCCTAGTATCATATCCAGTCCTGTTTCCTGTTGGTAAATAGTTGGGACAATGAATAATTTGGTTTGAATTATTAAAGTAATTCGTTTTACTACTAAATACATAAGATGTATAGATCCATTTGCAATTTGTATTTTTAATTATTTATCTAATTTTTCTCATTTATCAAATAATGCTTTTGTTGCTAAACAAATACTTGCTCTTGTATCAATATAAGTTTCAGTTTCTTTATTACTTTTTTCAATTTTGATTTTAATATAAGTACTATTTGAATTCTGTTTCTTCTGAAGATAATTCATTTTTTGAATATTCGTATATACTATTTTCAGTATCATTTAATTCGTCTTCTATCGGTTCTAACTTATATATTTTATAAACTTGTTTTATTATTTTTTTTCTTTTTAGTCTTTTTCTTTCTTTTGTGGACATTCATTGGCATAATGACCTTTTACATTACATATCTAGCATACACATTTTTTTTTCTTTTTGGACAATATTTTCTTTGAGTATTTTGTTTTCTTCTAAAATATTTTCTTTTAGTATTTTTATAAGCTCTTTTCTTAGGGTATGCTTTTCTAAGTCTCGATTTCTTTTTGTAATATTTTCTTTTCTTTATTTCACAATTACATCCATAATTTCATGGATTTTCAATTTCCGGTATATCACAACAGATTGCAGTTCTTCCTCTATTTAATTGTCTAATTGTTTCTCTTTGTAAGCATTGCTCTCTTAATTCATTATAGAGTATTTGAATAATTCTTCCAAGTGTTTTAGCGGTTTCTTTTGGTTGCATTTGCCAAATAGTTCTTATCTTTATATTAAGTGGGTATGGGAATTTATCAATAAATATATTCATATCTATTAGTTTGGTTTCAACATTTAATTGATAATAATATTTTTGGTATTCACAAATAAATTTTTCAACTTCATACATATTACATAATTGTATTTTGTTTAGGTGTGTTTTTGCTTTTTCATGTAAAAATTTATTTACTTCATCTCTATGTTCGAATACATTATATCCTATAAATTCTTGATATATTAGTCCCATAATTAATCTAGTAAATTCTTGATTATTATTAACAGTTCTTGCAAATTGATGTCATGTATCGTCACTAATACTTGTTAGGAATTTTTGTATATTTCCTTCAGTTTTATATATCAATAAATTTTTAACATCAAGTAAGTTTAATCCATTAAATTTTTCATCTGTTGCAATTAATAATGTTATTTTATTAGTCCATTGTAGGAGAATTTTTTCTTTATTTGTTGCACAATCAATATTTAATTTGGTTCTTATTCTAATATTTTCATAATGTGGATGAAATTCTTCTAGTACTGAAGTCCATTTTCTATTTTTTCTAGCATATCATTTATTATACATAATTTCTTATTCATATTTATCTCATTCTTCTTTCGAATATCCCTAATATTCTTCCTATTTTCGTTTGGGTTGTGTATTACTTGTTAATCATCTTTCCATAAATATTTCATCATATTCGATTCATTATCTCAAGTATTATAATTTAATATTATTGTTTCTATTTGTTCAATTTTTTTGTATTTGTTTATTTTTATTTTCAATTATTTTTAGTTGTTCTAATAATTGTTGGATTTCCTCAATATTTGTTAATTTCTTTATTTGGTCAAGTATATTCCTCTTTTATCCTCTCTATGAGATAACGGGTTTAAGAAATTTTGAAGGTTCTATTTCTTTTTCTTCAAGTTTTATTATATCTTTTGTTGCATTTCTAAATATTTCTTCTAAATCTCTTTTTGTTGAGCATTTATTATTTCTTTCTTCATCTAAGAGTTCTTCAAATTTAAGAATATTGTCTGATTTATTTATATTTTTGTTTTTGTTAATTTTATCAAGTGTTATTTTAATATTATTTATTTTATTTTTTTATTATTAATTCTTTCACAAGTGTATATTGCAATTCTATTAGTATTTTTTATTAGTAGTAATAAATTTTTATTTATTTCTTCTAACATTTTCTATAATTCTTTATTCATTGATTCAATTGCTTCTGGTACTATCATTAGAAGATATATTATTATTATTATTATTATTATTATTATTATTATTATTATTATTATTATTATTATAGTTTAATTTCATTTTTTATTTTATTTTTATATTATTTCTTTTTTCCATAGCGGAGGCACCAGAGAATCATCCTTAACATTTTCGTATTTTTAACTGAAAATAGAGGTGGGGACGTGGCGAAGCACTGTCTACAACAATTTCGATTTTGTAATCTAATCTCATACAATCATAAAGAAGAGAAATTTTTTGTTATTATTTACTGTCCATCTCCTCATCTTTTAAGCATTTCATTTAATAAGTGATATGTATAAATATTATTTTTAAGGATTAATGTATTCTTAAGATAAGAGAAATATTTGTGTATCTATTATTTATATAAATTATATAAATCTTATTTATATAAGTTATGTAAACTAAATAATTTAACAATTGACACATTATCAGCTCAAAAAAAAAATAGACATTATAATTTATATAATTATTAAAATATTAATTAGTTTAATTTATACAAATGTATATATAAACAAAACCAACACAAGTAATTATTCTTAACATGAAGATGACCACAAAAGCACTCCATAAAGACCATAAAAAGAGAGTCTATATATCCTAACCAGTTGTAGCGGCACCAGCTACAATCTTTTAAGGTTTGGTTGTGAATATGTGACAAAAGCTTAATATATATATATATATTTTTTTATAAAAAATAAAAATTATTATAACTCAAATATATATAATTTTAGTGACTTTGTCATATTATTTATTTATCAAAAAAAATTATATAATCTACTTTTATATAACAAATGAGAGGATATTATTTTAAGGACAACTTAATCTTTTAAGTTATTTTCTATCTAAGATTGATACATATTATTTTTAATATTTTTTAAACTTTAAATTTAAATTATTTTTTTAATTAATTATACATATAACATTTTTATATATTTTCTTTTTTAATTGATATATTTTTTAATTTTATCTAAATAAATTAATTATACATATCATTTTTATAATCTCAATTATATTTTTTTATTATAAAAAATATTTTTTTCTTTTAATTTATATATATTTAAATTCTATTTAAATTTAAAAAAAATCATGTAATGTACGATGTACTTGTTAGTTATTATAATAACTACGGAAATTAAATTGAGAGAAATAACACAGCAGTGGATAAAAGGCTCAAGTAAAAGAAAGACCATGTTGCTCAAGTCAACTTCAATTTATTGAAGAGCTACGGCATCTACCAAGAGTTAATAACACTTTCTAGTGGACCCACAGTTAATAACACGAGCAAAAAAGTTTTTTTTTTTACAATTAATTATTCATACAATTTTAAGTTGAAAATAGTGAAATTAGGTAAGAAAAAATAGGCTTTATGGTTCCCATGTTCAAGGTTGAAAAATTGAGTCCGAAGGCTTTAAAGCGTGGATAAATTTAGAAATTTTAAATAACATGAATAAATGTTTTTATAGTTAAAATAGGTATAAGTGAGTTTGAGTGAATAATATTTTTTATTACTATTAGTTTATATATATAGAGAAATATAAGAATTTTTTTTTTTGTATTATGAATATATTAATACTAAATTTACATAAGTGTAATTAAAAAATAAAAAATAATATTATATAAATAAATTTATATACTAAATTATATGAGTGTTGTTAAAAAATATTATATAAATTTTATTTTTTATTATTATTAATTTATTAATTTATCTGTATACAAAAATAAAAATTATATATATTAAAAAAATATATATATATACACATATATACCAATATAAAATAAAATAAAAATCTGAACTCTCTGACACATGGTTTCGTCCTTCCTTCAAAGGTTATGCCTCCCCTCTCTGACACATGGCCCGTCCCTGCTTCAAAGGTTACACGCAAACAAGGCATCAGTAAATTAAATGACAATAAGAGGCAATTAAGTGGAGGACATGTATCTTCCTTTCCATCCTAAAAGCACGTATCGAATCCAACAAAATTTAACTTTGTGTTTAAATATTTTTTTATTAATGAAATAGAATAAAATAAATAAAAATAAATCAAAAAATAAAAAAATAAAATAGAACATAGTTTTTTTCTTTTTTATTTAGAAGATTCATTAACAGAATAAAATGGAACATGTGTTTTTCTTATTACACCTTAATTTTAGAAAGAACAAAATTAAATATTTTAAAGGAAGAGAGGGAGAGTGATTCTTCCTATGTTCCGTTCTGTTCTGTTATGATGTATTTTAAAACTTTCAAATATAAAAAAATATTTTGGTTCCCCTCATTTTTTTTCGTTTTCTTCTTTACCTGTTATTTAAACATAGTGTAAGGGAATCGATGAGGAGAGGAGAGGAGAGGAGAATGATGCTGCCTTTTCTTTTAGGTTGTGTTTAAAATGAATAAAAATGAGAAATGATTTGATTTGATTTGAATTAATTTGATTTGATTTAAAAATTAAATTTTGTGTTTGGAACTTTTAAAAAAATAAGATTTGAATTGATTTAGAAATCAAATTCTGTGTTTAGAATTCATTAAAATGAGAATTTATTTTATTTTATTTTATTATTTTACATTTTAACCCTTATGAAAAGTTGTTAGAGGTAGTTATTAAGGGTAAAATAATCTATTTATTTTAAATCAAATCAAATCCTAACAAATCCTATCAAAATTGATAGAATTTCTAAAACAAAAGAAATGAAATCCATGAGATTTTAGAAATCAAATCATTTCTTATTTTTAAACATTCTAAATACAAAATTTAATTAAATTTAATTTACAAATCAAATCATTTCTTATTTTTTTACATTTCAAACACATTCTTACTTTCTCAACAAAAAAAGAATGCATAGGGGAAGCGGTGGAGCAATTAATGAATTGATACGGTGCGTGTCATTGGCTGGAAAAAAAAAAAAAGTTAACTAGCTAAATTGAAGTTTCGCACTAGAGATCGCAAAATAGGTGGAATTTGATTAGTCGATCCGTTTAATGAGTTAAAAATGACAAATTGAGTTGTATTTTGTAATTTATTTTTTTAGGTGAGTTATTTTAATCTATCTTGTATACAGAATAAAGTGACAGAATCAGACTTTGGAGATTAGAGAAAATATGTATTTTTTTCAAATGTTATCTTTATTATTTGAATAATAAGATAAAATTTTAAAACATAAATTAAGATTTAATAGAAGATTTTTTAAATTTATTTCAATTTTTTATTACTTTAATAATTAAAAAGAATTTGTGTTTATATTGAAAATTACTTTTTTTAAAAAAATTATCTATTAAAAAAATTATAATTAGTACCATATTGCTCAACGAATAACTCACAAACTTCAATTTCAAATATCAATAAACCCGAACTATGAATCAATAACTAGGAACATTAAAGGCATACAAAGAAATTAATGAATAAGAGTGAAAAAAATTAATGAATAGAAGGAAAGTTTTGATAATTTATAAAAAAAATAGGGTATAGGGATAATATTTTTTCTTTAAAAAACACTAAAATCTGTTTTTATATTACCTATTAATTTTAAAAAAAATTCATGCTCCCCTTCAATTGTATGTGGCTCCGCGTAGGTTATTCTCCTAATAACATGTAGGTTATTCTCCTAATAACATAGGTGGCCATTGTTTTGAAAATCAATATTAGTTTTGTCCACCTTTTAAAGGTTACTATCAACCATCTTACTTTCCTAAGTTGCATATTAGCATAACCACGAGGTATCATCAGAGGAGACCATTAGAAAATTCATGCAAAAGATGGAAAATGACATGCAAGTATATAAATACTAACGCTGTCTTGCAAAAGATAGAAGATGTCAACCAAATACATTAGAATGTCATTCAAGAAATGAAAATTGTCACTCAAGAACATTCTAATGCTATTGCTAAGTTAGAAGGTCAAATGGGTTAGTTAGATAATCAGATGGCAGAGATAGAGGAAGAGGGATTCCCTAATCCCTATCCAAGATATCCTAATTGTAAAGGACAATCTACATTTAATGAAATATCTAGTTCAATTACGAAACCAAAGCAAGTTGATGATAATTGTTTTGGACCGTAATTCAAGTTCATAATCCAAAGATCAAATTGGCATGCATACTTGTCAGAATCCAACGTCAATGCTCTTAGCAGGAATATGCTTACCATGAATTTCAGAAATATATGTTGGACCTCGGTACTGGATAATAATTGCTTTACTGTGAGATATGCGCAATTGATGTGCATTTTTCTTGACCAAGTCTAAAAACTTGATGCGAGATTAATTGTTGCATTACAAACCTAAATACAGGTTGTCTCAAGTAATAAATTTTTCGAGAGTCCGAGGTCGATCCACAGAGAATTTATGAAGAAAAATTAAGGTAAGGTAAATATTTTGTTATTACGGTAAAAATTATTTTCTTCGGTGAAAAGATTCACTCTTGGTAAATAAAGTAAATGTAAGATTAATTCCTTTTATAACTCAATTAGAATTCTCACATAATGGAGATTTCAATCGGAAAATACAACATTAAAAGTCCATTACGTAATTATATTATATTTTCTTTAATTATTACCACAACTTGTAAATGGGTTAAAGCATTCACTGTGCCAATCCTATTGTCTACAACAAATCAAGAGCTCCTCTTTACAAAGGTAGTTTCTAAATTATCAGAAACAAAATATAACACATAATAATTACTAGAAAATAAATCATTAAAGCACAAGAGATGAATAAATCTAACCTTATTTTATTACCAAGAGCTTCACACTTTGACCCAAGTAGACTGGAACTTATTTACACATAGACTAGAAAGAAGAAAAAGAGAAAAGGAAAGAGAAAGAAAATTGAAGGGAGACTGAGGAGAAGAGGCTGGGCACTGCCCAGAACCCCCTCTCCAGCGTCTCCCCCCGAATTTCTCTCCCAGAATTCAGTATGTTTCTGACATTTGATTGCCTATTTATAGGCAATTTGAAGTAGAGCTATAGTGGAATGCAAATTGCATCTACAGTGAAATGACAATTTGCATCTATAGGAGAAAACTTAACGATTAAGAATGTTACGTCATCAATGACATATATTTTTTTTAAAATAATAATTGAGCAAATGTGTACAGCCGTGTCTCCTATTTTTTTTTATTTTTGAGAAAAATGATCTTTATGAAAGTTGTAGGCCTGGATATTTGCTTTAAAACGGCTTTGGTTTGAGTCCAAAATCATTCATAGAACTCAAGATATGGTCCAATTACTGCAAAGTGTTTTGGACCCGATTTCAGCTCCTCTATTTTGACTTGCAAGCCCAATATCACCTCCAAGGAGTCCGAACTGAGTTTTGTGTTCTTCATGAAAGTTGTAGGGAATTGTCTAAGCTTTCCTACAAGACCAAAATCACATCAATCTAATATTTGCAACTCAAGTTATAGCCAGTTTACTAAACACCGCCAAAGAGATAATTAAGGTTAATTTATGCAATAATTTGTTTAATGATCCAATAAGATTCAATATCATAAAATGTGTCAAAATCAATTTAATTAAGCTTAATTGAACCTTAAGAAGCCTAGTGAGAGGATTATAAAATGTATAAAATACAGTGTTATCAAATTCCCTCACACTTAACTTTTGCACTCTTGGGCAAAACACAAAAATAAACCAAAAAAAAAAATGACACAGACTCAAAAGCTAAAATCTCTAAAGGATTTAATGACTCAAGAAGAGCAACCAAACATTCAAGGGTTCAAAACAGTCATGAGGTAACATTTCTTCGCATCTCAAACCAACAAGCAAGGAAACTTCAGTTGAAAAGAATGAATCAAGAATGATAGATCCTCACAGAATTCACTCTCAATCTCTCAAGTGTTTAAAAAGGTTAGTATTTCTCTCTATTCAACTCATGAATAATTGCACTACCATAAGCTTATTTATCTTCTACTTCTCCGCTTTTCAAAAACAACATATATACACAAATCATGAGGACTTTATTCAAGGTTATAATGGGGTCAAGGTAAAGGAGGAAGTAATATAGATAAGACAAATTAAATACCAAAAAGAATAAAAGAACATTATGTTACAGTTAGAGTGGAGAAGATGTTTCATAACATTCAGTCTAACCTTTCCAAGATTTTCTTAATTCCTTCTCTATTTGTTTTTTTTCTCATAAAGAGCATTGACCAATATTTGACTAATATTTCGTTAAAGATCAATTGGTAGGTTGAATTCATTATTAGGCTTGAACATTCTCCTTCTATTCCTGTTATTTCCAAGAATTCGCTGGCCAGCTCTTTTTTTTTTTACTGATCTGCACATGCACCCCCACACTTGTTCAAGAACTCATCAAATAACAAAGTCAATGCTCTCTTATTCCCTAAGGTCAGGTAAGAACATGATTTTTCATTTAAGGCACGTAATGAGTTAGAAACAAAGAATGGTCAAATAAGTTCAAAGGGGTTAAGCAAAGAAAAAAAATGTGAGGTTGACTATTTGGTCAAAGTAGTTAATTCAAGAAAATTGTCTCAATCATGTTTATGTATGCATGTGAAAACGTAGCTTCAAAAAGAATCAAAGCAAGTTCTAGAGTAACAATTCCATGAGAAAAAATCACACAAGAAAGAAGAGAATGGTACAGATGTTCAATCCATTCATCGATAGGCTCAAAATCTCACAAGGTATAATTCTATCATTCTCAGTCCAAAAAAAATTCAACATCCATAACCAAGCATGTGATGTTTAAGAAAGAAGACAATTTACTCAATCATGCAAATTTCCCTGAATTTGAATTGCTACTTCTACACAAACTAGGTATCTACCCCAATCTAGATGCGTCTCAAGAATAAATTATAGCCACAGCAAAATTTACTCCTTACTCTGCCATCCTTAATTGGTTTAGGTTAGAAAATTGCTGACAAACATATAAACACATTAATAAACACACTTCCTAAAATTTTTTTTTCAAACATTTTTTTTAAACAATTTTTTTTACATAATTATTCACACAACAATTATTCACACTATCCTTCCCCCCAATCAGATCACAACATTGTCCTCAATGTTAAAACATAGAAAGGTAAATGATAGAAGAAAGTACCTATTGTTGCAATTACTGAAAAGAGAAACCTCACATAAATATAAATAGAAACAAAGTACGACTAAAGATTGAAATTATTTAAACAGATAGAGTGTCTTAACTGGCTTCCTTTTCTTACTGCTTCTCGCAACATTTCCTTCGGACCACTTCTTGTTCTTTTTTTTTTTAAAAAAAAATCTATACAAGAAAATATATACACGTAGCTGTGATTGTGGCTCACATCTTCCTCTGGTTTTACATCTAGTAACGGCTTAAACGCCTTCTATGAGTCGAGGATAAGCTTCCCATCCAATTTTCTTATAAATTGACAAACATGGTCTTTTTGAGTCAAATTCCCAAGACTATAATGCACTTACTAATCCCTGAAGAGATTCTTTGATAGGTGGGATATCAAAAGGTGAGCCTAAGTATGGACAAATGATCTACAACAACCTTTTGATTTTTTTTAAAGCAACAAAATCCGCCGTATCAACCTAAGTTTGCAAAAACTTGTTGAGAAAATCGACAAGTGCACCGAATTGTCAAAGTGATTAAAGAGAAAAAGAAAAGAAAAACAAACACTAAGACACAAGAAATTAAAACACTAAGGATCAAACTTCACTTGATTCAACAATCTATCATAGACAATAGAGTAGCTTTGGAACCTTCCTTCTAATCAATTCTTAATCATTCAATTGATGGGGAGAATCAATAATTAATTTTCATTTAATTCTTTGGTCTAAACCTTAATTCTTAAAGGCATGACTTTTACTCTTGTGATTCTCATGGAAAATACCACAGTTCTCCCACACAACCTATAACCTCCATTCCTAGACAATTATAAATCATGGCACTTTATTATTTATGGTCTAGATTATATGCAAACCTTCCGATTCTACATACACCCACTAAATCAATTTATGAGTAACTAATTTATAAAAACATTATGAACCATAATAAGCACTTAAATTGAATAGAAAAGAGTTAATTAGAATTTCAGTCTTAATACATGTCGATTGAATCAAGTTACATTTTCACCTTAAAAACACACAAATTTAATTACACATGACAAAAGATAAAAAGAAATAAGAAGAAAAAAATATATACATAGCTTAACCTTTTTCTTAAAAAAATATTTACAAATAGGTGGTAAACATGCCATGATAAAAAAAATAATATTAAAAAGTAGGCGGTATAAACCTGCCATGATTAAAAAAGTAATATTAAAAAGTAGGCGGTATAAACCTGCCATGGTAACTAAAAATAATAATATTAACAAGTAGGCAGTATAAACCTGCCATTAAATATTAACAAAGGTGTGGTATAAACCAACCACCAAATATATATTAATACATAGTAAATAAATATTTACAAGGGTGTGGAATAAACCAACTACCAAATAAAAATAAAAAATGGTGTGATAGAAACCAACCACCAAATATATATATATATATATATATATATATATATATATATATATATATATATATATATATATATATATATATATATATATATATATATATATATATATATATAACAAAGGTGGGGTAATAAACCAACCACAAAAAAAATGCAAAAAGTAAATTACAAAAAGTAAAATGGAGAGTTTCCCTCACTAAGTTAGTGCGTAAAATAAAAGGGAGAGTTATCCCCACTGAGTTAGTATATACAAAAATTAAAAAGGAGAGTTTTCCTCACTGTACAAGAAAATAAAAAGGGAGAATTACCCCCACTATTAGTATGTACAAGAAGTAAAAGGAACAGTTTCCCCCACTATTAGTATGTACAAAGAAAATAAAAGGAAGAATTACCCCCACTGTATAGAAAGGGAGAGTTTCCCCCACTGTTATTATGTACAAAGAAAATAAAAGGGAGAATTACCCCCACTGTACAGAAATTCAAGCTAGTTTTTTTTTCATTTTCTTTTATTATTATTATTATTTTTGTTTTTTAATTTTTTTATTTTTTTACTATTCATATACTATTCACATTATTATTTACATACTATTCATATTACTATTCATATTACTATTTATGTACTATTCATATTACTATTTACATACTATTCACATTACTATTTATATTACTATTCACATGGCTATTCACGTACTATTCATACTATTTACATTACTATTCACACTATTCACACAAAAAAAAAACTATTAGTTAGTGCGTTAGTATGTACAAAAATATTTACACCAAAAGTTTATTCTTCAAATCAAGTCACCGGTAATGACGCCAAAAACTTGATGCACATTTTTCTTGACCAAGTCTAAAAACTTGATGTGGGATTAATTGTTGCATTACGAACCCAAGTGCAGGTTGTCTCAAGTAATAAATTTCTCGGGAGTAATAAATTCACTGTTGGTAAATAAAGTAAAGGTAAGATTAATTCCTTTTATAACTCAATTAGAATTCTCACATAATGGAGATTACAATAAGAAAATATAACATTAAAAGTCCATTACGTAATTATATTATGTTTTCTTTAATTATTACCACCACTTGTAAATGGGTTAAAGCATTCACTGTGCTAATCCTATTGTCTACAACAAATCAAGAATTCCTCTTTACAAAGGTAGTTTCTAAATTATCAGAAACAAAATATAACACGTATAATAATTACTAGAAAATAAATCATTCAAGCACAAGAGAGGAATAAATCTAACCTTATTTTATTACCAAGAGCTTCACACTTTGACCTAAGTAGGCTGGAACTTATTTACACATAGACTAGAAAGAAGAAAAAGAGAAAAGAAAAGAGAAAGAAAATTGAAGGGAGACTGAGGAGAAGAGGCTGGGCACTGCCCAGAACCCCCTCTCCAGCGTCTCCCCCCAAATTCCTCCCCCTAGAATTCAGTACATTTATGACAATTGATTGCCTATTTATAGGCAATTTGAAGTGGAGCTACAGTGGAATGCAAATTGCATCTACAGTGAAATGACAATTTGCATCTACAGGAGGAAACTTAACGATTAAGGATGTTACGTCATCAATAAGATATTTATTTTTTTTAAATAATAATTGAGCAAATGTGTACAACCGTGTCTCCTATTTTTTTTATTTTTGAGAAAAATGATCTTTATGAAAGTTGTAGGCCTGGATATTTGCTTTAAAACGGCTTTGGTTTGAGTCCAAAATCATTCCTAGAACTCAAGATATGGTCAAATTACTGCAGAGTGTTTTGGACCCGATTTCAGCTCCTCTATTTTGACTTGCAAGCCCAATATCACCTCCAAGGATTCCGAACTGAGTTTTGTGTTCTTCATGAAAGTTGTAGGGAATTGTCTAAGCTTTCCTACAAGACCAAAATCACATCAATCAAATATTTGTAACTCAAGTTATAGCCAGTTTACTAAACATTGCCAAAGAGATAATTAAGGTTAATTTATGCAATAATTTGTTTAATGATCCAATAAGGTTCAATATCATAAAATGTGTCAAAATCAATTTAATTAAGCTTAATTGAATCTTAAGAAGCCTAGTGAGAGGATTATAAAATGTATAAAATACAGTGTTATCAGTAATAGACAAGTCCTTATGATATCTGTAATTGTCAATCATGATCTTACAGAATAATAGCACCATAACTACTATACCAATATTATGATAATATCAGGATTCTCTATAACTAAATAAGAAACATATCTCTTCCTGCTATTATAATTGGAACGTATCTCTCTATTATGAGAGTGTATCTATTCAACCCTTATAATTATAAGGCTAAGTCACCCTAATTTGATATTTGACATTTCATTGCATAAACCTTGCTTATGCACTGTCTGACTTGAGCGTTGGAGTCCCTTTGCAGGTACTCCCCTGGTTCAGCACGCTCTGCTACAGCCGCGCAAGGAGGAAACCATCTTAATATGCCTATTTTAGGTATACCTCTGAATTCACTTCAGAACATTGGTACTGTCTGTGGGAAAGATAAACTTCTATTCTCATCCAATCATAGTGAGCACAAGACAACATCTAAGGAGAGGAGGCGCTGCGTTTGCTGCCCCTGGTTAAGGATAGGGATCGGTAGCGCAACACGATCCTCAGCTTGTGGCATCACTAACACATGCTGAAGCCTCCGCCGCTGGGCATCGAGCCGTTATTGTTGAAACTTTTCACGAGGGACATGAGACATCGCCTTTTGCTGAGAGTCCCTTCCATTCGCACAAGGTTTCCATAAGAGAGAGACTTGGAATCCCAGGCCAATGAGGCAACCTCAATGTTCAGGAATCCCAAACCAAGGAGGCAACCCTAATGTTCAGAAACACAGAATCCCAGTGTACTAGCGCTTGAGAAAGCCAAATAATGAAGTCGATGATCGTGCGTCCTACTCTGAACATGCGAATCAATCCCAAATGCCTAGCCGTTGATTCCAAGATATGTTGCAACAATATATGATTATGCTAGATGAACAATATCAGAGATTGGAAGATATGCGACGGGCTATGCATGAAGACCAACCGAGGCTGCAACGTCATAATAGGAGGCGGAATGTTGAAAATAACCAGAGAAGATTGCATACAGATGTCATAGTGTCCAACGTTGCAAACAACAACTTGGGCTGCGACATTCAAGAACAACCTTTTCTCCTTAACTTTTAGAGTATCGTGTCCCAAGGAACTTTAAGTTCCCAGCGAATCTGAAGATCTATGATGGGACCATGGACCCCCAAGAGCACATAAATGCCTTTGAACAATCTATGTGCTTCCATGGGGGATCCAAGGAGTTGCTATGTTGTGCCTTCCCGCTTTCCCTAAAAAATGGGGCCCTAAAGTGGTTTTCGAACTTAACACGAGGGTCTGTCATCGACTGGACAAATCTTAAACAATGTTTCTTGCTTTAGTATACTACGAGCAAGGAGTAACCAAGATCCATCGAATCTCTATCAAAGATCCTCCAAGGGCATGACGAACCCTTCTGTGACTACGTCAGATGATTCATGGCGGCATACACTAGCGTAGAAGACCCCGATGACAAAATAGATTTTCATTATGCCAGGAGTGGTCTTTAGGTCAGTTCTGAGTTTTTTGCATCTCTGGCAAAAAAGAAACCATGTACCTTGCAAGAATTTCAGACACGATCTCTGAAGTATGTGTGCCTTGAGTAAGCAAAGGAGGACCAGAGGAGATGGGACAAAGATGAGTTCTCTCACCAGAAGTCTAACCATAATTCTTCACGGTCCCGGCATTCCAAAGGCAGCCCGTCCTGGGGAAAGTACTTTGATTATACTCCTCTGAACACCCCGCGAGAAACAATCTTGAGGGAAGTGATGCAAATCGAGTTTCAGAATATCAGGAGGCCACCCCCTATAAAGATGTATAAGCAGAAAGATCACTACAAACACTGCATATGGCATAAAGGTTATGGCCATGACACTGAGGACTGTTACCAATTCTGCGATGCCATTGAATTCCTAATCAAGGCCGAACGATTGCAAGAATATATCCTTCGAGTCCAAAATGATGAACACCGTAGAAGACGTAGAGACCAAAGATGCAGCCCTCGACAAAGCTCGTTGTAACACCCCAATTTTTAGAAAAATGTCCTGAATGTTCTGTTTGCTGTTTTTCAAGCTTTTGTGTAAATGATTGTTGTGTCCCTATTTTACTGTTTCTTGTTTTTCTGTATGAAATACAAATATGTTTTACAGGCTAAAATTTTATATGATCGTTTTACGTAAATTGCTTCGAGACGGTAAAATAAAAATTTTCTCAAGCTACTGTTTTAATTTTTCTGGGAGATATACAGACAATTAATACTGTCTGTAATTTTATTTGAACGTTTTGGATGATTTGCTTCGTCGTGGGGAAAAATAAAAAAATGACCGTTATGTCCCGATTGTACTATTTTTAATTTTTCTATATGTTACAGTGCTTAATATTACTGTCTGTGATTTTATTTGGACTTTTTGTGCGATTTGCTCCGGGACAGGAAAATAATATTTTTTCGGGCCGGGGAAATCTTGTTTTAATTATTCAGACTGGGGGATCTTACTAAACCCAATTCTGAATGAGACGATAGTTAATCTTTTAATTTTTAGGATTTAACTGTCCAATAAAATAATTTTGTGTATTATTTTATTAGTCAGTACAAATAAACGGTAATGGACCCGGAAATGTTTTGCGGGACCTATGTTTAGCTAAAACAGTTAACTTAATAGCTTAATTAAGTATCATTAGTGAAGGAATTCTCTAGAACATGATGACTAAGTGTGGTGACTAGGCTAATTAGTGACTAATCATGGTGACTAGGCTAGATGACTATGCTAAAATCAACCAATGGGAGACAAGCTTGCTAACCAAGTTTTAATCTTGATCTTTGATTCATTCTAAGGCTTGGATGAAGCCAAACCCATGACACCTTGCATGGCTTTGAAGTCCACGGCCATATGGCTTTTGGAAGGCCATAATCACTTTGTCTTCATGCCATTTTCTCTCTTTTCTCTCTTCCAAAAACCCTAAAGACCATTGAAGCTCTCTTGAAGTTCCATTCGGCCAAACACAAAACCATATCATCCAACCACCCAAAATTTTATCCAACCAAGTTTTCTAAACCTAAACACAATTTTAAGAACATCTCTAGTTGAGAGTTCTTGTAAAATCTTTCATTTGAAGCTTGGAAACCTACTTGGAAAATTTTACCTAGAAGGTGAAATTTCTAGTTTTCCATTTCTAAACTCTTTTTCAAAGTTCTAAGCCATGATTTCTTCATGGTTTAAGCTCTCTTTTATGGTTAGTAACTTGTAGATTTTTGTTTAAGTTTGTTAGGTGACTTGAAGGAGAAAACCAAAACCTAGAAGAGGAGTGAAATAATATTTTGTCTTCATTTAAGGTAAGAGGAAGACAAATCTTATCATCCATGGATGGTGGTAATAAAATGGAAAATTGATTGTTATGATTGAAGAATCCATAAGGATTCCTTGTTTGTGTTTGTTTAATAGCTTGTTTGTGTGGTTGTTAGTAGCTTTCCTATTTGATGTTTGTAATAATTTGTATGAAAATGCATGTCTACAAGCTTTGATTTGCATGTCTACAAGCTTTGATAATTTGTATGTGTTAGAAATGCATGATAGTATATAGAATGTGAATAACATGATAAGGATTGCATGTGTGTTCCAAAGAACACCACACCAAGGCTCACGGCCATTAATCAAAAGAAGAACCAAAATGTTCTCATTATTTTTCTAAAGTGTAATTTAATTAACCTAGGAAAATTAACAAGAGATAGAATTGATTAGATCAAGGAAAACGAATTTAGAAATCAAGTAACACAAGTGTATATTTCGGCCAACATGCCAAACCAAAGATCCATGATTTCTAAAATCAATTCCAAATCATTTTCTAAAATAATGATTTAATGAATTTAGGTACTACAATAAATTTGACATGGATTTAGAAGATGAAAAATAATTTAGAGATCAAATGCAAAGACTTTGTTAAAATTGGCCAACATGCCACATATTTTTTATCCAAATTTATTTTCTAACTATTGACTAGATAATTTAATAAAAATAAACTAGATCAAGAGTTTTATAAGAGATTAAATGTATGGAAATAATTAGGAATGAAGTATAAAGCGTAGAATGATTTTCGGCCAAAAAGTCAAATTTAAATGTGTTTTGATTTATAGAATTGTTTTCAACTAAGGTTAAGTAATAAAGGCTAAAAGGATTTTATTACAATAAGTTTTAAAGAAACAAATTGATTAGAATTAAGTTTAAGGATTAAAACTAATGATTTTACTGTTAGAAACGAAATACAGTAACTTTTGAAAATTTCTAACATATAGCTCATGTTATAATTTTGAAGCATGTTAGTAGTTTTCAAAAGGATTAAATTATACGGTTAAAAAAATTAAGTAAATAGAATTTTTACGGTAAAATTAGGAAACCATTAATATAAGTTTCTAAACAAAATACTGTCAATTTTTAGTAAAAACGGGCAAATAAGATAGAAAAGATGTCCAAAAGACAGTATACGCTATGAAAAATATTTTACGTAGTTTAAACATATTAAATATTATTTCTGTTTATTTAAACAGTAATTTTTAAGGAATTCGGACAAGAAAATGATTTAAAAATTTTACGCGATTGAGAAAACGTATTAAAAACTCTACGCGATTTTAAAAATAGAAAAATAAATTTATGCGATTTAAAAATGTTTGTAAAAACGACGAGATTGTGAAAGCGCGATAAAATTTCTACGCGATTGACCGCAACTGTATTTTTATACCAATGACGGTATTCTGTATTTTTCTTTCTGCTGTCGGGCTATGAGGTGAACCCGTACAGGCTTTGGAACAATATTTGTCCGGTGGGACTTACTGTATCTTTTTATCTTTGAGGATATCCTGGTAATTTGAGGATATGCCAGTTTTTGGTGGATTGGTTGACGAGGTGAATCACATCGTGTTGTCGATGCGATAAACGTAGTGTGGTTCATTATCTTTATGAACTGGGAGACATTAGTGTACGGGACTCCATATATGGACAGTCGGTCGCACCGCTGGGCCGTGGTAACCGATAGCACACTAATGAACTCGACACGCACTATTTTTAATCGAGATTTCGTAAAGTCTAATAGTACATTGCCTGTAGTGCCACAATGTGAGACCGTGAACTACACCATGCTTTGGATGATGGATTCCATATGACGTGGGGCTATAGACGCAAATGTGTGACAAGCAATAGTTTGGTTGGGCAGCCGTGGTACTAATAGATTTTGCGAGTCATTCTCTCTCTGATATCTGTTTGTGTTTAGCTCCATGGAGTAGGATCGTGTCATGTTGCATTTAATTATATCTTGAACATTATTTATTTTATCTGTTCATTTATTTATTTGGTTATTGTTCTGAGAAATTGTCTGTTTCTGAATTTATTTTATCTGTGATATTATATTATATGTGTTATTGTTTTATCTGTGATATCATGTGTTGTTATGATAATTAGATCTTTACACTATACTGTTATTAAATTACTGTTATAGCTTTTCATATTGCATGAACTGTATATCTGTTGTTTGTCGTTTTCTTATTTGCCATGTTTGTGATGATTTTAGTTTGTCTTACCTCTTTATTGTATGTGTTTTCTGTATATTTATTTTACGTGGTAAAGAGTTTGAGGAGGAGGATCAGCCTCTTGAGATTTTGTATCCTGAAGAAGAAGAAGAGCAACAAGCCGAAGATCAGTACGAAGACCGAAAACCATCTGATCATCCATATCCATTGGATTGATTAGTTTGGGTATGGCGGTGCCAGGATTTTTGGGGTTTGTGACACTCGAGTTTCACGGTGGATCGTTAGCTTGGCATATGCGAGGAGACAGAGACTCCGTGACGTATGTGGGACGGCTGACTGTGTCCCTACGACATAGGTTTGATGAAGAGCCAGTGATGACGACTACTGTGTTTCTGCACTTGGAGTTACCTTTATCTCTTAGGCGTCATTGGGGTGGTGTATCCACTGAGCCTAGTGAGATAAGTATCGTGTCGACTGCGCGGTCTCGTTACCGCCGAGAGTCGAGACATCCTGGATATTTGTCTCTCGATGATCTTCCTGAGAGTGATCCTTCAGAGGGTTAAATATTTATGATGAGTGTTTTGGGCGCGTCTGCGTATGGTTGAAGTGATTGTTTTACTGTTTTAGTTACTGTTTCTGTTTAAATGTTTGTAGATATAGTTGTAAATTATTTGTATAACTTATGACTTGAACCATATGTATATTATGAGTGTTGTTGTTTCGTTTATTTTATGTTTTCAACATTATTTTATTTAATAATATTCCGTTTAACAGGAATTATTTTACAACCCATATTAATACGTAATAAATGTTTTACAACTTGGGTAGATTTTATTTATTTCTCTTTATATATGTGACATCCCCACAAGGGTGTTACACTCGTCTCCACACCGCAAGAGAAGAACTTGGAGCCTTAGGAGAAGATCCTAGACTCCATCTCGTCGTGATACTAATGACTGGTAAGATAAGAACAGGGACGCTCTGCTCAATGATAGCGATGATTGTCGTTCCTAACCAAATAGAACAATCAACACAATCACTGGCGAATTTGCCAGTGGTGGTTCGTCTAATGGGGCTCGGAAGAAAGCTCTCGGGATGGCAGTGTTTAGTGTCTTCCATTCTGAATCCAGATCACAGACAGCGAAAAGAAAGACACTTTTTATCATCTTTTCAAACGAAGACTACGATGAAATTATCTTAGAACATGATGACCCACTTGTCATCTCAAGAATAATATCCAATGCCGAAGTCTGCTGTATTTTTGTGGATTAAGGAAGCTCGATAGACATCATGTTTATGGATCTCTATAAAGAACTAGGGCTTCTACTGTCAGATTTAACTCCCTATAGTGGGGAACTAACAGGGTTCACGAGCGAAAAGATCACCCCAACAGGTTACTATGAAACCCACTTAACCTTGGGATCCTCCAAACTTTTTAGGACAGTCAATGTAAGGTTTTTGGTAGTTGACTTCCCTTTAGCCTACAACATCATCTTAGGCCGCCTTGCTTTAAATGCTCTCGGCGCTGTGGTGTCTACCACTCATCTGGTAATGAAGTTTCCTAACAAGAACAACGAGATTGCCACTGTAAAAGGCAACCAAGTTGTAGTACGGAAGTGTTATAATGAGAGCATGAGAATTTACAAGGTTCCCAGAAAAGCAAAACTTGCTGCTTTTGGCCTAGTTTTGGACCAAGTAAATATCCTGATGATCGAGCTGGATGTTAGAGAGGAAATCCATGGTGCCAGACCCCAGCCGGAGGGTAAGTTGCAGCATCTCCAATTGGGGGCCAAGCCAGATCGGGTTACTAAGATTAGAGCTCACTTAGGAAAAGAAGAAAAACACCAATTGATTGAGCTCCTACCCAAGAATAAAGATCTCTTTGCCTAGACGTCATCTGACATGTCGGGGCTCGACCCCAACTTTGTCTGTCATCGCCTGTCCATTAAGGAGGACGTAAGATCGGTCACTCAGAAGAAAAGAAAGGTCGACCTTGAAAGACAACAAGTCATTAAAGAACAGGCAAATGAATTACTCAGTGGCATCTTTATCAGGGAGATTCCTTATACCACGTGGTTATCCAACGTGGTCCTGGTAAAGAAATCTAACAGGAAGTGGAGAATGTATGTAAATTATATAGACTTGAATAAAGCTTGCCAAAAAATTCATACCTACTTCATAACATAGATAAATTGGTGGACAGTTCTTCAGGTTTTAGATGGCTTTTGTTCATTGATGCATACTCTGGATACCACCAAATTCTGATGTACCCCGGAGACGAGGATAAAACCACCTTCATCACTGACAGGGCAAGCTACTACTACAGGATTATGCCCTTCAGTTTGAAAATGCAAGAGCCACCTATCAAAGGATGATGAACAAGGTCTTTAAAAACCAAGTAGGGATGATGCTAGAGGTCTATGTTAATGACATGATAGTGAAAACCCCACTATGCTAGAGGTCTATACAACTGACCTTAAGGAAGTATTTGCACAAATCAGAAAAAGCAACATGAGGCTTAACCCAGAAAAATGCGCTTTCAGGGTCTAGGTCGACAAGTTTTTAGGTTTCATGTTGACCCACTGCGGTATCGAGGCTAATCCTGATAAATGCCAAGCGATGCTTAACATGCGCAGCCTTCAAAATGTGAAAAAGGTGCAACACTTTACTGGCTGAATTGCAGCCTTAACAAGATTCCTAGTTAAATCCGCTCATAAATCCTTCCCATTGTTCAAGTTACTCAAGAATTGGAAGAATTTTGAGTGGACTCAAGAGTGCGAGGTTACTTTTTCGTTCTTGAAGAACCTTTTGTCTTCTTCCCCTATCTTGACAAGACCGAAACCCGACAAAACACTATACCTGTACATTTCAGTTCACGAATAGGCTATAAGCTCAGTGCTAATCTGGGAGACAAAAGAATGATAGAAGCTGGTTTATTTCGTGAGTAAAGTCCTGCAAGGACCAGAGCTTTGGTATCAGAAAATCGAAAAAGTTGCCTTAACACTAATCACTATGGCCCGAAGACTTCAACAGTATTTTCAATGCCACCATATAGTGGTAAGAACGGATCAGCCCATCTGCCAAGTATTACATAAGCCAGATCTAGCAGGGAGAATGATTGCATGGTCGATTAAACTTTCTAAGTTTGAAATCACATATGAGCCTCGACTTGTAATAAAAGCTTAGGCACTCTCCGACTTCTTAGTGGAATTTACTTTGGACCCCGATGACCCAGAAGAAGTTGCTTGAACTATACTTATTGATGGTTCTTAGAACCCTAAGGGAGACGGTGCATGAATAATTTTGGAAAACTCTGATGGACTAACACTAGAACATTCCATGAAATTTGAGTTCTCAACCTCAAACAATCAGACAGAGTATGAGGCATGTATTGTTGGACAACTAATGGTTAAGGATATGGGGGCAACTAGGGTCATACTTTGTAGTGATTCTCAACTTGCAACTTCCCAAATCCGAGGCGAATACTAAGCTAGGGAGCCCGTCTTGCAGAAATACTTAATTAAAGTTCAAGAACTCCTCAAAAGCTTTCAAGAGGTCAAAATCGAACAATTCTGGAAGAGCAGAACTCCAGGGTGGACCTCCTATCTAAATTGGCTAACACTAAAAACCCAGATAACAACCAATCAATGATCCAAGAGACCCTCTCTCAACCCTCCATCACAGACCACATTATGTTCCAAGTGGAAGGGGAAGAACATTCTTGGATTACCCCTATTATGGAATACCTACAGTCTAGAACCTTGCCTTCCGATCCAAAAGTGCCTCCAAACTGGTTAAGATAACAGTTAGGTACACCATCTATGATGGATGGTTATACCCATGTGGGTTTTCATCACCTCTCCTCAAATGCCTCACATCAAAGGAAGCAAAATATGTTTTGTCTGAGGTCCACGAGGGAAACTGGGGACATCACTTAGGAGGTAAAGCCTTAGCCTTACGCCATTAAGGGTAGGATATTACTGGCCAACAATAAAGGCTGACTCCTATGCACACGTCCGAGTCTATGACAAATGCCAACACCACTCAAATTATTATCAGTCTCCCCCAAAGGAACTATCCATGATGTCAGTGCTCTAGCCATTCTACAGATGGGGTAAGGACATCCTGGGCCCGTTCCCTCAGGCCCCGAGTCAATTGAAATACATGGTGGTAGCAGTGGACTATTTTATGAAGTGGATCGAGGCAGAACCCTTAGTCACGATCACATCGGCACGAATTCAAAAGTTCACCTGATGTCACATTATTTCCAGATTTGTAGTTCTAGAGTCAATTGTAACAGAAACGGTACCCAGTTTAAGGATAAGGATTTTGAGGAACTGCTCGCGGGATTAAAAATTAAACATCAATGTAGCTCGGTCGAGAATCCTAAAACAAACGGGCAAGCCGAAGCCACCAGCAGAATTATCGTCTAGGGAATAAAAAGGAGACTAGACGAAGCCAAACGAAACTGGGCTGAGTAGCTTGATCATGTTCTCTGGTCCTACCAGACTACGCCTCATTCCACTATGGGTGAAACTCCTTTCAAACTCACCTATGATTGTGAAGCTATGATCCCGGTAAAGACAGGGGAACCGAGTTGGCATCACCAGCAATTCTTATCTGACAGCAACCCCAGACTAATCAGGAAAGACCTGGATTTGTTCGAGGAAAAAAGACGTGTCACTCATATATGCGACGTAGCCCTTAAACAAAGGACAACAGCTAGATATAATTTGAGAGTAGTTCCAAGGAAGTTCTAACCAAGAGACCTGGTACTCAGGAGAGTGGATATCGTAGGGTAAAATACCTCCCAAGCGAAGTTAGCCCATAACTGGGAAAGTCCCTATCATATCGTCATCAGCACTGACAAAGGAGTTTACACATTGGAAACGTTAACAGACAAGTTAATTAAGAACTATTGGAATACGGATAAACTTAAAAAATACTATAGCTAGATGCCCATAAAGGCCTAGTCTTTTAGTAAACTAATGTTTGGTCTGTCCCAATTTTGTTGATTATATGCTCTGTACGGACTTTCATCCTCAAGATTATTAATAAAACAAAGTTACTTATACATCACTTTATATATGAGGCACAATAAAAAGCCCATGTTTTGAGGTATAACATACCAAGCCCTCAGAGTCATTTTGATAGTAAGTTATAGGGTCAACACTCATCCTCAATACTTGGCATTGACCATTTTAAGGTCAAGAAATAAGGGGGCAGTGTGGATCCAACATCTGTGGCCTTCCTTTATACCTAACCCAAGCAGGTCTCTAGTTCCCAAACACTTTGGACAATGAACCTCAAGCCAAGGTTTTGAATCATACCTAAGACAGGTAGGATCCCAAAAACCAACATGGTTAACGAAGGACCCCGGCAAGGTTTATTTATAAATTATACCTAAGGCAAGCGGGATCCTAAGTACCAAGTCATCTTGGACTTTAAACCCCAAGCTAATGTGTTATTTTTACTTAAATCCAAAACTCTGAATGCTCAATGTTATGGGCATTGGACCCCGGATTAAGGTGTCACTTTGCCTAGGTTCAGAATTCTGAGTGCTCGACATTATGGGCATTAGGCCATGAACCAAGGTGTTATTTTTACCTAAGCCAAGTGGAATGCCATGCACTTCATGTTATGTGTGTAG
Organism: Ormosia emarginata; assembly: GCA_029884605.1. Lineage (NCBI taxonomy): Eukaryota > Viridiplantae > Streptophyta > Magnoliopsida > Fabales > Fabaceae > Ormosia > Ormosia emarginata. The sequence goes on from JAQQTP010000089.1 coordinate 77,651,781, forward strand.
AACCCTGGACCATGGTTTTTTCTCTGATAAAAGATATTCCTAAGTTCGGAATATGGTTGCGATAAACACCATAATAGGCGTTGGACCCAAAATGGACCATGGCAAACAAATAAACAAGCAACGCAAAGTAAATAGCAAAAAGAAATAAATTAAACACCTGGGCCACTAGGGTAATTGTTCTTACAAAAATTTAAATACCCCATGCATGAGGTAAAAAAAAAAGGAAAGGATCAAGCCTCAACTTCATTTCCTTCCGGGATCTGAGCAAGGGGCAGAGCAACATTGTAATTAGCCCGAGCAAGTTCCTCCGCCATAACGAGGTGCCCATCATGAAAAACCATTTCAGAATTAAGGTTTTCCAATATCAGAGTGACACTAGGGTTGAAATACTGAATTTGAGCCATCACATTTTGGAATTGTTCTCCCCAAATATTTGTGGAGATCGTGTCCAACTCCTCGACGTCTTTCTCCAGTTGTTCTATGCGAGCCTCAAGAATAGTAATGGTTTTGGTGGCTTTGGACTTCTCTCTCTTCCTAACAGTTTTGGAGTCGGCCAAATCCTTCTATAATTCTTGAATTCTCGTTTGAGCTTCCTTATTCAGCTTAAGGGCTCTAGCAAGGTTCTGGGCGGCTTCCTCTTTTGCTGCCTTAAACTTATCCGCCATCTTCCTATCTGTCATCAAAATAGTTCTCTCAAGCATACGGGCTTCAGCAGCAGTCCGGATAGTAAAAGTTTAAAGCTTAGCCATAGTTTTGGTTACATTATACTCGTTGATGTGCTTCATCACTTCGTTGCTGAAAAGTATTTTATTGATAAACGACCCAACATCTAAGTGCCCGGTGATTATAGGAATAGGGTCTTCTATTTCTGCCTTGTCGTCTCCTGTAATTGCTCTTTTGACCCGGTCCATGGAGCTCTTAACATCTTTCCTTTTCCTCCCCTGAAGAGGCTAGGTGGGAGAATCTGTCATATCAATGGGCTCTTTAGTGATGAGTTCCCGATCAGAGGATCTCGGAGCAATCGGCGCAGGAGCGTTGGAAGGCCCTTCCCCTCTTCTCCTGGCCCTTGAAGATTTCAAGGCAACAAGTGAAGGTCCTGACGCCATGCTTACTGAAATAAGACAAGAAAAGAAAATCAAAGTCAGAAAAATAAAATAGTAAGTATAGGAAAATCAAGGTGCAGAAACCTAAGTTGGATTACGGATAACAATATCTTAACTCCTATCTAACAAAGCAAAAAGAAGATCATCAACACAGGTGTTGAGGACTTCTATGATTTTGATAAGCTCGTAATCATCGGCATATTGGGTTATAAACCTAACATAATCAAGCTCGTCTGGATTGAGATTTTCATCTTCTTTTTCAAGCAGCACAGTAGGACTGCTCCAGGCATCTTGCGTCCAAAATAATGGGAACACCGGCTCCCTATCAACTTTCAGGAAAAAGGTATGGTACCCCACCACTCCCATAAGCTTGAAGAACTTGCCTTTAAACCTTTTAAAACTATCTTGAAACACGGTGAAGGCTTTGCGACCAAAACTCGATCAGATAGTAAGCCAATTCTTCTGGGACGCTACACCCTAGGGACTCACCTGGGTGTAAAAAAAGAAGAAGGCATTCTTCGAATACCACAACCCCATTATTCAGCAAAATCCTTCAAAAGTGATAATGTAACTCCCTACCATTAGGGTGGATCTGAGTTGGAGTTGCGCGTTCGATCTGGAGAATTGCAATCTGGAAATCGATAAAAGGAAGTTGAAGCCCCAATTTAACAAAGAGAGGCTCGTACAAAAATATGAAGTGCGAGCCTGCTTCCTGGCATGAACACACCCTTTCGTTCTATTCCGGGGACAAAACTTGAAACTATCCATCTCGAGCCTTTTTCTCTGTCAGTTCTAAGTACTGAAGTGACTGCCTAAGAACATCCTCGAAAGAAAACTCGGACAGATGGTCCTATATGTCATCCACAACCCATGGGTATATTAGTCCTAGACTGCACTGTATTCGGATGACGCCTTCTTCAAATAGAGTCCAGACTTCGGGAATCGGTACCTGGGGTTTAGCTCATCTTCTTCCTCTGGCCATAAAGATCTTGAGAACACTCACAGAGACAGGTAAACAATTATCAGAATCAATTAATTTAAAGATTTAGACACAGAAGGGGGTCTCAACGTCTTCCAAAGTATAAAACTCTAGAAGGACTCCTCTGTCGAGCTTGGAGCGACAGAGATGGTGCTTCGAAGGGGCAATGCCATTGAAGAGGCTTAAAAATCCAAACTCCAATTTGTTGAAAATGGAGAAAGAAGATGCATCCCAATAAGGAGCTAATCTGTATTTCTACACTCTAAATGCTTTAAGTTTGACTTAATTAGACTCCACTTGTGTTTAATTGTTAACATTTGGCTAGTTTCTTGATTTCAATCTTAATCAGATCTTTATTGTGAGACTATGTTTAAATGTGATTATAAACGATCATTTGTGCTTTGCAAGAAATCATTGAATGATTGAGCCCTCAAGGAGAAAAGACCAAGAATAAAGAAACTAGAAAACACGGCCCGTGTTCTCAGACACGGGGTAGGTCGTGTTCTTCTCTGGCATGTCACATATTCTCAGTTCTGGACAACAAAAAATAACACAACCTATGTCATGAGACACGGGGTAGGCTGTGTACTTCTCTGACATCACAAGGAGATCCAGTTTTTGAGCATTGACTAACAACACAGCCCGTGTCCTCAGACACAGGGTAGGCTGTATTCCTCTCTGACTTCTAATTTTGCTGAAATTATACTAACAGACCCTGACACGGGGTAGGCTGTGTCATATGACATAGCCCGTGTTATCGTATCAAGAAAGCATATACGAATTCTAATGATGTACTAGGTATCCAAAGTTATAAATAGGATTACCTAAGGTCCTAAAACGGGATCTCTAGACTCGGAGCCGCCAAGGAACTGAAGGAAAGATGAAGAACAAGTTAGAGGAAGATTCGATCAAAGATTGGAGATTTGGGTTCGAGTGATCAAAGATCAATCAACCTTAAACCTTGGAAACTAGTTTGATCTTTAGTTTTCTTCTCTTATTTTATTCAGGATGATGTCTTTCTTCTGTTATTCTTTTGATTTTGAATTTGCCATGTGTGGCTAATCTTCTTATTTGGTTAAGGGAAGATGAAATCCTAGTTTTGATTATGTAAACCTTGCATATCTCTTTGTATCAATTCAATTGATTTTTTATTCATATGTTTCTGATCTTAATTCGGTATAAAGATTTTTATACTCTTTGCCAATTTCGAAAGTGGTAAAACTAGGATTGCTATGCGCGGTTGCGATGGTAGGACTAGTGAGATATATGATCTAAGTAATTTAATGTCGGTGTGTGATTAGATCTTAGTGTGATTGATTTTCTAAATCTTAATGCAGTCATTAGGTAGGTGTAAGAGCGGTTGCTTTACAAATAACTAATGATTAGGATTTAATTTGAGTTGTTGTTGAATTAAGCGAAACTTAAGGAAAACAAGAGATTTATCTCACAATCACGTAAAAACATAATTGGTTATATTGGTATAAAGGGAAAATAAGTTAACATAATCATATAAATCTAGTGGTTGATTCCATCTCTTAACCATTGTCTTTTAATTGGTAATTCAAATAGTGTTTATTGTTATTGTTTTAGATTCAATTGTTGTTTTTAGTTTTAACAAATAAAACTCCTTTTTTACAGTTTTCTATTTTTAAGAGTTTAAATTAGGAATCAATTTATTGTGTCAATTGAATTAATTTTCTATGAATCGACTCTTGCTTACTACAACTGGTTGCAAGGTTTATTTATTTTTTGTGGAACTTGGCTACTGATTTTCATTCTAAATTTTAATCACAATCCAAACCATACCAAATTTTGGCACCGTTGCTGGGGAACTAATTGTTCAATTATGCTATTAATTTGTTTCCTATTTTCACTCTATTTTTGTTTCAGTCTTTAATACTTTCATTCATTCTTTTTGACTGTTGTGCAGGTGTTCATGTCCAGTGGTGAAGTGAACGAGCAATTGAGAAATCTAAGGCATTACTTTGAATAAGTTAGCTCACAGTTTCTTTTTCAATTCACACCTGCTGACGTCAAAGCTACCCACTATATAGATCTATCTAGTTCTGAGATATCTTCTGAAATATCTAAAGAAATAGTGATGGCAGAAAATACTTTAAGGGTGTTGGGTGCTCCAGACTTAGACCAGCAGCCTCTGTGCATAGAAATTCCAGAAAATGAAGGGGCATTTGAGTTGAAGTCTGATCTAATCCACCTTTTACCATCTTTCAATGGATTAGCTGGGAAGGACCCCAACAAGCATTTAAAGGAAATCCATGTGGTGTGTTCTAGCATGAAGCCTGCAAGAATTCCAGTGAACCAAGTCAAGCTCAGAGCTTTTCCATTCTTATTGAAGGATTCCGCAAAGGAGTGGCTATACTGCTTGCCACCTGGATCCATCCAATCATGGCAAGACATCGCTCGGGCTTTCCTAAATAGATATTTCCCTGCTTTAAAGACCGTAACCATCAGAAAAGAAATCTGCGGCATCCAACAAAGGCATGGAGAATCACTTCATGATTATTGGGAGAGGTTTAAGAGACTGTGTACTAGCTGCCCTTAACATCAAATCAATGAGCAACTTCTGATTTAGTATTTCTACGAGGCTTTATTGGTGATGGATCGTAACATGATTGATGCCGCTAGTGGAGGAGCTTTGGTTGATAAAACTCCTCAAGAGGCTAGGAACTTGATAGCAAGAATGGCTGCAAATACTCAATAATTTTTCACCAGGAATGACACTAGAGTGAGAGCAGTTAAAGAGGTAGAAATGACTAGTCTGCAGTAACAAATGACTTAATTGACCGCCATGGTTCAACGCCTTATGGATATTGGGAAAGCACCGGTGAATGCTTGTGGGATTTGTTACTCTTCGGGACATCCCACTGATATGTGACCCATTCTACAAGAGGATATAAATGAGGAGATAAAGGCAGTAGGGGGATATTATGGACCATCCACAAACTACAAACCTTACTCTAACACATATAATTCGGGATGGAGGAATCATCCCAACTTGAGATATAGAAAGTAGCCCTAGAGTCAACCTCCAACTTATGGACCCCCAGGATTTCAGCAAAGGCAAGCACATTTCCCTCTGAGGCAACAACAAGCTCAAGCTCCTAGGCAACATGAGCCTTCACTAGAGGATCTAATGGGGCAAATGGCCACTAACAATATTCAGTTTCAACAAGAAACAAGGGCCACAATCAATACCTTACATAACCAAGTGGGGCAGTTAGCCATAGAAATCAACAAGGTTCAGAGCCAACTTTCTGGGAGACTTCCCTCATAACTAGAAGTGAATCTGAAGGAAAATATTAGTGTTGTCACATTACAAAATGGGAAGAGGTTAGATGAACCTTCACCTCCCCCACAAGTCACTAAAGAGAATGATCAAAAGCCAAAGGAGGTAAATGAGGAAGGGCAAAACTCTAAGGCCCCTAAGGTAAGTATTCCTACACCCCTTCCTAAATATGTCACTAAGGCTCCATTCCCTAGTAGGTTGGTTAAGACCAAGAGAGATGAGGCTGAGAAAGATAGAGATTTTCTTGAGACTTTTAGGAAAGTGGAAGTCAATATTCTGTTGTTGGATGTAATCAAGCAAATTTCGAAATATGCCAAGTTTCTTAAGGAAATATACACCCAAAGGAGGAGGCTGAAGGGTAATGAGAAAATTAATATGATCCAAAATGTTTCAACCCTTATTCAGCCTATGCCTCAGAAATGTAAGGATCCAAGGACTTTTACAATTCCATGTGTTATAGGCAATTACAAATATGAGCATACTATGCTAGATTTAGGTGTTTCTATTAATGTAATGTCTATGTCTGTTTTTAACTCTATTAGACTTGGCCCTTTACATTCTATAGGTGTTGTGATTCAGTTGGCTAATAGAAGCAATGCGTATCTAGCCAGGTTGATTGAAGATGTGTTAGTAAAGGTTAATGAACTAATCTTTCCTGCAGATTTTTATGTTCTAGAGATGAAAGGAGAGTCATCATCCAACAAGGCTCAGCTCATTTTAGGGAGGCCATTCCTCAAAACAGCGAGGACCAAAATAGATGTGCATGCAGGAACTCTATCCATGGAGTTTGGAGACTCAATTATTCAGTTTAACATTTTTTATGCTATGAAGCATCCCATGGAGGAGCATTCTGTTTTTCATATTAATTTACTTGCTGATTTAGTTGAGAAAACTTATGATGAGTTGTGTGATGAGTTTTTTGATATTATTGGTTTCAATGATTCTATCCATTGTGACTCATGTACTGATTGTGATGGTGATATATTATGTATTATTTGTGCTGAAATTTATGCATTCTTGAGAGTTGATGATTGTATTTATGCAGAAGTTAATGGTATTGAAGGATCGATCAACAATGCTCTTGAAGCAGTTGCAGAATCTAAGACACAAAGGGAGGTGGAGTTGAAGTCCATTGAAAAATTTTCAGAGAAGGGAGAAAAGCACCGAATGAAAGTCACAATTGGACCCTGATCTAACATAAACAACAATGCAAATGAAGTTAATAAAGTACACATATTGCATTCTAGTAGTGACATCAAGGGAATTAAGAAGGGCTAATAGGACCCCTGTGAAAGCTCTCATGCTACTTCAAGCGTAATGTGGTCATTATGCTTTCGCCAATAGGATTCTGGTGGAAGTTTCTTCATCTACCTTACTTGATAAGGATGTTTTTTTTTTCTATCCCTCTATTTTATTTTACTTGTCCTTCATTAATTAATGATTTTGATGGATGTTATTTTTCTTTTGAGCTTTACATTGAGGACATTGTAGAATTTAAGTGTGGGGGAGAAATTCTTATGCTGTCTGTTTTTTGTTTTTGAAAAAAAAATTGTGTTTTTAATTGATTTCCAATGATGTTTTGAGATTTGTGAAATTTATGAGTTTGAAGCAAGTGAAATTCCGGGTTATGATTTACAAATTTCTTCATCCATCTTGAATTTGACATGCTTGGTTTTGGATATTTGATTGGTAGATTGAGATTGATAGATGCATACCTTGTGAGATTTTGAGCTTATTGATGGATGAATTTAGCATTTATGTCATTCTCTTCTTTCTTGTGTGACTTTCACTTATGGCAATTGATCACTCTAGAACTTGCTTTGATTCTTTTTTAGGCTACATTTTCACTTGAATGCATGAACATGATTGAGGCCTTCTTTCTTGATTAACTGCTTTGGCCAAATAGCTAACCTTGTATTATTTCCCTTTGATTAACCTCCTTGAGCCTATTTACTTATCCTTCTCTTTTGCTTGCAAATATTTAATAGGACAAGTGTCTGGAAAAAAAAAGCAAAGAAAAAGAATGAATGCAAGAAAAGTTGTAAAAGAAAAGAAAGAAAAAGGAAATAAATATGTAAAGAGGATGTGCATTATATAAATTTGTGGGGGATAAAATTTCATGTTTGTTAATTGAGTTCCTCCCCAATGTTCTTTTATTCTCTTGGGTACTTAGCTTGCCATATCCATATTGTTTCCTTCCCTTACCTTGGCCCCATTACATCCTTGAATAAAGTCATCTTGATTTGTGTATGCATGTGTTTGAGTAGTGGGGAAGTAGAAGATAAGCAAGCTTATGGTAATGCATTTTTCATGGGTTGAATTGAGTGAAATACTTACCTTGTAAATATTTGAGAGATTGAGAGTGTATCTTGTAAGGATATATCATTCTTAATTCATGCTTTTCAAATTAAAGATACCTTGCTTGTTGGTCTAAGATGTGAAGGATTGTTTTCTCTGGAATGTTTTGATCCCTTGAATCTTTTCTTGTTCTTTTTGCTTGCAAACTTTTATCTTTCTTGAATATCATTGGAAATTGAGTCTTTTAAAGTTTGTAGCTTTTGAATTTGTTATGTTTTTCCTTGTTCTCTAGTTTGGTCTTATGTTTTTGCCCAGGAGTGCAAAAGGCTAAGTGTGTGGGTATTTGATCTATCGATTATTTCTATACTCTAAATGCTTTAAGTCTGACTTAATTGGACTCCACTTGTGTTTAATTGTTAACATTTGGCTAATTTCTATATTTCAAGCTTAATCAGATCTTTATTGTGAAACTATGCTTAAATGTAATTATAAGCGATCATTTGTGCTTTGCAAGAAATAATTGAATGATGGACCTCAAGGAGAAAAGACCAAGAATGAAGAAACTAGAAAACACGACCCATGTTCTCAGACACAGGGTAGGTCGTGTTCTTATCTGGCATGTCACATATTCTCAGTTCTAGGCAACAACAAATAACACGACCCGTGTCATGAGACACAGGGTAGGCCGTGTACTTCTCTGACATCACAAGGAGATCCAGTTTTTGAGCATTGACCATTAACACGGCCCATGTCCTCAGACACGGGGTAGGCCGTGTTCCTCTTTGACTTCTAATTTTGCTGAAATTATGTTAACAGACCCTGACACGGGGTAGGCCGTGTTATATGACATGACCTGTGTCGTCGCATTAGAAAAGCGGATACGAATTCTAATGATGCACTAGATATCTAAAGTTATAAATAGGGTTACCTAAGGTCCTAAAAGGGGATCTCTGGACTAGGAGCCGCCAAGAAACTGAAGGAAAGACAAAGAACAAGTACGAGGAAGATTCGATCAAAGATTAGAGATTCGGGTTTGAGCGATCAAAGATCAATCAACCTCAAACCTTGTAAACTAGTTTGATCTTTAGCTTTCTTCTTTTCATTTATTCTGGATGATGTCTTTCTTCTATTATTCTTTTGATTTTGAATTTGCCATGTATGGCTAATCTTCTTATTTGGTTAAGGGAAGATGAAACCCTAGTTTTAATTATGTGAACCTTGCATATCTCTTTATATCAATTCAATTGATTTTTTATCCTTATGTTTCTGATCTTAATTCGGTATAAAGGCTTTTATACTCTTTGCCAATTTTGAAAGTGGTAAAACTAGGATTGCTATGCGCGGTTGCAGTGGTAGGACTAGTGAGATATATGATCTAAGTAATTTAATCCCGGTGTGTGATTAGATCTTAGTGTGATTGGTTTTCTAAATCTTAATGCAGTCATTAAGTAGGTGTAAGAGCAGTTGCTTTACAAATAATTAATGATTAGGATTTAATTTGAGTTGTTGCTGAATTAAGCGAAACTTAAAGAAAACAAGAGATTTATCTCACAATCACATAAAAGTATAATTGGTTATATTGGTATAAAGGGAATGTAAGTTAACATAATTATATAAATCTAGTGGTGGATTCCATCTCTTAACCATTGTCTTTTAATTAGTAATTCAAATCGTGTTTATTGTTATTGTTTTAGATTCAATTGTTGTTTTTAATTTTAACAAACAAAATCCCTTTTTATTGTTTTCTGTTTTTAAGAGTTTAAATTAGGAATCAATTTATTGTGTCAATTGAATTAGTTCTCTGTGGATCGACCATTGCTTACTACAACTGGTTGTAAGGTTTATTTATTTTTAGTAGAACTTGGCAACTGATTTTCATTCTAAATTTTAATCACAATCCACACCACGCCAGGAGCGCATGACTACTTTATGACTCAAAAATGGCAGAAGCAAATAAAAAAAGGCAGTAATGGGGTCAAAGGAGAACATACCTGATATAAAGTATAGGATTGGACGAAAAAAGGAAGGGAGAATAGTTGAGAACTGCTTCACAACCATGTCTCTCCGCTGCACGAAATCTTCAGGAAAATTTTGAAATCACCAGGAAAATGTTCAAAAACAGTAAAGTGAAGGCGATACACCCCTAACCCTAGTGATGGATCTACTTATTAAGGAGTAGGGACACATGCCCCTACTCCACTTTGGAATTTTTCTTTGATCCTATATAGGTATATATGTATATGTCTTTTTTATTTTTTATATGTGTAATTTTTGCCCCTATATGCAGATAAATTAGTAAATTTATAGTGATAAAAAGCAAAACTCATAATATTATTTTTTATTTTTCAATAATACTTACTTGGTTTGGTACCTGAGTATACTCATGTAATATTATTTTTTATTTTTTAATAGTACTCACGTGAGTTTGGTATCAATATATTCAGAGTACAAAATTCTTCTTCTTTCACTCTTCTTTATCTCTACAGACTAGTGGTGATGGAGGATATTATCTGCTCAAACTTACTCGCATTTACTTTGACCACAGAGACGTTTGCCCCCACTACCTAAAATCTTTTGGTCCATCATTGCCTAACCCCTATTTATATAAACTAGACGGTTAGGGGGTACTCTCATCTTAACAGTACAGTTTTCAAAAGACGCTCATCATGACGCATGAAACACTAGACACGTCTATCGGATTAAAACATGACACATGACCCTCACAACTGCCGAAGCAATTGAGTGGATAGTTGCACAGTAACTCAAGCGTCACGCAACCTCCGATGGATGAATCCAAATCCTTTCAACGGATCCCAGTTGCACCGGGAGTAGCCACCTGAAATATTGGGTACGAAGGTCATACCGGACCACGGATGTTGTAGAATAATTAAAGAAAGCGATCAATGATTAAGTTAAAATTCTTAACCCACATGGTATATGGACACTGGAAGTGGGAATTTAAGCTTGTTACTTCGTTGTACCAATCGAGTACTAAGTTGGGGGCAACTACTTAATGTTATTATAGAGTGAGCATTGGACTCATCCCGGTAAGAGTTAAATAGTGCAGATAACAGATAAAGGAAAAAGAGGAAATAAGATATAAGGCAGAATTCTAAAGAAAAGAATTTTTATTGATTATTCTCATTCCATACATCATCATATATAAAAAAGGAATGAAAATATTGAAACCAATAATGTATAAGGAAAGAGCAACTATTGGAGACCCCAGGGAGGGAACCAATAGTAATGTCATAACGTCTAGAATTACTGTCACCTCCATAGTTCCTCCAGAACCAGCACCGACCTTTTCCATGATGAACAAGCTTTGAAGAACTTTGGCAAACTGGAACGAAACAATGCTCCCAGACTCCGTGGTATCCACCAATTCTTCTTCCTTACCTCATTCACAATGATAATAAAGGTCGACATTCATTCTCCCTTTTTGGACGGGACACAACCTTTTATCAAGAGATTGTTCTATCAGACCCCTAGCCAATTTCGCAATCACCCTGAGTTGCTTCAAATCATGGAGCTAGTTCAATAGTCCCTCTTGCGTATCCGACCACCCTTAGAGGACTTGCCAAAGCTTAGGGCGAAGCACCTCTTTGTTACCCAAGTGGCTTCAGTACTCAAGAGGGGGGTGAATTGAGTATATAAAGTTTTTCGCAAATGCTTGTAAAACAAATTTCGTTGAAAAAAGCTAAATATTACAAAGGATATGAAAAGAAAAAAATAATTGAAAGCTTTAAGCGCAACAAATTAACAGATAAGCAATAATAATGAAATTATAGTAAATAAAGAGATAAAGATGAGAAGAGCAAGCACGATATTTATCATGGTTCAACCACCAAACCACTTGTGGCCTATATCTAGTTCTCGAAACACAATTCAAGATTTTTCACTATCAATACAAGCTTAAACATGTGCTTGCAATCGTTACAAATAAGTGCACTCTTCACACACAGGGAAACTCTACCCTTGTGCTAAAGCCTCAAACTTTTAGGGATACCTCACCCTTACACAAACTTTTAAGGGATACCTCACCCTTGTTACAATACCTTTGAGGGATACCTCACCCTCTATGCAAATCTTTGAGGGATACCTTACCCTCTTTACAATAGAGCAAAAAGTAGATGAAGAAAAACTTTCACATAGAGCAAATAATACAACTTGAAGCACTAAGAAAGCTCTTTAAGGATATCTCAAAGTTTTGGTGAAAAGAGCACAGAAAATATGAGAAAATTATAAAACACATTTTCAAGCAAGCAAAGAATGATTCAGATAGGTAGGCTTGTTGCAAAGATGACCCAATGTCTCTATTTATAGAGCTTTGAAGAAAAGAGTCGTTGGGTATAATTAAAGCATGTATTGAATGCAAATATGGTCGTTTGTTTCTAAATCAGGATCCCGAGTTTATTCGAATACCTTTTGAGTTATTCGAATACCACTGATTCAAAAAGCTTGTGAAAATCAGTTTTGAAGACGGTTATTCAAATACTTTAAAAGTTATTTGAATACCTCTATTAAAAGAAGCTTTCTGTGAAACAGGTCTATTCGAATACCTTGTGCGTTATTCGAAATAGATTATTTAGAAAAACTTATTTTTGGAAAGCTTTGTATTCGAATACCAAATGTACTATTCGAATAGCTCTTTTAAAAATAGAGGCGTGCAGAAAATTTTGAAAAATGTTATTCAAATACCTCCTGTGTTATTCGAATAACCTTGTTAAAACCATAATTATCTTGACTTGGTTTATTCGAATAAAGAGACCTTTATTCGAATAACTCTGTTTGAAATCAGTTTTGAATTTTAATACTTATGAGCATGTGAATTTTAATAAAAGATAAATGGTCATATGGTCAAGAACAAAGATATTACCATAAAATAGATTATTCTAAATAAGATGTGTACTCATCTAACATATTTAAGACATGTAAAAATATTTACAAGACATAAAGCTAGAAAAACATAACGTATGTTTCCACTTATCCAAAGATTGCAAGTCCAAGCTTCATGGAGACAGGGAAGAGAGCTTAGAATTATTTCTAATCTTGTACTTGCAGTAGTCACTTTCAGAATGCCAAAGTCAGCTCTTGGCCTTCAAGCACACCTACAACACACTTTATATTTTGACTTTTGGTACCTAAATTTTCTTGGGTCCTTGAGTGTTAGTTCTGGGTATTGTACCTTTAGGAACCCATATAATTTTAGTTCTAACTTTTGTATTGATATTTTTCCTTGCATTACATATTGATGCACTATGACATTTCTTTCCACAATAAAAACATTTAATAAAAGGACTACTTGAACTACTAGAATTAACAAAGAAATTTTTATAAAGTTTATTCTAATTTTTGGGATTATAACCTATCCCGGCTTTTTGAAAAATAACTTTTTGTTTTCCTAATAAAATATTAAATTATCTCTTCCAAAAGTGAATTTAGAAAGGGTGTTCTTTAATTTCTTTTTCAAGAACATGGCAAAATGAACAAGATGAAGATGTAGAAGAAGCACATGAAGAACATGTTGTGCATGCATCAATTAATCCTAATGTCTCATTTTTAATTTTTAATTCTTCAATTTCTTTATTTAAAATAAAAATTTGATTTTCTAAAGAAGAAATTATTTTCTTAGATGGAGAGACTAATTTAGTGAGCCTTAGTGATTCATTATGTAATTCTATGAAAGCATCTTGTAATTCATCATAAGAAAGAGATAAGTCAAAGTTAGAAATTACCTCATTGTCGCTTTCTTCTTCTTCTCTCCTTTGACCATAAGACATAGATGGGCTTCCTCGCTATCTGAGTTATCAGTGGAGTTCATATCATTGTCATCACATGCTATGTAGGCTCTTCTTTTCTTGAATGGTTTCTTTTCAAATTTCTTCATCTTTTTTTTTAAATTGGACACTCCATTTTTATGTGACCCATTTTTCTGCACTCGTAATAGGATGGAGTTGGATAAGTTCCTTCCCCTTTGTAATGGGTTTTCTTTGGAGGAAAAAATGGTCTTATTTGAGTTCCATTTTTCCTTAGAAACTTACCAAATTTTCTTACTAGAAGGCTAAAGTTTTCTTCATTTAACTCAATGTTCTCTGTGCTTTCTCCATCCTCCTCATCATCATCATCAATTGCTGAGGAGGTGGCTTTGAGAGCTATTCCATTTTTCTTCTTATCATTTTCTTCACTTTGGTCAAGCCTATTGAGTTCTAATTCGTGCTCTTGAAGTTTTCCAAAAACAGTTGCAAGAGTTATAATTGCTAAATTTCTTGACTCTGAAATAGCTGTCACCTTAGGTTGCTAAATTCTGCTCAGACATCTCAAAACTTTATTAATCAAATCTTCATTAGAAATTTTTTTTCATAATGATGCAAGATGATTTACAATGTGGGTGAACCTCTTTTACATTTCCTGAATGTTTTCTCCTTGGTTCATTCTAAATAATTCATATTCGCGAGTAAGAATTTATTCTCGATCTCTTTACTTCACAAGTACTCTCATGAGTGACTTGTAAAGTATCCTACATTTCTTTAGCAATTTTGCAATTTGAAATTCTAAAAAATTCATCATACCCCAAAGCAGTGGTAATGATGTTTTTGACTTTCAAATTATATTGTACTTTTCTTTTATCCTCATTAAACCATTTACTTCTTGGTGTTTTAACTTTTACATCATTAACCACAAGTGTGGGAATAAAAGTGTCATTTTCAATAGCATCCCATACATCTAGATCAATAGTTTCAATAAAAAATTTCATTCTTTCCTTCTAATGACATAACCATCTCCATTGAAAAATGGTGATCGGTTTATGACTTCTAAAAAACCATTTTATGAAGCCATGTTCTCTTGAAGCTATTAAGCTCTTTATACAATAGTCTAACTTTGATACCACTTGTTACCCAAGTGGCTTCAGTACTCAAGAAGGGGGTGAATTGAGTATATAAAGTTTTTCGCAAACGCTTGTAAAACAAATTTCATTGAAACTAAATATTAAGAAGGATATGAAAAAGAAGAAAATAATTGAAAGCTTTAAGCGCAGCAAATTAACACATAAGCAATAATAATGAAATTACAGTAAATAAAGAGATAAAAATGAGAAGAGTAGACACGATATTTATCTTGATTCAGCCACCAAACCACTTGTAGCCTACGTCCAGTCCTTGAAACACAATTCGAGATTTTTCACTATCAATACAAGCTTAAACAGGTGCTTGCAACCGTTACGAACAAGAGCACTCTTCATATACAGGGAAACTCTTCCCTTATGCTAAAGCCTCAAACTTTCAGGGATACCTTACCCTTACACAAACCTTTAAGGGATACCTCATCCTTGTTACAATACCTTTGAGGGATACCTCATCCTCTATGCAAACATTTGAGGGATACTTCACCCTTTTTACAAACCTTTGAGGGATATCTCACCCTCTTTACAATTGAGCAGAAAGTAGATGAAGAGAAACTCTCGCACAAAGTAAATAATACAACTTGAAGCACTAAGAAAGCTCTTTAAGGATATTTCAAAGTTTTGGTGAAAAGAGTACAGAAAATATGAAAAAATTATAAATCACGTTTTCAAGCAAGCAAAGAATGATTCAAATAGTTAGGCTTGTTGCAAAAATGACCTAATGTCTCTATTTATAGAGCTTTGAAGAAAAGAGTCATTGGTTATAATTAAAACATGTATTGAATTCAAATATGGTCGTTTGTTTCTAAATTAGGATGCCGAGTTTATTCGAATACCTTTTGAGTTATTCGAATACCACTGATTCAAAAAGCTTGTGAAAATCAGTTCTAAAGAAAGTTATTCGAATACTTTAAAAGTTATTTGAATATCTCTATTGAAAGAAGCTTTCTGTGAAACAGGTCTATTCGAATACCTTGTGGGTTATTCGAATAGATCATTTAGAAAAATAAATTTTTGGAAAGCTTTGTATTCAAATACCAAATGTACTATTCGAATAGCTCTTTTAAAAACAGAGGCGTGCAGGAAATTTTGAAAAACATTATTCGAATACCTCTTGTGTTATTCGAATAACCTTGTTAAAACCATAATTTTCTTGACTTGGTTTATTCGAATAAAGAGGCCTTTATTCGAATAACTCTGTTTCAAATCAGTTTTGAACATTTAAATATGATTACTATGCAACAATGAAGATGTATTTTGATGATAATAAACATGAAGATGATGAGAAGACCAAATCCAAGATCTTCAAGATTAGCTTTAGGACTTAGGATCTCTTATGTACGGAGCTGTTAAATGGATATCTCATTGGTAAAAGTTAAAAGATCTAAAAATTTGTTCCTTAATCAAACTGAGGTTTCAAAATGGTTTTGAAAGATCAAAGGTTTTAGAGATTAGAAATGGTTGTCAAAGCAATTACAAATGTTTTTCTAACTGTTTTTAACTGAGGTATTCGAATACACTTCCATGGTATTCGAATAACCTGCATACGTTTCTATTTTCCAAAACAAAGGTATTCGAATACCCTTCATGGCATTCGAATACAGTGCTTCTTAAAAACCTATTTTAAGTGACAGGTATTCGAATAGCCCTTGTGGTATTCGAATAACCTGATTTTAGAAACATACCTTTTAAACTGAGGTATTTAAATATCCTTAACTGGTATTCGAATACCCCCCTTTGATCTGTTTTTTAAAAAAAACCTTTTATCAGAGGTATTCGAATACCCTCTGATGGTATTCGAATAACCCACGAGACTCTGTTTCAAAATTTGAAATTCTATGAGATTGTCTCAGCATTTATTATCAGAATAAATGCCCCAATGGCCATTCCTCATATGAGGCTCTATAAATAGAGGCCTGGGTCACCTCTGATCAACCCCCGAACATTCTGATTAATCTTTGCTTGGTTGAAAACGAGTTTTATACTATTCTCTTTCTTTTTATGTGCTCTTAATATTAAATCTTTGAGATATCTTTGAGACAGCTCATTAGTGCTTCAATTTGTGATTATTTACTCTTTGTGAGAGTTTCTTTTCATCTACTTTCTGATTCTGTGTAATGAGGGTGATGTATCCCTTTGGATTGTATAAGGGTGAGGTATCCCGGATTGTTTGAGGCTTTAGCACAAGGGTAAAGTCTCCCTGTGTGTGAAAAGTGCTCTTAATTGTAACAGTTGCAAGCACCTATTTTTTTAAGCTTGTCTTAAATAGTGAAAAATCTTGAACTGTGTTTCGGGGACTGGACGTAAGCCACAAGTGGTTGGTGGTCAAATTAGGATAAATATTATGCCTGTTTTTCTTTCCTTAATCTTTTATCTTTCTGCACTTTATTTATTATCTCTCGCAATTTAATTATTAGTTGTTTTCTTATCTTTATCTTATTCACGCCTTTTATTATTTAAATTCAGCACAGTTTATTTGTTTATATTTTTTTTTTTGCGAAAGTTTTTGTTACTCAATTCATCCCCCTCTTGAGTACTGGAAGCCACTTGGTAACATTAAAAACTTCCAAGAAGGCTTCGTACAAAAAGATTCTAAGTCTTAATGCTATTCTTACTGGTCTTGGACTTGGTCTTATCATAATTTTCATCATGTTTGTTATCATCAAAACTATTATCAATGTCAGCTAGCCAATTACAATCCTAAGTTCTCGGAGAGGAAGGGGGCAAGTGCGATACAACTCCGAGTGCCTCCATCCAACGCGTTAGGTATCACGGATCTTCCCAGCGACAGAGCGTAGATTAAACACTCCTATGTACGCTGAGAGAGAAAGGTTCCTGCCATCCATTACGCTAAGAAAGAAAGGTCCTCATTACTGGGATTGTTTGCAAAGAAGGAAAATACTTTCAGAGATTTTGGAAAGAAAAGAAAAATGGTTCTCGCAGAGGGTAAACCCTCATTGTACAAATAGAAAATGAAAAGGAAATCATTCTTTAGAGAAGGAGCATCCGTAAAAAGATTCATGAAGCAAAAGGTATGGAACAAAGGGAGCACCAACTTCAACGGAAACATTCCCTATTTATAGAGAGAATGGAGCATTTTGATTGGTCCCGAAAAAAGTGAATTGATCGCATGTTAGAAGCCGCGTTTTAATGCTCTCCACTTCTGATTGGTCACAAGAGTAGCAAGCAGTTAGAAAATAGTACGAAACTAATATCCTCTTAAAAGGATCTTTAATTCCCAATAAAGTCAAAGCAACTTTTTCCTATGACAACTCAGATTGTTACAAATTGCAAGAAAAGACAAAAACCCTATGAAACCATGCACGGGGGCAACAAAAGGACACACCTCGTATGACAAGATGGCAAAGAAAGCAATAATCCATCACGGATTCTGATTTCACACGCTAACGCTGAAGGTATTCGACAATAACGAACTTCGGCCCTTTTAGATTTTTATATCTACAGCACGTCGTGTGTTCTCTTCAAAATTGGTATCTTGACACTTAATTGTTTCACTTATGTGCCAAGCTGGGGGCAACTATTCTAGATCGTAATCCAGGTTTATAACCCATAGATCAACCCGACACGCATACTCGCCAGAATCCGATGTCAACGCCCTCAACAAGAATATGCTTAACATGGACCCCAGTACTAGATAGTAACTGTTTTACCATGAGATCTGTGCAATAGATAAGTCTTTATGATATCTGTAATTGTCAATCATGATCTTATGAAATAATAGTACCATAACTATCATACTAGTATTCCAATAATATAGGGATCCTCTATAACTAAATAAAGAACATATCTCTTCCTGTGATTATAATGAGAACATATCTCTCCATTATAAGAGTGTATCTATCCAATCTCTATAAATATCAGACTAAGTCATCCTAATTTGATATCTAGCATCTCATTGCATAAACCCTACTTATTATGCACTTCTTGACTTTAGCGTTTGAGTCCTTTTGCAGGTACCCACTCTCCTGGTTCAACATGCTCTGCTACAGTCACGCAGGGAGGAAACCACTTTAACGTGCCTATCTCAAGTACAAATCTAAATCCACTTCAGAACAATAATGTTATAATGCTTATACGAAAAGATGATGATAAGTTAGATAATGACCATGACGTTAGGAATAAGCAAAATTTAGATACGGATAACTTCCCCCAAAAGTTTAATATGTCCATCCCTTAAATCGAAATTGTAGATCCTCAAACTAAAGAGGATGTGCTTAGGACCCCGATTCAACATAGATTTGTAAACTTTAATGATATTGCATAGTTTGGTGATATTTTAGAGCTGTTGAAACAGGTATTAATTAATTTTGCTTTTGTATGTGCATTTAAGCATAAACTTGTTTTTATTGAATTTTTTATAGAGCTTGTCTTTTTGAAGATAAGATTAATTCATAATACTTTCGATTAAGATATGATACTTTTTTTATTTTATTTTAATTGGTATTTTAATGAGTCGGCTTAAGTACTTTTTTGATTTTGGTGCCTTTGTATAGAAATGTAAAGAGTGTTGGTCACACAAAAAGCAAAAAAAGAATTTTAAAACAAAAAAAAATATTTTTGGTTTCTTAGTTTTCTTATTTCTTTATCTTATTTTTATTTTTTTTTCAATTTTTTTTTCTTAATTTGTGAGTTTATTTTGTTTTATTTTTGTTGTTTTAGTGCTAACAATGGGTTAAGTTATCTTCTTTTCTTCTTGTCTTTTAATTGTTAAGCATTTTAGATATGTGAATTATTCTTATTTCTTTTTGTCCCAGTCATTATTCTAATGCATATTAGTGATTATTTCATAAGTCTAGATTGAATTTTTAAACATTGAGGACAGTGATTAGTTTTGATTGGGACAAGATAAGAATTACTTAAATTTCAATCATGTTATCATTATGGTGCTATATTTTGTGCGAGAAGGATAATCAACAAGGTCCCAAGTATTATTGTTCTTCAAAACCTATAATTCTTCTTTCATAGCATGTTGCCAATGAGGATTTGTAGAGGCTTCTTGATAGGACTGAGGTTCATATAAGTGAAGCATAGTAAAAAAATGGTAATTATCACGAAGATAGGTAGGATGAGTTCTTACCCTAGTTTGACGCTCATAAGGAAGAGGGAATGCAACGATGGGTGCATGATCTATGTCTAGAATGGCATCATCGAGAGTAGTTAGAACATCGGAAGTGACTGGGAGCTCACTTAATGAACCTGCATCAAAATCACTAAGAAAGATATCAATAGATAGGTTAGTGAAAATAGGAGTCGAAATGGAAGGGATGGACCTGAACTGGGAGAGTGAAGAGAGCATGGTGTCTTCCTAGAAGACGACATGACGAGAGATATAGATGCGTTGAGAGATAATATCCCAACATCGATAGCCCTTATGTTCAATGCCATAACCAATAAAGCAACATAGATGTGCTTGGGGCTCAAGTTTAGTGTACTCATAGGGTTAAAGGAGAACAAAACAAACACAACTAAAATCTTTAAGAGAGTTATAATCGAGAGAAGTATGATGGAGACATTCAAAGGGAGATACATTACCTAGGACAGAGAAAGGAAGACAGTTGATGACTTAGACAATGGTGAGAGCAGCACGTTCAAGACAAGAAGAGGAGATGAGTATGACTCGGAGAAAGTCAAGGATATGACGGTGTTTTCTTTCAACACGACCATTTTGCTGAGAGGTATCAAGACATGAAAACTCAGAGAGTGTACCATAGTCAGCAAGAAAGGTGAGAAGTTTTGAATCATGATTTTCAAAAGTATTATCCCAATAAAAGACTAATTATTTTTCAAAATTCGATTTTGATCATAGTAGCAAAATTAATGTAAACTTGAGGGAGTTCTGAACGATTTTTCATTAAATATATCCAAGTGAAATGAGAAAAATCATCAATAAATACCATAAAATATTGATTATCTCCCATAGTTAATGTGGGGGCAGGTTCTCAAACATCAGAATGCACAAGGTCAAAAGGATATTTAGAAACAGAGGTATTTTTACTGAAAGAAAGTGTAGGTTTTTATCATTTATATAGGAAGTGCAGTGAAAAAACACGTTATTAACTGAACCTAGAGCCCCTTGAGATATAAGGGGATGCAATTTTCCTAGAGAACTATGTGCAAGACTTTGGTGCCATAGTTAAAGGGAGGATAAAGTGGATTTTGTACAAAGATTTGAGGCAGGAGGAACATGAAGGTTGGTGAGCTCAAACAACCTTCCGACTTTACATCCAGTCCCTATGACTTGTCCTGTCTATGGATCTTACACACAACAACTAGAAGAAGAAAATGTGATTTCATAACCAACATCACACAATTAACCAACAGAAATGAGATTAAAGTTTAATTTGGGAATAAGATATACATCAGGTAAGCTAAGAGTGGGTAGAGAAATAGAACCCTTATCACTGACATTCATAAGAGATTCATCATCTGTATGTATGCAATGTGCAATGTTATTAACAGATAGAGATGAAAAAGACTGAGATGTGAACATCATATGGTTACATTAAGCAAAATCAAGATATCATCTAGTATTACCTAGTGTGGTTGATAAAGTAGGAGATGTATTACTAGAATTAGATAGTAGATGCTTAAGGAATGACACAAGATCATTGGTAGAAAAGGTAGTCTAAGGTGTGGGTGGAGAAGTTGGGGACGCATTAACAACAACTATAGCAGCAAGCACAGGCTTCGAGGAACTGGGACAAGGCTGAGACCTGTTCTGATTAGACCTTGGAGGACGTGTGGGGTAATTCTGAATCAAGTGTCTTATTTTCTTGCAATATCAACAATAATTGGAGACAATATGACCCTTCATCATACAATTATGGCATTCTATGGTTGGGTAATTAGAGAGCAAATGCCCAAACTAACGACATTGATGATAAAACAATGAATTATGATGTGTGATAGATAATATCTAAGCCATGGTATCACGAGTATAGTGAGTATGGCGATGTCGACAAGAGTACGACGATAACGAGTAAAAGCATAACAACTACGAGCAAGATTACAACGATGCTAACCAGAGTACGATGATATGAAACAAGAGTACAACGACTGTGGCAAGCAGGAGTATAGTGACGAAGTATGGTGATGAAGTACAGGAGCACAAAGGCAGAGTATGGTAGCAACGGAGTATGGTGACGGTGGAATATAGGAGCACAGTGGCGGAGTACGACAATGAGAGTACAACAAGGAGAAAGGCATAAAATAGCGAGAACAACAAGAGGATTTTCGACAAGGACTATGAATCTAAGCTATGATACCATGTTAGTGACGGAGACAGAGAGAAATTGAATATTTCTATGTTATTTGAATTGTGTTTAAAGTATAAAGGGATTCTATATTTATGAGGAAAAATGAGCTATACAATAAATGAAATAAAATAAATATAATTAACATAATATTAAGCTAATTATGTACAAATCAAATCAATCAAATATCCTAACAGATACTAACACATTAACACAATCAATAAATATAATCAACTAATCAATATAACTAATAATAATTTTAATTAATACATAAAAAGAAAATACATTACTTAAAATTCTGTCATATTTCATCCAAGTCAATTAGTAAATGAATTAAGTTTTTGACATGTGGTAAATATATTATATAATTTTCTACCATGTGTCATCGATGTAGCAACTTAAAAAATATTGACACATGTAAAAAAAATTGGCACATATACATAACAAGGAAAAAGAAACCAAAAAATAAAACAAAAAATCAATCAATCAATCAATCAATCACCAATCAATCAATCAATAAAATATAGAATAGAAAGATACAATGCCTAAAATTTTGTCATGTGTAATCCAAGTTAAATTAATAAATGTATTAAGCTTTTGACATGTGAAAAATATATTACCTAATTTTCTATCATGTGTCATTTGATGTAGCAACTTAAAAGGAATATTGACACGTGTAAAAAAAAAAATACCACATATACATCTATATAATCAATCAATCAATCAATATAATCAATTTATCATCATTAATAATAATTATAATTAATTTATAAAAAGAAAATATAAGGCCTAAAATTTTAAAAAATATAAGACCTAAAATTCTATCATTCTTTATCCAAGTTAATTAGTAAATGCATTAAGCTTTTGACATGTGACTAATATATTACTTAATTTTTTACTATATGTCATCGATGTGATAATTTAAAAGAAATATTAACACGTGTAAAAAAATTACCACATATACATAAAAAAGAAATAAAAAATAAAAAAAATTACAAAGAGAAAGAAAGAACAAAAATTACAAAGAAAATGAATTAAAAAATTTAATGAACCTAAGAAGTCAAATGCCAAATGATTGATTTAATTAATGTATTATTTTTATTTAGCAAACATAAATTGTATGAACTAAATGTATAGGTTAGAGAGTGTTAAAAAATTAAATTGTATTGAGTATTATTTGTGAACACTCAATTTTGACTGGGCTAAAATAATAAAATGAAAAAATGAAAAAATAATGATAATAAAAAATAAAAAAGGACAAAAACAAAAAAAATTAATTAAAAAATAATAATAATAAAATAATAATAAAAATAAAAAATTCAATCAATGTGAAGTTGATTTGTTCTGCTTTTAGAGGGATACCAAACCATGCATTATCAACCATTCCTATTATTGCACTGCATTCATCATCACCCACTCCCAATCACGTACCCAATCACATGGACAACTCATACTCACTCACTCCATTCTCACTTGTTGCACACACAGACAATATTCACTTTACTTTTTCATAAAACCATATCAAGCAGCACACATGAGAGGGATTTGTGGGTCGGAATTTGCTTTCTTTCCTTCAAGCATAAGCTGGCAGCACCTTCATAAAAGGAGGAATTTTCAATCTGAGGGGGGGACGGTCGAAGTATCATACTAAAAAAGAGAACTCAGACATTTTTTTTTAGGCCAAAAAGGGGAGTCAGCCAGCGGAGCTGATCAATTTGACAAACACAGAGAACTCTGAGGTTCTAGGGAGCATTTTTTAGATGATCAACATTACTGGGGGCTAAAAAAAAAGAATAGAGCAGAGAATCATTTTACAGACAGGGGGATTTTCATAGATTCTTCAAGAACACCAACACACCTCTTTCCTCCAAACGATTATTTGATCCATCCTCAACCATCTAAACTAACCAGTACCTTCAACTTTCATCAACCAACACCCACCATTCATAACTCAACTGACCGAAACCTGCAACTTTCAGCTTGGTATTTTTGTTACTCACGTAGTTTTCCTGCGCCCTTTCATCTCCTACTCTCACTGAGTCAATTCACCACCACTTCCTCTCTTCCCAAACCAAAAAACCATCATCCCAACTTTTTTACCCTCTACAACAACAAACCATAACCACCCTCTTTATCACCCAAGCAGAAACCGTGTCACTCTGTCTCACACCAAGTCACAGCCTGCACCATCTCCGCACCACCTCAGGTCGCCGCACTGTCCAACCACGACTAGATCAGCACCAGCGCGCCACCCAGACCCCAACCGGCCCAGATCCGACAACCAGCGCGCCGCCCAACCGCGTGTCGTCTCGCACTGCACAAATCGGAAACCAGCACGAGCACCTGACCCTCTCGACCCAACCGCACTCCACGAACCCACCGTGCAGGCCACCGCGTAGTTCACCGAGTCGCACCCCAAGCTCGCAGTTCGAGCTCCACCACACCAGAGACCATCGGATCTGCCCCTCCGACAAGTCGCTCCGATCCATTACACACTAGGCCTGAAATCGCGCCACCCAGTCGATCTAGTCGCTGCCGCAACAGCTCCTGCCCCGCGCCGCTGGTCGTGCTGCCCTGCTCATCGTCCACGCCTCTGACCTCCGACTTCCATTGAGTGTGCCTCGTAGGTGAAGAAGAAGAAACAGACTCCCCCTTTTGTTTTCTTCTTCGTAAGCCTCTATTATTATCTTCTTTTTTTTTCTTTTTTTTTGGGTTTAATTTGTAAAATCTGTTAGTCTTTTTTTTTTTATGGGTTTAATGTAGTAAAGTTATTGGGCACAAAGTTAAGAAGAATAAAAAGAAAACAAAAAAAGTAAAAGATAAAAATATAAAATAATTAATTTTTTTAAAGAAGCAAAATAAGATCAATTGAGTTGTGACAGCTTGTTGATCTTATAATTTTTGTAATCATCTTAGTTGCGATAACTTGATGATTCAAAAAAAATAAAATAAAATAATGAAATTACAAAAGTGAAAAAATATAAAATAATTGAAATATTTTTTATGCAAAAAAGGGATTAACTGAGTTGTGACAACTCGTCAATCTTATAAATTTTATGATCATCTGAATTGTGACAGCTTGATGATCCTATAAATTTTGTAATCATCTGAGTTGTGACAGCTTGATAATTCAACGGGTGACATCTCTAGCGTGACGCCAAGTTTCACCTATTCAAACCTTAATTTCATTAATTAAGTCGTAACGACTTGTTAATTTTCAAAATTAAGAATTAATTTTTTTATTAAAATCAATCAACTCACAAATATTTTATATAGAACTATGTGACTTTGAGTTCCTCATTGCACCCGAGGGTACGTAAGAGCAGAATCTTTAGTCTGTCAAGCCAAAATTAAATTTTCATAATTTGGTTTTTTTTTCTTTTAAAAATAAAAAATAAAAAATAAAAAATAAAAATAGTTACAATGTTTTTAAAAGGAGTAAAATGAATAAATTTGAGATTATCAAAGTTTTTGCACAACTGACTTAAGGTACCGTCTCAGGACGGGTGTGATAGGGGTGCAGTGGAATTAAGTTTTCACCCTTCTCTATCCATAACCGACTCCCGAATTCGATCTGGTTTTCAAAGACTATTTTATATAAAGGTTTTCCAATTTTTCCTAATTTAAATAAAATTGGTGGCGACTCCAGATTTCATTTTTAAAATCACACGAGCTGTTATTTCGCCGCGATCCCGGTCGCGACAGATGGCGACTCCACTGGGGACTGTTGAGGGTCAAGCCCATATAAGTTTGTTGTGCAAAATTTTGTAATCTTTGTATATTTGTTTTATCTTTTTTTTCTTTCTTTTAATTAGTTTAATTATTTTTGTTATTAAAACCTTAGGGTAGAGAATTTCTTTTAGAATTTTTTGTTTGTTTTTGTTTTGCAGGATGTGGGTAGTCTTTAGGATAATGAAGGTTTGTATGCTCTCTACACCCACTACACCTATACATTTATCATACACGTTTGAGTGGGGCCCTATACCCGGGTCTGAGTGAAGCCTAAGTTAAGAAGAAGTTGTGTAGTGATAGCCATTTTGGATGAACATCCTGTTTGGTTATTGCGAAAACCTCATCTAGAGTACGCCTTTTTCACGAATGTCCCACACCTAGTGGTTTACCCACTATTTCGTGGTTAACATTTTGAAATTGGACTTGGCTCTAGAGACCTTTAAAAAATTAGAGCTACCAAATGAAAGTTTTCACGACTCAGTAAAGACCAATAGACCCTCAGGATAGAAACCATCAAGTTTAAGGAAATCCCATTAAGACAGAAAGGGAGCGTACCTTTCATTATCTTTTGACTTATCCGTATTCCTTGTGAGTTTGTTTAGTCCTTTAATATGATGAACCATACTTGTCTCCTTTGTAAAAAAAAAAAGAGTTCTTCCTAAATAAGAGGTGAATCACAATCATTAAAATTATTTTTGCATTGATAATTCTTCATCCCCAGGTTTGTTGGAGAACCATTTGAAATTCAGTGTCTAAGGACTAGCATGAGTATCTTTAATTAAAAATGGAAAGTGTCATGGGATCAGATCACAATGAAGTGATTTTGAAAAAGACCATGCAACTTAAGGCCAAGAAAGTGGATACAGAGAGCCTAGTGGGTTTGGGTCGAATGTAAAAAAGACACAGCGTTTGACCTTCACCGCAAGATATGGGAAAGTTTTGAATCTATTAGAAGTGGACGTGCAAACAGAAGCTATCACTGCGCTAGCCCAATATTATGATCCACCATTACGTTGTTTCACATTTCAAGATTTTCAGTTAGCCCCTACATTAGAGGAGTTTGAGCAGATCTTGGGCTTACCTTTGGAAAAGGAAAAACCATACCTATATATAGGTCACTATGCATCTATGTCAACCATAGCAGATGTCTTAAAGGTTCATGTGAAAGATTTGGAGAAGGCAAAACAAAAGAGGAAAGGATCAGAGGGGTTACCGAGGAAATATTTAGAAGAGCACATACATTACCTGGCCAAGGTTGAAGACTGGAGTACTTTTTTAGATGTGCTAGCCCTTACAATTTATGGCATCATCCTCTTCCCGAGTAATGAAGACTTGGTAGATCTTGCAGCAATTGATGTCTTCCTGGCTCGAAGAAACGATGCCACAAATCCTGTACCAACTATTCTGGCTGATGTTTACTATACTTTGAATTTCTGCCATGAAAAGAAGGGCAAGAGGATCTTATGTTGTCTATCGTTGCTATTCGTATAGCTCGAGACTCACATGTTCAAAGGAGGATACGAAAAAGCTTGTCCTATTATAGATTTCAAGATGCTCAAGTTGAAGACTATGGATGGTCAAAAATGGGTTGAGGAATTGGCCAAGCTTGAAGAGAGAAAGATCGTATGGTACCCATAGCGGAAAGAATGACAAATAGTGGTCTATCAGTGTGAAAGCTTTCCTAATGTTCCTCTTATGGGTACGCGGGGGTGCATTAACTACAACCCTGCCTTGGCATTGCGACAACTCGGCTATCCCATGATGAGACCACCCTCGGAATTGGAGACTACTCCTTTTATTTATGATATGCAGATGGAGTGTACTGAGACACTTAGGAGAGTGCGAGACGCCTAGAAGAAAGTTATCAGAAAAGGTAGAGAGTTAGGAGTCAGAAGTTGTGGGGCCAAAGAAAGTTATCGGCAGTGGATCAAGAACAGGGCTCAGAAAGTCAAGTTACCCTTTAAAATCCTAGCGACCTCTACAGTCAGTAAATCCTTGCCTCTGGTCCTAATAGGAGATGAAGAAATAAAGGAAAAGTTAGCAGAAGCCAATGAAGAAAAAAGAAAATTAGAAGCAGAGTTAGAAAAGACTCGCTAAACATGTGCAGTCTTAAAGCGTGAAAATTCTGAAAAGGATCATGCTCTTGAAAGAGCTAACAAGAGGCAAAAGATAGAACGAGATAATATGTTAAGGATCAAGAGGTGTTTAGAGGCTGCGAACAAGGAATTGGGACTCCGGGGAAAAGAAAGAGATAAGACTCTCACTGAAAATTAATAACTTAAAGAGTTACTCGCAACACAGAATGATGCCCTTCATCAAGTGGATAATATGAGGCAACAAATGAAAATGATGTCAGCAAGATATGAAGACATGATTGCAGGGTATAAAGCAGCTTTGCGACAGAGACAAGAGGACTTGCATAAAATGATAGATCAAATAAGGCAACAAGACCAGGATATCAATGAATGGAAAGAAGAAGCCCACTTTTGGAGGGATCGCTTCGTGAAACTAGCACACCTAGCCGACATGGCGATCGCAGACATTCCATATTACTTAAAGGTGGCAGATAAGATGGTTGATCCATTTAAGACTCCGACAGAGATTAATGATTTCATTGAATATTGTAAGAGTTTTGTTGAACAAATGAAGCAAATGATCAAGAAGCATTCGACTGAGAATGATTAAGCAATGATGTAATAGGGTGAAATAATGTTGATTGAATAAAGTATGCCTTTTTGTTCCTCTGATCCCATGATTACTTGAGACCGATACTTTTGAACGCGACGTTCTAAGAATTGGTTGTGACAAGGAAGATCAAAGATACTCACCCAAGTCCATCCAGCACAAACTAATAATGGTTTTCTAACAAATCAATAAAAATCATGTTTGCTTATAATAAATTTGTACCTTAACTGTTCACAAAAAATTTAGAACCATTGCGCGACCAAGGAAAGAAGACGCCAATCAAACCTGTGTTCACAATACAAGGGCTCGAACAAAACTGCTTGCAGCAATGGCAGCTGAAAATGAGGGCATGAATCTAAGTATGGAAGTAGATGAAGTGAAAAGAAGGATGGATGAGATGACAGAGCCTCAAAGAAGAATAGAGGAAATGTTGCTAGCCATGAGGGAGACCATAACCTTGATAGGGGCAACTGGAAGTGCAACTGGGGCACATTTGTACCTACCAAATATCACTTCCGTGAGGACAAACCCCAGGATCGCTACTGAGATACCTGTTATAGGAGGAATCTCAAACACTGCATCAGTAGTAGTTCATATTGGTGAAGGATATCATTCATTGGAAGGTGCTCGAAATGAGATTCATGGTAACACCGAGTTCATATGGGAGCCACCACATATGTCTATTCTGATGCCCACAGGATTTCCTGCTGGTACTGGACATGCAACCGTGCAAAATGACAAGATAAAAGAAGAATGGATGGAAAAGATGGAGGAACAGATCAAGGCAATCAAGGGCCCCAGTGCTTATGGACCTTTCAAGATAGATGAACTGTGTCCTACCACGAATATCGTAATCCCCAAAGACTTCAAGATTTCTGACTTTGCAAAGTATGATGGGAGTGGCAACCCCCGGTTTCATTTGGTTAGTTATGGGACCAAGATGGCTGTTTGGTCCAAGGATGATAAATTCCTTATTAGCTTTTTCTATGAAAGTCTCACAGGTCCCGCTTTAGAATGGTATCTTCAACTAGACCGCTCTAAGGTTTCGCGTTGGACAGAGTTGGCTGATCTATTCATGGACCAATATAAATTCAATCTGGATGCAGCACCAACCCGAGAACAATTGAGTTCGATGCAGAAAGGAATTGAGGAACCTTTCAAACAATATGCACAGAGGTGGAGAGCCTTAGCAGCTCAAGCCCAACCACCATTGACACTGTCTGAGATGTGCTCATACTTCTTAGGAACTTTGGGAAATCCTTTCGTTAGGGCAATGGCCGGATCAGCCTATAAGGATTTTGCTGACCTGATCACAACGAGAGAAAGAATTGAGACCTTGATCAAAGCTGGGAAGTTACCAATGAGCAACACAGAGAATACTACTTTTAAGAAGGGGTTCCAGCCGAAAAAGAAAGAACCTGAGATGAATCATGTCCAACGCCAACAGACCTTTAGACCTCGATATTCCCCTCAAAATCCAAGTCAACAACAACCATATAACCATAATCCCCACTTCTTATACCAAACACCCACATCTCCTTATCATCTACCCCACCAAATTGTGCTAACCACAAACATCATTCCGACCCCACAATTCCAAATTAACAATGTTCCCACACCACAACCATATGTGCCAACTTGTCCAGCTTATACCAGATATCCATCTGCATCTCCACAGAATTACCCTAACCACCCACAACTTCGGCCAAATTTTCAAAATCAAGGTCGTTTCCGTCCCCAAAACCTACCCTCTTTCCCAAGATTGTCCATTTCAAATGCAAACCTATTTCAAAAGTTGTTTGATTCTCACCTCCTATCGGGTATTCCTGTACGCCCCTTAGAACCACCATTTCTAACGTGGTACAACTCGAATTTAACATGCAAGTACCACATGGATATCCCAGGACATTCAATTGAAGATTGTGAAGCTTTCAAGACTGCAGTAAAGAGGCTTATTATTTATGGGAAGCTTGACATTCAGGAAGAAGCTGGACCCAGTAACGTCAGCAACCCAATCCCTAATCATGGTGGAAGGAATGTGGTAAACACTCTAGAAATTAGAGAACTATTGGTAAGGAAGGTTATGGACATGCGCACTCAAATGGCTGAAGTGTTTAAGGGGTTAAAACTGGCTGGTTATAATGTTACTGCACCATCCTCTTCAATAAAAGAGGAGGAAATGTATGATGAAGAGTCAAGTTATGCATATCACCATGGGAGAAGAGGACACGATATTGAAAATTGTTGGGACTTCAAAGTTCGAGTACAAGGATTACTTACTCTGGGAGTAATACAAGCAAGACGAGGGTTAGCTTCCTTCGAAGAGGTCAATGTGGTTGAACGCTTTGTAAAACATATATGCATCATGAAATAGAGTGGGCCAATATAATCCAGAGTCTAAAACTTTCCTAGCAGTCCGTTGAGGACCGAAGTGGCCGCCACATGCAAGTTTATGACAAAAGCTAAGAATGGAATGGAATTCATCATCAGGCACACACCTCCTAATTACTTGGTCACTACAAAATCTCCATAAGTAAGGATCATCCCACACATAATACTTTGACTCACTTTTCAATTTATCAATCTTAGCCTTAGTGAAATGTGCAGGTATTGCGTTAGCAACCAAGAAATTAATCAAATCAGCAAACCAAGGGATGTTGCCTTGCAGCTTGAAAAGTTGCTCATCAAGGAAAACATCATGGATGGGAAAAACATACGCCTCCCTTTCAATTCGACTCAAGTGATCACCACCAAATTCTCCGCTCCACTCTTGTCACGGATCTCAATATCAAACTCTGGAGGAGCAACATCCACCTAATCAATAGGGGCTTGGCATTGGGCTTTTTCGGAAGAAACTTCAATGTTGCATGATCCGAAAACACAACCACTCGGAACCAAGCAAATATGATCGAAATTTATCTAAAGCAAAAACAATTGCTAAAAGTTCCTTTTCGGTTGTGGTGTAGTTGATTTGTGCAGGATCTAAAGTTCTCGAAGCATAGGAAATGACATGAGATACTTTACCGACCCTTTGTGCAAGAACGACTCCCAATGTATAATTAGAGGCATCACACATCAGCTCAAATGGAAGTGTCCAATCCGGCGGTTGGATGATAGGTGTCTTGGTCAATACTGCTTCAATTGATTGAAGGCATCCACGGCACTTCTTGTCAAAGTGAAACTCCACATCTTTTTGCAGTAAGTTGGATAGCGGAAGTGCAATTTTGCTGAAATCCTTTATGAACCGCCGATAGAAACCCGCATGACCAAGGAAAGAACGAATCTCCCGCACGCATGTGGGGTAAGATAGGCATGAAATAACATCTATTTTTGCGGGATCTACCTCAATACCCTCACGAGATATCACATGCCCTAAGACTATACCTTGTTCTACCATGAAATGACATTTCTCAAAATTTAGAACGAGGTTAGTCTTAATGCATCTATGCAAGACGAGCCGGACTATCTAAACATGCATCAAAGGAAGATCCATAGACAAGTAAAATCATCCATAAATACGTCCATGCAATTTTCTAAAAATCGAGAAAAGATACTTACCATACACCTCGAAAGGTGCTGGAGCATTGCATAGACCAAAGGGCATCCTCCCGTATGCAAATGTGCCAAATGGACAAGTGAAAGTAGTCTTCTCTTGGTCTTACGGGGCTATATGAATCTGAAAATACCCCGAATATCCATCCAGGAAACAATAATGTGACTTGCCATACCTAACCGCTCCAACATCGATCAATGAATGGCGGCGGGAAATGATCCTTTCTCGGTAGCCTGGTTGAGCCGCCTATAATCAATGCAAACTCGCCAACTGTTTTGAACTCGTGTGGGCACAAGCTCATTGTTCGATTCGCAACCACTTTGTGACCCAGCATTTCTTGGGAACCACTTGCACGGGGCTCACCCATTGGTGTCGGATATGGGATAAATAATGCCGGCTTGAAGTAGCTTTGTAACTTCCTTCTTCACCACATCTAGAATCGGGGATTTAGTCTCCTTTGGAAATTTGTCTAACTGGTTTGATCCCTTCTTCCAATAAAATCTTATGCATGCATGTGGAGGGACTAATACCGGGAATATCGCAAGAGTCCATCCGATGGCTTGCCTATTCCGCCTCAAAATCTGCAAAGTAATTTTTCTTCTTGATCGGGTTGTAGGTTTTTAGCAATGATCATAGGAAGTGTCTCACCATCTCCCAAATATGCATATTTAAGATGGTCGGTAAAGTCTTCAACTCCAAGGATGGAGGTTGTACAATGGAAGGTAACAAGTGATCTCAAATGACTAACTCAAAGCAACATTAATTTCAAAGCATGGTGCGACTCTCATTCTCAATTGTTGCATCATCAAGAAATGTATCATTACTCATAACAGAATAAATCTCAAAGACACGTACGACACATGGTTCAACATCACAAGTGGCACATGTATCACAAGAAACAGAACCAAGATAGTCAACAATATCGGGAATTCAAAGCATATAAATCAAGTATAGACATCATCAACCAAAGATCTCAATCATATCAACATGGAAAGCAGAATGCTCTCTGGGGGTGTCTCATGGCATCAAAAATGTTAAATTGTACCAAATCGTCGCCAAACTCCATAGAAAGGGTGCCAGCATGCACGTCTATCTTGGTCTTGGCGGTCTTGAGAATGGTCGCCTAGAATCAATGGAGCATGGTTTGTTGGAGACTCATCTTCCATGTCCGAGAATGTAGAAATCTGCTTGGAAAAATCAACTCATTCACCCGAACTAACACATCTTCCAGCACACCTGCAGGATGAGCAGTGGCTCTATTCGCCAACTGAATCACGATACCAGTGGGTTGCAAAGTACCGATGTTTAAACACTTATACACTGACATGGGCATGACATTGATCGAAGCACCCAAATCTAGCATTGCATGCTCAAATCTAGAGTTGCCAATTGTGCAAGAAATTGTGAAGTTCCAGGATCTTTGCATTTACGTGGCATGCTTGGCAGAATCATTGCGAAACATTTCTTCCCATGCCGATCTTCTCATCCCCTTTCAACCTTCTCTTATGAGTGCACAACTCCTTGAGAAATTTAGCATATTTTGGAATTTGCTTGATTGCATCTAGGAGGGAATATTGATTTCCACTTTCTGAATGTCTCCATGACTTCTTTTTCCATTTCTCGCTTGCATTGTTCTCTTGGATTGTGTGATCCTATTTGGAAAAGGTAATGGAATGGCAACATCTGAATTCTCTGCAATTTTCTTCAAGTGGCATGATTTTACGGATTTGAATTATCCATTTCTTGCCGTTTTTGGTCAATTTCGATTCTTTGTAAGGTTGGAACATCAACTTCTTTGCCACTTCTCAAGGTAATTGCACTTACGTTGCCTCTTGGATTGTTATTTGTTTGTGAAGGCAATTGGCTAGAACCTTGACTCTTTAGCTCGCTCACGGTGGTTGCCACCGCCACCTTGATTTGAGTTTGTAAATTTGAATGTTGGCACCGACGTTCTGCTGGGAACCGAATGTTATTTGTGGCCATTTGTTTCATCGAGGTCTTCCAATGATGGCTCATTTGGAGTGGATTGGACATGAGGCGAATTTGAGCAGTTCTTGTTTAATACGAATACGGGGGGTATTTGTTGGTATTTGTTGCTTGGACCTGCTGACTTGGTATCTAAATTGTTCTTCTTGGTGGTTTGTTGTTCTTTGGTGGTGGAAATTTGTTGTTGTTGGCTAGGATTCCCATATCTCAAATTGGGATGGTCTCGCCAACCAGGATTATAAGTACTAGAAAATGGATCATATCTAGATTGTTCTTTGTTGTTCTTGATATTGGGGTCTTCCGGAAAAACACCGGCTGACAACACATTGATCTGGAAAGGCGGGACCATCTTCCTGAAGTGTAGGGCATGAATCAGTAGGATGAGATGAATTAGAGCAAATTCCACACACCGATGCGGTCATCGCATGGGTGGTTGTTGACCCACTTGCTATCTGTCTTACCAAAGAAGTCAATTCATCTAGTCGTGTTCCATTCTTTGTTGGTCCATATGAGATGCTTGAATTTCATTAACTCCTCTGGTTGCGGTGATGATCCGCGAGCCAAAGCTGTTGGGTATTGGTGCCATGTTTGCTATCGGATCTCTCTCTTGCGGCGGTAGGAGTTTTGTCTACTAAGGCTCCTCCGGAGGCGGCATCGATCATGCTTCTATCATTTGGCGACAAGCCCTCATAAAAGTATTGAATCAAGAGTTGGTCACTAATTTGGTGATGAGAGGCGGCTCGAACACAACTTCTTGAATCTCTCCCGGTATTCATGCAAAGTCTCACCGGACATACGTACGATGCCACATATATCCTTCCTAATTGCGGCGGCTCTCGGGCGGGAAGAATCTCTCCGGGAACAACCTCTTCATGTCATTCCAACTTCGGTGAACTGGTGAAAGATAAAACAACCAATCTTTGGCTGCATCGACAAGTGAGAAGGAAATGCCCTTAACTTGATGTGTTCCTCGAGAGATGCCTTGTGGCTTCATGGTTGAACACACAACATGGAACTCTTTCGGTGCTTATGAGGATCTTCACCCGCAAGACCATGAAACTTTGGTAACAAGTGTATCAAACCAGATTTCAACTCAAAATCTGCATCAAGATCAGGATATTGAATGCACAAAGATTGGTAAGATACATCAGGAGCAGCAAGTTCCTTAAGGGTTCTATTATGCATGTTATCAGCCATGATTTCAGGATTACTTAAGTTATCAGGTTCACTCCCAAAATTAGGTTCAGAATTAACTCTGGAATTTATCACACGAGCTCTAATTTATCTATGCAAGGTCCTATCAATCTCAGGATCAAGATCAAGCAAGATATCAGGATTGGACCTAGTCATGCATCAACTAAAGCACAAAAACACAAAAACTGCAACTAAGCAAAATACACTAAACAACACTCAAAATATGCAAAAATAAATCTAGTTAATATGTCTAAACATTTTTAAAAATTATGGAATCAACACAGAACAAAATCTACATAAAAATGAAACTAGAAAATGTACTAAAAAATATTAAAAAATTGAAAAAGTGATCTAAATGATAGAATTTCGAAAAACCAGGGGTGACCTCACAGTTTACTGTGAGTCTTGTTTATCAGGCTGTTTTCCTTCAACCGACCAAGTTTCAGCTCATTCTGGGCATGTTGCAGTTCGAAAATTGCAATAGTTACCCGTAATCACCTGTTTTCCGTCTTTCCTAAATCAGAAAAATTCAAAAGCTAGGATAAAAATGTTAGTATGGTATGAACAATGTTAGTAAATGAAAAATAACTGTTAGAATAGGTAAGAAAGAACAAAAATTAGTAAGGTTACTCAAAATAAAAAGATTACACCTACGAGTTCCCCGGCAACGGCGCCAAAATTTTGACGAGCGCCGAACTCAGTCAAAATTATAACCGAAGTTATTAACTAAGTTTGCAGTATAGTGAACAACACCGGATCGTCTCCTCAAGGATCGTAAATGCAATTTGATCAAATCAAGTGAAAGTTAGAAAAAAGGGGGGTTTTGATTGTTCAAGGATCGCAATGACAAGATTGAAGAAAATAACAATTAAAAGAACAGTCAATTCAGAAATCTATCCGAGATTGGGTGGATTCAATCATAGACCTTTCAACAAACATTTGAAGTACATTTGAATGGTTAACTTGGATCTAACCGAGATCTCAGCATCAGATCCAGAATTCATACTAGACAATCGTCCAGAATTCAATTGACAAGTAATAAACATAAATCTGCAATCGCACCATTCATGTAAATATATATCAATTTAAGCACCGAATTCAATTAACCTAGGCACAATCAGTAACCTAACCTCTTCAATTACGTGATTAGTTTAGATCAATCAGTTCTAAGTTTCATCACAAATCTCAATCTTCGTTCATCACTGATACTTAATCTTAAACCAAGATCAAATCGGATCAAACATAAACAGAATCACCATTCATGCATTCAAGATCAAGAGAACGAGAAGAAGAAGAGAGAAGAGGAATTCAAATATAAATCAAATACATTACATAACCAAGGTCTCAAGAATCCAAGCCACAATCTCTTCAAGAGTCTAGAATTGACTAGAAGTGACTTAGCTCTCCATTACAATGAAGGAAAAATATACAAGAACTATGAAAAGCTATTTCTAACACCAAGTGTATGTTGTGTTTAGAGCTCTCCTCATGCTTCCTTTTATAGAGGATTCAGAGTAGTAGTAGATGGGTAGATGAGATTAGTAGGTGGAATTAGTAGGTGAGCTTGGTAGGTGAACTTGGTAGGTGAGCTTGGTAGGTGAACTTGGTAGGTGAGCTTCCTTGTCTCCGAAAGTATTCATTGCTGAACTCATTGATTTCGTCATTTTTGAGCCAAATGGTCTTCATGAAAGTTCTAGGAAATTGTCTAAGCTTTCCAATGGCTCTGGAAGCACCCAAAAATTCGTCCTACAGCCCAAGATATGACCCAATTACTACAGACTGCTCAGGACCAGTTTCAGCACCTCTGTTTTGACTTTCAGACCCAATATCTCCATCAAGGAGCCCGAATCAAGTTTTGTGTTTGTCATGAAAGTTGTACATATGGGTCTTAACTTTCAGATCACCAATTTTCAGCCCATTCTATAAACCCAAACTCGAATTATGTTCTGGTTACTACACACTGTTCGGGTTCAGTTCACAAATCCCGTATTCTGATTTCCATGCCCAATTAGCTCCACTAGATGTCTGAATTTGACTTGAGCTCTTCATCAAAGTTGTAGAGCTCTCTTTTATCTTTCCTACAAGGTAAAATTCATAATTATCAGACATTTAGAACTCAAGATATGGCCAAAATACAGAAACAGTGTAAGACTCGAATAATGCTGAAAAATCAATTAAGTCGATTCGAGTTCAAACTTACAAAACATAATCAAATTCGATCAATTAAGTACATGAAGAGTGTAAATGACTAATAATGAGGGTTTCTTAATGAATAAAATATGTGATTATCAAATTCCCCCACACTTAGCTTTTTGCACTCTGGGCAAAACATATAAAACTAAAGTTAGAAGACAAAGACAAAGCACAAACTTAAAAGTTAAAAACTCTAAAGGACTCAATGAAGCAAGAAGAGCAACAAGAAATTCAAGGGATCAAAGCATAAATGAGGTAACATTTCTTCACATCTCAAACCAAAATGCAAGGAAACTTCCGTTGAAAAGAATGAATTAAGAATGATGGATCTTCACAATATTCCCTCTCGATCTATCAAGTGTTTAAAAGGTAGGTATTTCACTCAATTCAACCCATGAAAATTGTACTACCATAAGCTTGCTTATCTTCTACTTCTCCACTACTCAAAACACATGCACACACAAATCATGAGGACTTTATTCAAGGTTGTAGTGAGGTCAAGGTAACGAGAAGAGGATAAAATGGATATGAGAAGATAAATACCAAAGAGAATAAAAGCAAATGAGGTGAGTTCAAATATGAGCATAAAAGTTCATCTCAACTCTAATGTATATCCCTTTACATATTCATTTCCCCATCCTTTTCTCTTTTTTTTTTTTTATATATATATGAACATAACTATATACATACATTTTTCTTTTTTTTTTTTTTTTTTTTTTTTTTTTTTTTTCTTTTCTTTTCTTTTCTTTTTTTTTTTTTTTCAACAACCATTTTGTACACACACCCCACACTTGTTCAAAAACTCATCCATTAACCAGGCTAATGTTCTTTTATTCCCTAAGGTACAGTAAGAACACGATTTTTCATTTAAGGCACATAATGAGCTAGAAACAAGGAATGGTCAAATAAGCTCAAAGGGGTTAAGCAAAGGAAAATATCTGAGGTTGGCAGGAATTAGAGAATTTTCGAGAGGTCAAAAGAGTGCTTGATATCATATTGAAAACAAAGTTGGCTATTTGGTTAAACTAGCTAAGAAAGAGGGCCTCAATCATGTTCATGCATGCAAGTGAAATGTAGCCTCAAAAAGAATCAAAGCAAGTTCTAGAGTGGTCATTAACATGAGTGAAAATCACACAAGAAAGAAGAGAATGGCATAAATGTTGAATCCATCCATTAGGCTCAAAATCTCACAAGGTATGCATTCATCAAACTCAATTCATCAATTCAATCATCCATCACCAAGCATATCAGTTCAAGAAGGAGAAAAATTATTCAATCATGCAATGAACCTTTTTTTTTTTTTTTTTTTTTTTTTTTTTTTTTTTTGAAATTTTTTTTTTTTTTTTTTTTTAACAAGCGAAAAAAGCAGAAACATGCTAAAATCTCTCCCCCACACTTAATATAAACATTGTCCTCAATGTGAAAGAAAGAGATAGAAAAGAGCAACACAACGATAAGAAGTGAATCAACGCTAAGCGAGAAAAAAACACATTGTCAATGCCGCATCAGACCCTGAAAAGAAATCAAACAAGAAAACGTTAGTACTTCCACAAGTCAATACTAATTAATTACTACCTAAAAAACTCCTTACTCTGCCACCGATTAAGATGCGTCTCAAGAGTAAAATTACTCCTTACTCTGCCATCACTAATTGGTTTAATAAGTCCATGACAATCATATCATACTAAACAAAACAACAAATTTTTTTTTTTTTAAATCAAACCCATTAAAGAGAAAGTTTCAGATCGGGCTCTTGTTTCTTGTTACTTCCTTATTTGCTTCTGTTGACCAATCTATACGAGCTATATACGATCGGTACATACTCAAAAGCTTCTAATTTATCAATGAGCTCATCAATAGTGGAGGCGAGAGATAAGAAGTTGTCTTCTTAGAAGGAGTGATAAATTTACGTTCCACTGACTTTGTCAAGAAAAAATAACAGAAGATCAAAGAAATTATTAACATTCAACAAACCAATGGGTTTATGGTGGATGTTCGGTTCGACCAAGAGACAATTTGAAAAATTTCTTCCAAAGTACCAAACCACCACTGG
The DNA here is from genome assembly GCA_029884605.1 of Ormosia emarginata. NCBI lineage: Eukaryota > Viridiplantae > Streptophyta > Magnoliopsida > Fabales > Fabaceae > Ormosia > Ormosia emarginata. The sequence goes on from JAQQTP010000089.1 coordinate 77,691,042, forward strand.
TAAGGCAATGAATGCATCGAGTGTTCAAGCATTATCTTCATGCGTTCATGCATTGATGATACCTTAAGTTCCTCCCCAATTGTCTTTCCGGTGATGTTACTGTTGAGCTAAAGTTTCGGGAATGATACCTAGAACTGTTGTCTCTTACAAAGGCGGCAAGTGATACAGACCCCCATTAACCCACGACAACCTCCCCCATATACAAGATGAATATTCCTCGCAGACAAGTGATCGACCAAGAGTGCTAGGCTGCGTTTACAAACTCTAATCCCTTCCCATAACTCGACCCACAAAAAACACAGACATTTTTGAGGTTACGAATAGAAGGCCCCATTCTATACTCTTCCTCCCTTTGAGTGTTTCGAGTTTGAAGGAAAATGGAGAAAATGGAGTGTTTAAATAGGAAAAAGAATGGAAAGGGAATAATTGCACCTATGAGGGTAGGTTGGCGGTTGTCGAAAAGGTTGAAATTAAGAGACACGAGAATCTTTTTTTTTTTTTTTTTTTGACTTCAAGAAAACCATCAAGGTAAAGAAGTCTAGAAACCCACTGAAGGACCACTGCTCAAAGGATCGTACGTACAAAAATCAAAATACAACAAAATGATACAAAGATAAAAGAAATAGAAAATGATGACATACACTGTATATACAGTCTCCATGGCGTATCTTTATCTTTGCGCGTCATGAGTGCGGTAGACATCACGTCCTTTTTTTTTTTTTTTTTTTTTTTTTTTTTGAAATTGTTAAAAAAACTTGATGAAAGATGAGTGTATACTTACGTAAGATTGGGATGGAGGTAGTACTGCTCTTTCGGCTTTGTGCCAAAGCATTGTTGACCGATGTATTCGACCCATTCAAGACCGGCGCAACATAGGGCTCCCAAAAGGGACAAGTGGCCATAATCATTGCATTTGCCTCACATGTGGGATACAATCTACCTTCTTTGTTTTTCAATTAAGAAGGCTGGATCGGGATGCATGCATTTCCCATTCACGGTTTGTGTTACCAAAGCCAACCCTAAGAAGTATACATTTTTTTTTTGAATTTTTTTTTTTTGAATTTTTTTTTTTGAATTTTTTTTTTTCATTTTTTTTCTCATTTTTTTTTTTTTTTTTTTTTTTGTAAAATGCCATGAAGAAGAAGAAGAAGAAGATGATATGTACAGATTGTTTGTGGATATGGCTCACATACGCCTCTGGTTTAACGTCCGATAACTTGGCTTAAACGTCTTCTATGAGTCGAGGATAAGCTTCCCATCCAATTTTCTTATAAATTGGCAAACGGGGTCTTTTAGAGTCGATTCCCAAGGCGTAGCGTTGTTGTTCATCCTTGAAGAGATTCCACAATTTAAGAATTTCTCGATGCACCAATCCACAAGAATGCGTCTCAAGAGTCAATAAGATATCATCTAATGACTCCTTACTCGATCCATTCTTAATGAAGAAAATTTTATCTTCTCATTTGCGGAAACCATCCCCTTAGTACGACATCGCTTGTTACGGTTCCATCGTCCACATTTGTGACGGACTTGTAACCTTTTTGCTCTTCTCCTTTTAGAATATGAACTTCTTCCAAGGCCAGGGCATATATGATTCAAATGAAATTGAGGACTCACTGCTAATCGGACCTTTGCTTCAATTATCCAGTACATCTTCGGCATACCCTTGTGCATTAACATTCTCAATCTCTCACATCGAACTTTGTAGATTTTTCTCGAGCATTTTGAGGAAGAGAAGGAAAATGTTTTCTCGGGTTTGAAAGAATGACATCCATTTTGAAGGAGAAGAAGGGTTCGGTTATTTTGGGAAGCGAAGAATAAGCCGAGCTCAAGAGTCACGAGTACCGTATCCGCCACTTAGCAAGCAACGCAAAGAACTCAAGAACTTGGTTTTCCGGGAATGATTGAGTCTTTGTCCATTAACCTTAAGCGCATTACCATTCCTAGGATCCTCGGTATACGATCTTTGAGAGAGGATACGCGTGTCGACAACAAAAGAACCGCGCCACCTAGATCTCAATTTTCCAAGGAGTAGGTGCGGATGATAATCTCAAAGCGAACTTTTTGACCAATTTCGCATGACTTTTGCAAAAGGTGTAACAGACCTTTAATAAAGTAGGCCAATAAAATCCATCTTGCAAGATTTTCGAGTTGTTGTCATTGAAGAAAAAATGACCTCCACATGCTTACGAGCGACTCTACCTACCTCGTTGTCGGGCACACATTTGTTTTTTTTTTTTCTTTTTTTTTTTTTTTTTTTTTTTTTTTTTTTTTTTTTTTTTTTTTTTTTTTTTTTTTTTTATTCATAATGCGGATGGAGAAGGTTCATCACCTCCTTACGCATTCTACGGAAGTTCATGATCTTGTTTGAGGCGGTGTCCATTTACGATGAAAGCTTTGGCGGTGACCTCACTTTTAATCGAAACGACACCGGAAGGAAAAACATTAGTAACAATAAATGGTCCATCCCATCTAGACCTTAATTTACCGGGCATGAGTCGGAGGCGGGAGTTATAGAGGAGAACTTTTGACCAATCTCAAATGTTTTCCTCGAGAATCAACTTATCATGGAAGGCTTTGGTCTTCTCCTTATAAAGTTTGGAACTTTCATATGCCTCCAAGCGGATCTCCTCCAATTCTTTGCGGTGTGACTTCCTCTCTCAAACACTGCTTGATCTAGGTCCAAGTTGCACCTTTTCACGCTTGAGAATGCTCGATGCTCAATTTCCACCGGTAGGTGAGGCTTTCAAAAATAATCCGATACGGAGACATCCCGATTGGTGTCTTATAAGCAGTCCGGTAAGCCCATAAAGCATCCTCGAGCCTCTTGCTCCAGTCCTTTCTGTTAGGTTGAGCGTCTTACGGAGTATATGCTTAATTTCTCTGTTGGAGACCTCGGCTTGCCCATTGGTTTGGGGGTGGTAAGGTGTAGAAACCTTGTGTTGGACTCCATACTTCTTCATCAAAGCCTCCATGCTTCGATTGCAAAAATGTGAACCTTGATCACTAATGATGGATCTCGGGACTCCAAACCTACTGAGAAAATCGTGATCTAATAAAATCCACAACAACTTTAGAATCATCGGTCAGAGTGGCCTTAGCCTCCACCCATTTAGATACATAATCCCGTGACAAGCGAGAATGTAAACAAAACCAAATGATACGGGAAAAGGACCCGTAAAGTCAATACCCCGAACATCAAAAATCTCACGAGAATAATAAGGGTTTACGGGGCATTTCATTCCTACGAGAAGTATTCCCTGTTCTCGGCATTGATCACAAGATTTGCAAAACATATATGCATCATGAAATAGAGTGGGCCAATATAATCCGAGTCTAAAACTTTCCTAGCGTCCGTTGAGGACCGAAGTGGCCGCCACATGCAAGTTTATGACAAAAGCTAAGAATGGAATGGAATTCATCATCGAGGCACACACCTCTAATTACTTGGTCACTGCAAAATCTCCATAAGTAAGGATCATCCCACACATAATACTTTGACTCACTTTTCAATTTATCAATCTTAGCCTTAGTGAAATGTGCGGTATTGCGTTAGCAACCAAGAAATTAATCAAATCGACAAACCAAGGGATGTTGCCTTGCGGCTTGAAAAGCTGCTCATCGAGAAAACATCATGGATGGGAAAAACATCGCCTCCCTTTCAATTCGACTCAAGTGATCAGCCACCAAATTCTCGCTCCACTCTTGTCACGGATCTCGATATCAAACTCACTGGAGGAGCAACATCCACCTAATCAACCGGGGCTTGGCATTGGGCTTTTCGGGAGAAACTTCAATCTTTGCATGATCTGAAAACACAACCACTCGGAACCAAGCAAATATGATCGAAATTTATCTAAAGCAAAAACAATTGCTAAAAGTTCCTTTTCGGTTGTGGTGTAGTTGATTTGTGCGAGGATCTAAAGTTCTCGAAGCATAGGAAATGACATGAGATACTTTACCGAGCCCTTTGTGCAAGAACGACTCCCAATGCATAATTAGAGGCATCACACATCGGCTCAAATGGAAGTGTCCAATCGGCGGTTGGATGATAGGTGTCTTGGTCAATGCACTGCTTCAATTGATTGAAGGCATCACAGCACTTCTTGTCAAAGTGAAACTCCACATCTTTTTGCGGTAAGTTGGATAGCGGAAGTGCAATTTTTGAAATCCTTTATGAACCGCCGATAGAAACTGCGCATGACCAAGGAAAGAACGAATCTCCCGCACGCATGTGGGGTAAGATAGGCATGAAATAACATCTATTTTTGCGGGATCTACCTCAATACCCTCACGAGATATCACATGCCCTAAGACTATACCTTGTTCTACCATGAAATGACATTTCTCAAAATTTAGAACGAGGTTAGTCTTAATGCATCTATGCAAGACTGAGCAGGACTATCTAAACATGCATCAAAGGAAGATCCATAGGCGGTAAAATCATCCATAAATACGTCCATGCAATTTTCTAAAAAATCGAGAAAAGATACTTACCATACACCTACGAAAGGTGCACGGAGCATTGCATAGACCAAAGGGCATCCTCACTGTATGCAAATGTGCCAAATGGACAAGTGAAAGTAGTCTTCTCTTGGTCTTACGGGGCTATATGAATCTGAAAATACCCCGAATATCCATCCGAGGAAACAATAATGTGACTTGCCCATACTTAGCTCCAACATCGATCAATGAATGGCGGCGGGAAATGATCCTTTACGGTAGCTGGTTGAGCGCCTATAATCAATGCAAACTCGCCAAGCTTGTTTTGAACTCGTGTGGGCACAAGCTCATTGTTCGATTCGCAACCACTTTGTGACCCAGATTTCTTGGGAACCACTTGCACGGGGCTCGCCCATTGGTATCGGATATGGGATAAATAATGCCGACTTGAAGTAGCTTTGTAACTTCCTTCTTCACCACATCTAGAATCGGGGATTTAGTCTCCTTTGGGTACATCTAGCTTGGTTTGATCCCTTCTTCCAATAAAATCTTATGCATGCATGTGGAGGGACTAATACCGGGAATATCTGCAAGAGTCCATCCAGATGGCTTGCCTATTACGCCTCAAAATCTGCGGTAATTTTTCTTCTTGATCGGGTTGTAGGTTTTTAGCAATGATCCAGGAAGTGTCTCACCATCTCCCAAATATGCATATTTAAGATGGTGCAGTAAAGTCTTCAACTCCAAGGATGGAGGTTGTACAATGGAAGGTAACAAGTGATCTGAAGCTTGACTAACTCGGCAACATTAATTTCGGCATAGTCTTGACTCTCATTCTCAATTGTTGCATCATCGGCGGTGTATCATTACTCATAATGCAGAATAAATCTCGGCACATGCGACACATGGTTCAACATCACAAGTGGCACATGTATCACAAGAAACAGAACCAAGATAGTCAACAATATCGGGGAATTCGGCATATAAATCGGTATAGACATCATCAACCAGCATCTCGATCATATCAACATGGAAAGCAGAATGCTCCTCTAGGGGGTGTCTCGTGGCATCAAAAATGTTAAATTGTACCAAATCGTCGCCAAACTCCATAGAAAGGGTGCCGGCATGCACGTCTATCTTGGTCTTGGCGGTCTTGAGAATGGTGCGCCTAGAATCAATGGAGCATGGTTTGTTGGAGACTCATCTTCCATGTCGAGAATGTAGAAATCTGCTTTGGAAAAATCAACTCATTCACCAGAACTAACACATCTTCCGGCACACTGCGGGATGAGCGGTGGCTCTATTCGCCAATGGTGAATCACGATACCGGTGGGTTGCAAAGTACCGATGTTTAAACACTTATACAACGACATGGGCATGACATTGATCGAAGCACCCAAATCTAGCATTGCATGCTCAAATCTAGAGTTGCCAATTGTGCAAGAAATTGTGAAAGTTCCAGGATCTTTGCATTTACGTGGCATGCTTGGCGAGAATCATTGCTGAGAAACATTTCTTCCCATCTTGATCTTCTCATCCCCTTTCAACCTTCTCTTATGAGTGCACAACTCCTTGAGAAATTTAGCATATTTTGGAATTTGCTTGATTGCATCTAGGAGGGGAATATTGATTTCCACTTTCTGAATGTCTCCATGACTTCTTTTTCCATTTCTGCTTGCATTGTTCTCTTGGATTGTGTGATCCTATTTGGAAAAGGTAATGGAATGGCAACATCTGAATTCTCTGCAATTTTCTTGGTGTACAGTTACGATTTGAATTATCCATTTCTGCCGTTTTTGGTCAATTTCGATTCTTTGTAAGGTTGGAACATCAACTTCTTTGCCACTTCTCAAGGTAATTGCACTTACGTTGCCTCTTGGATTGTTATTTGTTTGTGAAGGCAATTGGCTAGAACCTTGACTCTTTAGCTCGCTCACGGTGGTTGCCGGTGCTTGATTTGAGTTTGTAAATTGAATGTTGGCAGCTTGACGTTCTGCTTTGGGCTGAATGTTATTTGTGGCCATTTGTTTCATCAGGTCTTCCAATGATGGCTCGGTGGTGAGTGGATTGATGGCTATTTGAGCAGTTCTTTGTTGTACGAATGCGGGGGTATTTGTTGGTATTTGTTGCTTGGGACTACGACTTGGTATCTAAATTGTTATTCTTCTTGGTGGGGGTTTGTTATTCTTCTTGGTGGAAATTACATTGTTCTTTGGCTAGGATTCCCGTATCTCAAATTGGGATGGTCTCGCCAACCGGGATTATAAGTACTAGAAAATGGATCATATCTAGATTGTTCTTTGTTGTTCTTGATATTGGGGTCTACCGGGAAAAACACCGGTGCTGACAACACATTGATCTGGAAAGGCGGGACCATCTTCTGAAGTGTAGGGCATGAATCGGTAGGATGAGATGAATTAGAGCAAATTCCACACCGATGCGGTCATCTGCATGGGTGGTTGTTGACCATTGCTATCTGTCTTACCAAAGAAGTCAATTCATCTAGTACGTGTTCCATTCTTTGTTGGTCCATATGAGATGCTTGAATTTCATTAACTCCTCTGGTTGCGGTGATGATCGCGAGCCAAGCATTGGGTATTGGTGCCATGTTTGCTATCGGATCTCTTGCGGCGGTAGGAGTTTTGTCTACTAAGGCTCCTCCGGAGGCGGCATCGATCATGCTTCTATCATTTGGCGTGCAACCCTCATAAAAGTATTGAATCAAGAGTTGGTCACTAATTTGGTGATGAGGCGGCTCGAACACAACTTCTTGAATCTCTCCCGGTATTCATGCAAAGTCTCACCGGACATACGTACGATGCCACATATATCCTTCCTAATTGCGGCGGCTCTCGGCGGGGAAGAATCTCTCCGGGAACAACCTCTTCATGTCATTCCAACACAGTGAACACTGGTGAAAGATAAAACAACCAATCTTTGGCTGCATCGACAAGTGAGAAGGAAATGCCCTTAACTTGATGTGTTCCTCAGAGATGCCTTGTGGCTTCATGGTTGAACACACAACATGGAACTCTTTCAGGTGCTTATGAGGATCTTCACCCGCAAGACCATGAAACTTTGGTAACAAGTGTATCAAACCAGATTTCAACTCAAAATCTGCATCAAGATCAGGATATTGAATGCACAAAGATTGGTAAGATACATCAGGAGCAGCAAGTTCCTTAAGGGTTCTATTATGCATGTTATCAGCCATGATTTCAGGATTACTTAAGTTATCAGGTTCACTCCCAAAATTAGGTTGAATTAACTCTGGAATTTATCACACGAGCTCTAATTAATCTATGCAAGGTCTATCAATCTCGGGATCAAGATCAAGCAAGATATCGAGATTGGACCTAGTCATGCATCAACTAAAGCACAAAAACACAAAAAGCGCAACTAAGCAAAATACACTAAACAACACTCAAAATATGCAAAAATAAATCTAGTTAATATGTCTAAACATTTTTAAAAATTATGGAATCAACACAGAACAAAATCTACATAAAAATGAAACTAGAAAATGCAATAAAAAATATTAAAAAGAAAAAGTGGTCTAAATGATAGAATTTCGAAAAACCAGGGGTGACCTCACAGTTTACTGTGAGTCTTGTTTATCAGGCTGTTTTCCTTCAACCGACCAAGTTTCAGCTCATTCTGGGCATGTTGCAGTTCGAAAATTGCAATAGTTACCGTAATCACTGTTTTCCGTCTTTCCTAAATCGAGAAAAATTCAAAAGCTAGGATAAAAATGTTAGTATGGTATGAACAATGTTAGTAAATGAAAAATAACTGTTAGAATAGGTAAGAAAGAACAAAAATTAGTAAGGTTACTCAAAATGAAAAGATTACACCTACGAGTTCCCGACAATGACAGCGCCAAAATTTTGATGGTAGAACTCGGTCAAAATTATAACCGAAGTTATTACCTAAACTTGTAGTATAGTGAACAACACCGGATCGTCTCCTCAAGGATCGTAGATGCAATTTGATCAAATCAAGTGAAAGTTAGAAAAAGGGGGTTTTGATGGTTCAAGGATCATCGCTGATGACAAGATTTAAAGAAAATAACAATTAAAAGAGCAGTCAATTGAGAAATCTATCCGAGATTGGGTGGATTCAATCATAGACCTTTCAACAAACATTTGAAATACATTTGAATGGTTAACTTGGATCTCGAGATCTCTGCATCAGATCCAGAATTCATACTAGACAATCGTCCAGAATTCAATTGACAAGTGATAAACATAAATCTGCAATCGCACCATTCATGTAAATATATGTCAATTTAAGCACCGAATTCAATTAACCTAGGCACAAATCAGTAACCTAACCTCTTCAATTACGTGATTAGTTTAGATCAATCAGTTCTAAGTTTCATCACAAATCTCAATCTTCGAGTTCATCTGATACTTAATCTTAAACCAAGATCAAATCGGATCAAACATAAACGAGAATCACCATTCATGCATTCAAGATCAAGAGAACGAAGAAGAAGAGAAGAGGAATTCAAATATAAATCAAATACATTACATAACCAAGGTCTCAAGAATCCAAGCCACAATCTCTTCAAGAGTCAAGAATTGACTAGAAGTGACTTAGCTCTCCATTACAATGAAGGAAAAATATACAAGAACTATGAAAAGCTATTTCTAACACCAAGTGTATGTTGTGTTTAGAGCTCTCCTCATGCTTCCTTTTATAGAGGATTCAGAGTAGTAGTAGATGGGTAGATGAGATTAGTAGGTGGAATTAGTAGGTGAGCTTGGTAGGTGAACTTGGTAGGTGAGCTTGGTAGGTGAACTTGGTAGGTGAGCTTCCTTGTCTCCGAAAGTATTCATTGCTGAACTCATTGATTTCGTCATTTTTGAGCCAAATGGTCTTCATGAAAGTTCTAGGAAATTGTCTAAGCTTTCCAATGGCTCTGGAAGCACCCAAAAATTCGTCCTACAGCCCAAGATATGACCCAATTACTACAGACTGCTCAGGACCAGTTTCAGCACCTCTGTTTTGACTTTCAGACCCAATATCTCCATCAAGGAGCCCGAATCAAGTTTTGTGTTTGTCATGAAAGTTGTACATATGGGTCTTAACTTTCAGATCACCAATTTTCAGCCCATTCTATAAACCCAAACTCGAATTATGTTCTGGTTACTACACACTGTTCGGGTTCAGTTCACAAATCCCGTATTCTGATTTCCATGCCCAATTAGCTCCACTAGATGTCTGAATTTGACTTCGAGCTCTTCATCAAAGTTGTAGAGCTCTCTTTTATCTTTCCTACAAGGTAAAATTCATAATTATCAGACATTTAGAACTCAAGATATGGCCAAAATACAGAAACAGTGTAAGACTCGAATAATGCTGAAAAATCAATTAAGTCGATTCGAGTTCAAACTTACAAAACATAATCAAATTCGATCAATTAAGTACATGAAGAGTGTAAATGACTAATAATGAGGGTTTCTTAATGAATAAAATATGTGATTATCAAATTCCCCCACACTTAGCTTTTTGCACTCTGGGCAAAACATATAAAACTAAAGTTAGAAGACAAAGACAAACGACACAAACTTAAAAGTTAAAAACTCTAAAGGACTCAATGAAGCAAGAAGAGCAACAAGAAATTCAAGGGATCAAAGCATAAATGAGGTAACATTTCTTCACATCTCAAACCAAAATGCAAGGAAACTTCCGTTGAAAAGAATGAATTAAGAATGATGGATCTTCACAATATTCCTCTCAATCTCTCAAGTGTTTAAAAGGTAGGTATTTCACTCAATTCAACCCATGAAAATTGTACTACCATAAGCTTGCTTATCTTCTACTTCTCCACTACTCAAAACACATGCACACACAAATCATGAGGACTTTATTCAAGGTTGTAGTGAGGTCAAGGTAACAGAAGAGGATAAAATGGATATGAGAAGATAAATACCAAAGAGAATAAAAGCAAATGAGAGTGAGTTCAAATAACGAGCATAAAAGTTCATCTCAACTCTAATGTATATCCCTTTACATATTCATTTCCCATCCTTTTCTCTTTTTTTTTTTTATATATATGAACATAACTATATACATACATTTTTTTTTTTTTAGGCACTCTTTCTTTTCTTTTCTTTTTTTTTTTTTTTTCAACAACCATTTTGTACACACACCCCCACACTTGTTCAAAAACTCATCCATTAACCAGGCTAATGTTCTTTTATTCCCTAAGGTACAGTAAGAACACGATTTTTCATTTAAGGCACATAATGAGCTAGAAACAAGGAATGGTCAAATAAGCTCAAAGGGGTTAAGCAAAGGAAAATATACAAGGTTGGCAGGAATTAGAGAATTTTCGAGAGGTCAAAAGAGTGCTTGATATCATATTGAAAACAAAGTTGGCTATTTGGTTAAACTAGCTAAGAAAGAGGGCCTCAATCATGTTCATGCATGCAAGTGAAATGTAGCCTCAAAAAGAATCAAAGCAAGTTCTAGAGTGGTCATTAACATGAGTGAAAATCACACTGAAAGAAGAGAATGGCATAAATGTTGAATCCATCCATTAGGCTCAAAATCTCACAAGGTATGCATTCATCAAACTCAATTCATCAATTCAATCATCCATCACCAAGCATATCAGTTCAAGAAGGGAGAAAAATTATTCAATCATGCAATGAACCTTTTTTTTTTTTTTTTTGAATTTTTTTTTTTTTGAATTTTTTTTTTTTTTTTTTTAACAAACGAAAAGAAAGCAGAAACATGCTAAAATCTCTCCCCACACTTAATATAAACATTGTCCTCAATGTGAAAGAAAGAGATAGAAAAGAGCAACACAACACGATAAGAAGTGAATCAACGCTAAGCGAGAAAAAAAACACCTTTGTCAATGCCGCATCGGACACGAAAAGAAATCAAACAAGAAAACGTTAGTACTTCCACAAGTCAATACTAATTAATTACTACCTAAAAACTCCTTACTCGCCACCGATTAAGATGCGTCTCAAGAGTAAAATTACTCCTTACTCTGCCATCACTAATTGGTTTAATAAGTCCATGACAATCATATCATACTAAACAAAACAACAAATTTTTTTTTTTTTTTTTTTAAATCAAACCCATTAAAAGAAAGTTTCAGATCAGGCTCTTGTTTCTTGTTACTTCCTTTTGCTTCTGTTGACCAATCTATACGAGCTAATACGATCGGTACATACTCAAAAGCTTCTAATTTATCAATGAGCTCATCAATAGTGGAGGCGAGAGATAAGAAGTTGTCTTCTTAGAAGGAGTGATAAATTTACGTTCCACTGACTTTGTCAAGAAAAAATATGAGAAGATCAAAGAAATTATTAACATTCAACAAACCAATGGGTTTATGGTGGATGTTCGGTTCGACCCGAGAGACAATTTGAAAAATTTCTTCCAAAGTACCAAAACCACCTGGTAAGGCAATGAATGCATCGAGTGTTCAAGCATTATCTTCATGCGTTCATGCATTGATGATACCTTAAGTTCCTCCCCAATTGTCTTTCCGGTGATGTTACGTTGAGCTAAAGTTTCGGGAATGATACCTAGAACACTTTTGTCTCTTACAAAGGCAGCAAGTGATACAGCCCCCATTAACCCACGACAACCTCCCCATATACAAGATGAATATTCCTCGCAGCAAGTGATCGACCAAGAGTGCTAGCTGCGTTTACAAACTCTAATCCCTTCCCATAACTCGACCCACAAAAAACACGGACATTTTTGAGGTTACGAATAGAAGGCCCCATTCTATACTCTTCCTCCCTTTGAGTGTTTACGAGTTTGAAGGAAAATGGAGAAAATGGAGTGTTTAAATAGGAAAAAGAATGGAAAGGGAATAATTGCACCTATGAGGGTAGGTTGGCGGTTGTCGAGAAAAGGTTGAAATTAAGAGACACGAGAATCTTTTTTTTTTTTTTTTTTTTTTTTTGACTTCAAGAAAACCATCAAGGTAAAGAAGTCTAGAAACCCTGAAGGACCTGCTCAAAGGATCGTCTGTACAAAAATCAAAATACAACAAAATGATACAAAGATAAAAGAAATAGAAAATGATGACATACTGTATGTACAGTCTCCATGGCGTATCTTTATACTGCGCGTCATGAGTGCGATGAGACATCACGTCCCTTTTTTTTTTTTTTTTTTTTTGAAATTGTTAAAAAAAAACTTGATGAAAGATGAGTGTATACTTACGTAAGATTGGGATGGAGGTAGTCTGCTCTTTCGGCTTTGTGCCAAAGCATTGTTGACGTATTCGACCCATTCAAGACCAACGCAACATAGGGCTCCCAAAAGGGACAAGTGGCCATCTGTTGGCTGCCTCACATGTGGGATACAATCTACCTTCTTTGTTTTTCAATTAAGAAGGCTGGATCAGGATGCATGCATTTCCCCATTCACGGTTTGTGTTACCAAAGCCAACCCTAAGAAGTATACATTTTTTTTTTTGAATTTTTTTTTTTTTTTTTTTTTTTGAATTTTTTTTTCTCATTTTTTTTTCTCATTTTTTTTTCTTTTTTTTGTTGTAAAATGCCATGAAGAAGAAGAAGAAGAAGATGATATGTACAGATTGTTTGTGGATATGGCTCACATCGCCTCTAGTTTAACGTCCAAAGAACGGCTAAACGTCTTCTATGAGTCGAGGATAAGCTTCCCATCCAATTTTCTTATAAATTGGCAAACAGGTCTTTTAGAGTCGATTCCCAAGGCTGTAGCGTTGTTGTTCATCCTTGAAGAGATTCCACAATTTAAGAATTTCTCGATGCACCAATCCACAAGAATGCGTCTCAAGAGTCAATAAGATATCATCTAATGACTCCTTACTCGATCCATTCTTAATGAAGAAAATTTTATCTTCTCATTTGCGGAAACCATCCCCTTAGTACGACATCGCTTGTTACGGTTCCATCGTCCACATTTGTGACGGACTTGTAACCTTTTTGCTCTTCTCCTTTTAGAATATGAACTTCTTCCAAGACCAGGGCATATATGATTCAAATGAAATTGAGGACTCACTGCTAATCGGACCTTTGCTTCAATTATCCAGCGTACATCTTACGGCATACCCTTGTGCATTAACATTCTCAATCTCTCACATCGAACTTTGTAGATTTTTCTCGAGCATTTTGAGGAAGAGAAGGAAAATGTTTTCTCGGGTTTGAAAGAATGACATCCATTTTGAAGGAGAAGAAGGGTTCGGTTATTTTGGGAAGCGAAGAATAAACCGACTCAAGAGTCACGGAGTGCCGTATCCGCCACTTAACCGGCAACGCAAAGAACTCAAGAACTTGGTTTTCCGGGAATGATTGAGTCTTTGTCCATTAACCTTAAGCGCATTACCATTCCTAGGATCCTCGGTATCGATCTTTGAGAGAATACGCGTGTCGACAACAAAAGAACCGCGCCACCTAGATCTCAATTTTCCAAGGAGTAGGTGCGGATGATAATCTCAAAGCAGAACTTTTTGACCAATTTCCGCAGACTTTTGCAAAAGGTGTAACAGACCTTTAATAAAGTAGGCCAATAAAATCCATCTTGCAAGATTTTCGCAGTTGTTGTCATTGAAGAAAAAATGACCTCCACATGCTTCGAGCGACTCTACCTACCTCATTGTCGGGCACACAATTTGTTTTTTTTGTTTTTTTTTTTTTTTTTTTTTTTTTTTTTTTTTTTTTTTTTTTTTTTTTTTTTTTTTTTTTTTTTTTTTTTATTCATAATGCGGATGGAGAAGGTTCATCACCTCCACTTCGCATTCTCGGAAGTTCATGATATCTTGTTTGAGGCGGTGTCCATTTACGATGAAAGCTTTGGCGGTGACCTCACTTTTAATCCGAACGAGCACCGGAAGGAAAAACATTAGTAACAATAAATGGTCCATCCCATCTAGACCTTAATTTACCGGGCATGAGTCGGAGCGGGAGTTATAGAGGAGAACTTTTGACCAATCTCAAATGTTTTCCTCGGAATCAACTTATCATGGAAGGCTTTGGTCTTCTCCTTATAAAGTTTGGAACTTTCATATGCCTCCAAGCGGATCTCCTCCAATTCTGCGCACTGCGACTTCCTCTCCAAACCACGCTTGATCTAGGTCCAAGTTGCACCTTTTCACCGCCTAGAATGCTCGATGCTCAATTTCCACCGGTAGGTGGAGGCTTTTCAAAAATAATCCGATACGGAGACATCCCGATTGGTGTCTTATAAGCAGTCCGGTAAGCCCATAAAGCATCCTCAAGCCTCTTGCTCCAGTCCTTTCTCGTTAGGTTGAAGCGTCTCTACGGAGTATCCGCTTAATTTCTCTGTTGGAGACCTCGGCTTGCCCATTGGTTTGGGGGTGGTAAGGTGTAGAAACCTTGTGTTGGACTCCATACTTCTTCATCAAAGCCTCCATGCTTCGATTGCAAAAATGTGAACCTTGATCACTAATGATGGATCTCGGGACTCCAAACCTACGAGAAAATCGTGATCTAATAAAATCCACAACAACTTTAGAATCATCGGTCGAGTGGCCTTAGCCTCCACCCATTTAGATACATAATCCCACAAGCGAGAATGTAAACAAAACCAAATGATACAGGAAAAGGACCCATAAAGTCAATACCCCAAACATCAAAAATCTCACAGAATAATAAGGGTTTCTGGGGCATTTCATTCCTACGAGAAGTATTCCCTGTTCTCTGGCATTGATCACAAGATTTGCAAAACATATATGCATCATAAAATAGAGTGGGCCAATATAATCCAGAGTCTAAAACTTTCCTAGCAGTCCGTTGAGGACCGAAGTGGCCGCCACATGCAAGTTTATGACAAAAGCTAAGAATGGAATGGAATTCATCATCAGGCACACACCTCCTAATTACTTGGTCACTACAAAATCTCCATAAGTAAGGATCATCCCACACATAATACTTTGACTCACTTTTCAATTTATCAATCTTAGCCTTAGTGAAATGTGCAGGTATTGCGTTAGCAACCAAGAAATTAATCAAATCAGCAAACCAAGGGATGTTGCCTTGCGGCTTGAAAAAGCTGCTCATCGAGGAAAACATCATGGATGGGAAAAACATCGCCTCCCTTTCAATTCGACTCAAGTGATCAGCCACCAAATTCTCGCTCCACTCTTGTCACGGATCTCAATATCAAACTCCTAGAGGAGCAACATCCACCTAATCAACGGGGCTTGGCATTGGGCTTTTCGGGAGAAACTTCAATGCTTTGCATGATCTGAAAACACAACCACTCGGAACCAAGCAAATATGATCGAAATTTATCTAAAGCAAAAACAATTGCTAAAAGTTCCTTTTCGGTTGTGGTGTAGTTGATTTGTGCAGGATCTAAAGTTCTCGAAGCATAGGAAATGACATGAGATACTTTACCGACCCTTTGTGCAAAACGACTCCCAATGCATAATTAGAGGCATCACACATCAGCTCAAATGGAAGTGTCCAATCGGCGGTTGGATGATAGGTGTCTTGGTCAATGCCTGCTTCAATTGATTGAAGGCATCCCGGCACTTCTTGTCAAAGTGAAACTCCACATCTTTTTGCGGTAAGTTGGATAGCGAAGTGCAATTTTTTTGCTGAAATCCTTTATGAACCGCCGATAGAAACGCATGACCAAGGAAAGAACGAATCTCCCGCACGCATGTGGGGTAAGATAGGCATGAAATAACATCTATTTTTGCGGGATCTACCTCAATACCCTCACGAGATATCACATGCCCTAAGACTATACCTTGTTCTACCATGAAATGACATTTCTCAAAATTTAGAACGAGGTTAGTCTTAATGCATCTATGCAAGACACTGAGCCGGACTATCTAAACATGCATCAAAGGAAGATCCATAGACAGTAAAATCATCCATAAATACGTCCATGCAATTTTCTAAAAAATCGAGAAAAGATACTTACCATACACCTCGAAAGGTGCCTGGAGCATTGCATAGACCAAAGGGCATCCTCTGTATGCAAATGTGCCAAATGGACAAGTGAAAGTAGTCTTCTCTTGGTCTTACGGGGCTATATGAATCGAAAATACCCGAATATCCATCCAGGAAACAATAATGTGACTTGCCCTAACCGCTCCAACATCGATCAATGAATGGCGGCGGAAATGATCCTTTCGGTAGCCTGGTTGAGCCGCCTATAATCAATGCAAACTCGCCAATTGTTTTGAACTCGTGTGGGCACAAGCTCATTGTTCGATTCGCAACCACTTGTGACCCCAGATTTCTTGGGAACCACTTGCACGGGCTCACCCATTGGTGTCGGATATGGGATAAATAATGCCGACTTGAAGTAGCTTTGTAACTTCCTTCTTCACCACATCTAGAATCGGGGATTTAGTCTCCTTTGGGGCTGTCTACTGGTTTGATCCCTTCTTCCAATAAAATCTTATGCATGCATGTGGAGGGACTAATACCAGGAATATCTGCAAGAGTCCATCCGATGGCTTGCCTATTACGCCTCAAAATCTGCAGTAATTTTTCTTCTTGATCGGGTTGTAGGTTTTTAGCAATGATCATAGGAAGTGTCTCACCATCTCCCAAATATGCATATTTAAGATGGTGCGGTAAAGTCTTCAACTCCAAGGATGGAGGTTGTACAATGGAAGGTAACAAGTGATCTGAAACTTGACTAACTCGGCAACATTAATTTCAAGCATGGTACTTGACTCTCATTCTCAATTGTTGCATCATCGCGGTGTATCATTACTCATAATGAGAATAAATCTCAAGACATGCGACACATGGTTCAACATCACAAGTGGCACATGTATCACAAGAAACAGAACCAAGATAGTCAACAATATCGGGGAATTCAAGCATATAAATCGGTATAGACATCATCAACCAAAGCATCTCAATCATATCAACATGGAAAACAGAATGCTCTCTGGGGTGTCTCGTGGCATCAAAAATGTTAAATTGTACCAAATCGTCGCCAAACTCCATAGAAAGGGTGCCAACATGCACGTCTATCTTGGTCTTGGCGGTCTTGAGAATGGTGTGCCTAGAATCAATGGAGCATGGTTTGTTGGAGACTCATCTTCCATGTCGAGAATGTAGAAATCTCATTTGGAAAAATCAACTCATTCACCCGAACTAACACATCTTCCAAAGACACTGCAGGATGAGCGGTGGCTCTATTCGCCAACCGAATCACGATACCGAGTGGGTTGCAAAGTACCGATGTTTAAACACTTATACACCGACATGGGCATGACATTGATCGAAGCACCCAAATCTAGCATTGCATGCTCAAATCTAGAGTTGCCAATTGTGCAAGAAATTGTGAAAGTTCCAGGATCTTTGCATTTACGTGGCATGCTTAGCGAGAATCATTGCGAAACATTTCTTCCCATGCGATCTTCTCATCCCCTTTCAACCTTCTCTTATGAGTGCACAACTCCTTGAGAAATTTAGCATATTTTGGAATTTGCTTGATTGCATCTAGGAGGGAATATTGATTTCCACTTTCTGAATGTCTCCATGACTTCTTTTTCCATTTCTCGCTTGCATTGTTCTCTTGGATTGTGTGATCCTATTTGGAAAAGGTAATGGAATGGCAACATCTGAATTCTCTGCAATTTTCTTGATGTACAGATTTACGGACTGAATTATCCATTTCTGCCGTTTTTGGTCAATTTCGATTCTTTGTAAGGTTGGAACATCAACTTCTTTGCCACTTCTCAAGGTAATTGCACTTACGTTGCCTCTTGGATTGTTATTTGTTTGTGAAGGCAATTGGCTAGAACCTTGACTCTTTAGCTCGCTCACGGTGGTTGCCACCTTGCCCAATTTGAGTTTGTAAATTCTGAATGTTGGCACCGACGTTCTGCTTTGAACCGAATGTTATTTGTGGCCATTTGTTTCATCAGGTCTTCCAATGATGGCTCGGTGGAGTGGATTGGATGATGCCGAAGCAATTCTTGTTGTACGAATGCAGGGGGTATTTGTTGGTATTTGTTGCTTGGACCTACTGACTTGGTATCTAAATTGTTGTTCTTCTTGGTGGGGCATTTGTTCTTTGGTGGTGGGAAATTTTGTTGTTGTTGGCTAGGATTCCCATATCTCAAATTGGGATGGTCTCGCCAACCGGGATTATAAGTACTAGAAAATGGATCATATCTAGATTGTTCTTGTTGTTCTTGATATTGGGGTCTTCCAGGAAAAACACCATTGCTGAACAACACATTGATCGGAAAGGCGGGACCATCTTCCCGAAGTGTAGGGCATGAATCGGTAGGATGAGATGAATTAGAGCAAATTCCACACACCGATGCGGTCATACGCATGGGTGGTTGTTGACCATCGCTATCTGTCTTACCAAAGAAGTCAATTCATCTAGTACGTGTTCCATTCTTTGTTGGTCCATATGAGATGCTTGAATTTCATTAACTCCTCTGGTTGCGGTGATGATCCGCGAGCCAAAGCTGTTGGGTATTGGTGCCATGTTTGCTATCGGATCTCTTGCGGCGGTAGGAGTTTTGTCTACTAAGGCTCCTCCGG